>JAJJMB010011095.1:1988534-2184766 GCA_023531105.1 Papaver atlanticum
AAATATTGTGATCATCTTTTCTAAGATACAAACTTGTATATACAAGAATTGATATACTTAGAAGGAAGAACAACCTTTTCCACAAGGATTTATACCAAGAATGGCTACCATAAGTGTATGAAAAAGTTTCCTTGACAGTAAAAACCAAAAAGCCATTGACTTTGATTATTTCTTCTAACCTGTTATACTTAAGAATTTCAACACAAATCAAGTTAGATAATTAAGAATCATACACGTGGTGGAAGAAATATCAATCACTTCACAATAACTTAACTATATGGTAGAGAAACAAGATATTATGGAATCACAAACGATGAGACGAAGATGTTTGTGACTACTTTTTATCTTGCCTATCGGAGAATAAATCTCGAGCAAATCTTAGAGAAGATAGTAATCAATACGATAGAAAACAACTAGATCAGAACACGCAACTACAGAGAAAATAGTTGGGTCTGGCTTCACAATCCCAATGAAGTCTGTAAGTCGTTAACCTATAAGGTTTCATGAAAAACCTAAGGTTAAAGGAGAATCGACTCTAGTCGCAACTACTATCACACATGAGGTGTGGGGATTAGGTTTCCCAGTTGCTAGAGTTCTCCCTTATATAGTCTTCAAATCAGGGTTTGCAATCAATATTACCTTGGTAAAAAAGCATTCAATATTAACCGTTAGATGAAAACCTGATTAGACTCAAGCTAATATCTTTCAACCGTTAGATCGAACTTAGCTTGTTACACACAAATGAATAGTGACTTCATTTAGATATGAGTAACCGTACCTAAACGTGTACACCTTATTGGCTCAACAATAGTTAACTGAAGTTAGCCATATGAACACTTTCATATCAACCTTGTTCATCTCAATCACAACTAGTTCAAATGACTCAAATGAAACTAGTCTAGAGTTGTTCAATTGTTTATATTCTCATAGAAGTATACAAAACACAATTGAAGAAAAATCGATTTTGATTCACTCGAATCAATTCATGAACATTATAGCCACGGATTGCAAAATATTGCATTCCTTAATTTATAAATGTATTAGTTCATGAACAAACCGATTTTAGAACATAACCTACTCAAGTATGCGAACGGGTACGCATACCTAAGTGGTCGGACTTAGTTTGGGTTCGCCAGTATGCAAACGGGTACGCATACCTCCAAACTCAGTTGATTTACGGACTTGAACTTACGCCAGTACGCATACAGGTATGCATACTAAGTTCCTGGACTTTCAACTAACCAACCAGTATACATACGGGTATGCATACTATGGTTCCCGGACTTGGAATAACTTGCAACAGTTAGCATACAAGTACTCATACTGTGCTATATCCAATCATGGTTAATTTTTCTAAACTCTCATTTCAATCATTGAGACATTCTTAGAAGGCGACAATAGCTGTCTCACGCAAACTATTAACTTCAAAGCAATTTTCAAGTGATCGATAGATCAATACGAAACATTTCGAGTCTACATCAAATAACTGTCTCACACAAATCATGTAAGATGTCACCAGGCGATTATTACAGGATCATCTTTTTACTTTCGTCAAGAATATAAGATGAACTTGGTTAAAGCGAAAGCTTACCAACACATATTTCGAGAAATATGTAAGCGAGTTAAACTTAGCTCGAAATATCAAATGTGTATAATCGAAGTCTATATAGCTATACGACTTTTGTCTCAATAGGAGATAGAATAGAATAGACTTCTAAGTGATAGAAAAGTTTTAGTCTCCACATATTCAAAAAATTACCCAACATAATATGTGCGCCCCAATTCTTTTGCTTTCCTCACCGCATTTACTAGGGCTTCATGGTGAGGATGCACTTCCAACACAATCAAGTTGTGTTGAGGTGAACAAAATCTTTCTCACTACAGGTACTCGAAACAAAATCATGCATAGACTCTAGGAATTTAACAACTTCCTTGAAACTTTCAATAACTGTTCCATACCTCATTAAGATGTTTTCCCTTGTCGTACTCTTGTCTGGGAGATCCTTCTTAATGACCCTCGTTGCTTTATTTATCTTCATTGGTACCCATTTCTGAGTAGCTTTTGGAGCAACGAACTTTTTTTTCTCCTCAATATTGTTACGAAACTTCTTTGGGGGAAAACTGGAAGAACTGATATTATGTGACTCAGTTTTTCTCCAGTTTGGAACATCAGATCTTGTTATCTTAACAGAATCAAATATGGTTTTATCTCGTTTAAGAAATCTGTAATTCCTTTGCAAGTGACCTGGTTTTCCATAATAAAAGAAATGTTTAGTAGAATGGAAAAAGTCATGTTTGGTGTTACCCGAATGTATATGTGCTTGCTTTGGATCTTGACGGAATTTCCTCTTTTCGTCATCAACAGTTGGTAGAGATAATTCACTTTTGTCATCCGTAGAGGATTTTGGTTGAGAAGAATCTTTAGCTTTGACAAATATAACCTCTTTGCAAGTACCAGGAGCGTTTATTCCTTCATAGCCTAATCCTCGTGTATCACGATGAATTCTACATGCTCCCAATATCGAGGTCAATTTTTCTGAGATGCTATTTCTAGACAAACTCTTTTTTAAGCTCGAGTTTTCTTCTTTCAACCTTTTGACCTTTTCAAGCGCAATAACTAGATCATTCTTAGATGACTCACATTGAACTTTGAGATCTTCTCGTTCCGAATCAAATAACAAGTTCATCTCAATGTTCTCCAAGTCATCTAGCTTTGCTTGAAGAATAATTTCCCAATCACGACCTCCGGTAATTTCTTCTTTAAACTTTCATATATCGTTGAGATAATCTATTGCACCAATAGAATCAAGTTGGTCTTGCAAGTCTTTATTCCGACTACGAAGTCTGTCATATTTAACTTTCTCACTGAATATGGTGCTTTCATCTTCCGAAAGTTTCTGATGCTATTGCTTAAGAAGTTTATTAGCAACTGGATCTACATGGAACACTTCTTCGTCAGAATCAGAATCAGTATCCAAAAGATTATTTCCAGTAGCTAATGCAACTTCGCCCGCGTACTCTTGATAATCATAATATTCAGGTTCATCATCAAGAGTAGGCATAGCAGTTGTATATGCCAGTTGTCTATGGCTCTAAGAAAAGTGCCCGAAACCACGACAGTTAAAGCATTGTACATCATCATTAGAAGATGTTGCACTTTTAGAAAAATTATTTTTCCTGTTTCTCAAGATTTTTCTAAATTGTCGTGGAGTAACATCCTTAGTATCCGGCGAACCAAATTTATCCTTAGAGGATTCAGAATTGTCTGCAGCTTTAAGAGAAATCACCTTCTTTTTTTCAGACCGGTGTTCATTATCATAGATCTTTAACTTTCCAACAAGAGTATTTCTAGAGAGTATAGAAATATCGTTTGCTTCTTCAATGGCATGTTTCTTAGACTCATATCTTGATGGTAGAGACATGAGAATTGTGCACACAATAACTTTCTCCGGAATAGTTCTTCCTAACGAATATGAGGAGTTAACTATTTGAGAAAGTCTTTGGTTAAACTCATCAAAGGTTTCATCATCAGATATGCAAAGTTTTTCCCAGTCAGAAGCTAGGTTTTGAAGCCTTGCTTTTTTCTCTACGGCATTCCCTTCAAATACGGTTTCTAAGATATCCCAGGCATATTTAGACTTATTACACGTAGTCACGTGGTGCTGAAGATCTGGGGTAATGGCATGGATGATAGCATTTAATATGTCAGAATTTTGCCTTGCAGCACTAATCTCGACATCACTATAACCACCAATATCCTTTGCAACAGTTACACCGTCTACTATAACTTTTGGAGGATCATAGCCATTTACAACACGAACCCATGATTGAAAATCACGTGCTTGAATAAAGGCACGCATAGCAATTTTCCACCATAAGTAATTCGAGCCATCGAAGACTGGCGGTACATTTATAGAGATAGCACTTCTGTCCATAGAGTTAGATTGCTACAAACACAGACTTACGAGGTCTTAGCGTGTTTGCCTGCTCTGATACCAATTGAAAAAGCGGGGGTACTACACCACACCCAATATTTCGTTCGGCAATCTGTATGGACTAAACCTTAATAATATTCCGAGAGTAAAAACTCAATCGAAGAATAATACTAAAGAGTTTATCTCTTTTTTCTCAAATCAATTAGCAAATCAAACAGATATAAATCAATGAGCCTGATTGATGCGAGAAATAATTGGACGGTACCAAAGACCAATATCCAAGATCAATCAAAATCCTATCCAACAAACAAGGTCGGATTTATCAATGATGATTGATTAACGCACAACCTGTGATATTTCAATTATAAAGATAAACAATATAACGCGGAAAAGAAATAACACAGACACCAGAAATTTTGTTAACGAGGAAACCGCAAATGTAGAAAACCCTCGGGACCTAGTCCAGAATAAACACACACTAATTATAAGCTGTGACACTAATTTCCTACTACCTATTCAGACTAGATGTAATACCTTCTTCAACTGTATTAAAGCACTTGTAGAACTCCTAGCAGAACACCAATTCTCTTTAGGAACTCTTTTCGTAAAACTTCTAGCAGAACACAAATTCTCTTTAGAAGTTATTCTCGAAAATCTTCTAGCAGAATGTTAGTTCTCTTTAGAAGATGTAACAACAACGTTGATACTTTTCGATCTTTTGTTTTCACAAAACATCGATTTAATTTCCCTTTAGATATGAATCAAGATTTTGGAAATCTTGTGTTTGTTTTGAGAAAAACAATCAAACTTGTAGATTAGGGTTTATTATACTCTTCAAAAATGGAAGAGAAACCTAATTATTCTACAACAAGAACAACTAGAATAAATCTAGAGATATCTTGTTAAAACTTCTTAAGGGTTTTTACGAGATACCTTAATCGAAGTTTTCTTTCTAGTTCCGATTTCGACTAACAATTGTTGGTATACGATCGAGAACTGAAATCTATCAAAACCTAGGGTTTATGATCAACAACTCTTGAATGGTCTTATATGAGAAGAGAAGACCTTAGAATAGACAAGAGGTGAAAAACCTAGATTACAAGTTGTACAACAATAACGAAGATTATTATAAACTCGGCTTTGTGATCCCCAATATAAATATTTTTATCTCACTCTTGTTCACGAAGAACAGAAGACATGGAAAACAACCTTATGAAGCTTACACCAATTTTCCAAACGGGGTGAAAAACGTGTAGCACTCACGAACCCTTTATTTATAGTGAACAAGGTAGCTTGAAAGCTAAGCAAAGCTATTTTCCTTTTTCAAGACTCTCCTAATTTTGGGAGTCTTTCCTAAGTTAAAACTCTTGCCAAAATAATTAAATAAATAATTAATTTAGCAAATATTGTATTTTTGAATAAATCACAATTTATCTTAGGAAGGAATTAAAAGATATCACAAACACTTTAATTTGGTAATCAAATATGTTTGGAGTAATAGCTATCTTGCCTAGATAAGGGAACATAAAAAACTTGACTAAAAAAGGCTTCTAGTCACGTAATTGGGCTCAAGTCCGTGAACCGTTACAAACAGTTCACGGATTGTTTCCTACTAACGAACTGCAACAATTACGGCAACACTTATAACTTCATCGTTATAACTCAGAATTAAGTGATTCTTGGCTCATTGAATTCGTAAGCTCATTCACTATAACATGATAACCTTTCCAGGGATAAAGGTTATTGTCACAAAAGTCGTGGCTCAAATAACCTCGAGTATATATACATAAATGCACATTTACCATCATAGGAATTATTCCATAGAGTGAGCATTTGTTTTGATAGATTAGAAAGGTAGAATTGAACAAGAATCCAAATGAAATCAATTACCACCTACCTTTGATGATGAAGTCCTCGTTGATGTCTTCTTGTAGTCTTCAATCTTCATCCTTCAAGAATATCTCTTCTTGGACCTAATCTAGTCCGAAACTAAATTTAGTATACTAAATCAAGAATGCGTTTTGGCAACTAAATTTGACAATTAGCTTAACATACAAACGCTGGTGGGTTCAACTGAGCAATGCTCTAACAAAATGGTTTCTTAGGGACGGTAACTTTTAGGGTTTCTAAAGACAGTTAGTGACAAGTAAGTCATGGGTACCCATACGAACACAACCCGAACCCAAAAGAAAAAACTAAACTAACACTGTAATGTACCCTTTTACAAGGTAAAACAAAACAGCATAATTTTGCTACGTGAAGATATTCTTTCACAAAAATTTAGCTCAATAAATTTTTATATTTCCACGGAAAAATAATTTAGAGCACAAGAGTAGCAGGCAACTTAGTTGCAACAAAAACTTCTTTAAAAATAAATACAAAACGAAGAGATTCTCGAGACACAAACAATACTTAGGCAAAGCTGTCTGTAGACAATAGTTTAGCTATGGACGATAAGAAAATTTCTCGACTAATAAGAAAGCATTTTACCAATAAGTATACCTGATTATTAGCAACTCTTACTCAACATGATTTTTATGAGTAAGCATTCAACCCTTGTGATTAATTAGCACAAGTATGAGCTTTATGCTCATCAAATGAATATTCTTCATGGTTAATCCTCTTTTTCCTTCTAATTTTTGGAGGAAATCCTTTGTGATGTGAAAAAGTATCATAAAACTTACTATCATCAAAGTATGAGACTAAGTTTGAATCCTTACCAGAAGAAGTTTGTATGAAGGATTTTGACAGCCTATTGATAAGATCCTTGTATCCTTCAATTATCAGATTAAGATTGTCCTTCATATCTCCACTGTTCCTTACACCCACTGGTACCTTTTTCACATCTTGAATATCATTCTTTTCATTTGGTTGAGAAGAACCTTTCTGAAATCTTCTTGAACGATTCGTATTAATGCTATAATTGGTTCGAACGTTCGAAGAGCATATTGAACTGACTTTCATAGAAGAATTCACAGGGTATTACTAAGACCAATAGGTTTAGACATCCGAATGCCAGTTACACCTTTGAGTATTAAATCTAAGGTGTGCTGGATTCGACCAAAGTAATTGTCATTCAGCTTCAGTTTGCTCTTCTGTTGAACATGTCCTTTTGAATCACAAAAAAGACATACTTTCTGATCACAGGAGTGATTAGAATGTGTAGCATTAGAGACATCGTTAGAAGGTTTCTTCCTTCCATGAGACGTGGTAAATCCATGATCAGCGGAAGAACCAAGAACTCCTTTAGTAATAGGAAGGGATTGCCGTTTAGCTTCTGAAGCTGTTTTCATTAGAGGAACATGATTAGAATTAGTCACGTTTTCCAATTTCACAGCAGAGTCAGAAGTAGTCGGTATGACAGACTCCCCAGGACGACTTTTATCTTGAATAAAGATATTATTCAATAGTCGTTCAATTTCACAAGCATCTTCCTTGAGTTTAACATCGAGTAAGGTTCGAGATGAACAACCTACATCAATTTCCTCACGAAGAACCCTTAGTTGGGAATCACAATCTTTTACCATACCAACCATTGTATTGATCTTGTGTTTCAGCCTATTGATTTCAACTGCCTGGATTCTAACAAGTTTTAGAATCGATGTACTCTCTCGGGCTGTTTCACTTTCTACTTCAGAATCATATTCGTCAGTAAGATAATCAGGGTAACACATATCAATACTTGTCTGTTTTGTAGGAAAAAAATGTTCATCTATATGTGAGATAGACAAGTCTTTCTCTTTAATAGACTTCATAGAAACAGAACTTTTGTCTATGGTGATGCGTTTGTTAGAAATAGCACAACTGAAACAAAGACTTATGAGGTCTTAAATGTGTTTGCCTGCTCTGATACCAAATGAAAAAGCGGGGGTCTAACAACCACACCCAATATTTTGTTTTGGCATTCTGTATGGACAAACTCCAATATAATTCCAAGAGAATCAACTAGACAGTCAGACTCAATCAATGGAAATATATCCAAGAGTTGTATCTCTGTTTCTCAATGTAATCAACAAATCAAACAAATGGAAATCCGTGAGCCTGATTATTATGAGAAACAACTTGAACGGTACCAAAGACCATTATTTAAGTGTCAATAAATTTCAATCAACAACCAAAGGTTGGATTTACCAATTGATTGAACTACGCACAACCTGTGATATTTCAATTATATAAAAAAATATAATGCGGAAATAAAATAACACAGACACCAGAAGTTTTGATAACGAGGAAACCGCAAATGCAGAAAAACCCCGGGACCTAGTCCAGATTTGAACACCACACTATATTAAGCTGCTACAGACACTAGCCTACTACAAGTTAACTTCGGACTGGAATGTAGTTGAGCCCTAACCAAGTTTCACATCGATTAAGGTACAGTCGTATTCCTTACGCCTCAGAATCCCAGCAGGACTCTACGCACTTGATTCCCTTAGCTGATCTCACCCACAACTAAGAGTTGCTACGACCCAAAGTCGAAGACTTGATAAAAAAATCGGTCTCACACAGAAAAGTCTATTGAATAGATAAATCTGTCTCCCACATAAATACCTACGAGATTTTGTTCCGTCTTTTGATAAATAAAGGTGAACATGAACCAATTGACACACCAGACTTATTCCCGAAGAACAACCTAGTAATATCAATCACCTCACAATAATCTTAATCGTATGGAAGCGAAACAAGATATTGTGGAATCACAAACGATGAGACGAAGATGTTTGTAACTACTTTTTATCTTGCCTATCGGAGATTAAATCTCGACCAAATCTTAGAGAAGATAGTACTCAATACGATAGAATAAAGCAAGATCAAAACACGCAACTACAGAGAAAATAGTTGGGTCTGGCTTCATAATCCCAATGAAGTCTTTAAGTCGTTAACCTATAATGCTTTTAGGAAAAACCTAGGTTAAAGGAGAATCAACTCTAGTCGCATCTAGTATCACACAGGAGGTGTGGGGATTAGGTTTCCCAATTACAAGAGTTTTCCCTTATATAGTCTTCAAATCAGGGTTTGCAATCAATGTTACCTTGGTAACAAAGCATTCAATATTGACCATTACATGAAAACCTGATTAGACTCAAGCTAATATCTTTCAACCGTTAGATCGAACTTAGCTTGTTACACACAAATGACTTCATTTAGATATGGGTAAACGTACCTAAATGTGTACACCTTGTTGGCTCAACAATAGTTAACCGAAGTTAGCCATATGAACACTTTCATATCAACCTTGTTCATCTTAACACAACTACTTCAAATGACTCAAATGAAACTAGTTCTAGAGTTGTTCAATTGTTTATATTCCCATAAAAGTATACAAGACACAATTGAAGCAAAATCGATTTTGATTCAATCGAATCAATTCATGAACATTATAGCCACGGTTTCCAAAAGATTGCATTCCTTATTTTATAAATATATGTATTAGTTCATGAACAAACCGATTTTAAAACATAACCCACTCAAGTATGCAAACGGGTACGCATACCTAAGTAACCAGATTTGGTCTGGGTTTCGCCAGTATGCGAACGGGTACGCATAATGCCGTCCACCACCAAACTCAGTTGAATTCCCGGACTTGAACGTTACGCCGGTATGCATACGGGTATGCACACTAAGTTCCCGGACTTGGAATAACTTGCAACAGTTATCATACAAGTACGTATACTATGCTATATCCAATCATGGTTAATTGTTCTAAACTCCCATTTTAATCATTGGAACATTCTTAGAATACGACAATAGATGTCTCACACAAACTATTATCTTCAAAGAAATTTTCAAGTGATCAAATGATCAATACGAAACATTCCGAGTCTAACTAAATGACCGTCTCACACAAATCATATAAGATGTTACCAGGCGATTTTCAAATGATCATCTTTTGACTTTCGTCAAGAATATAAGATAAACTTAGTTAAATCGAAAGCTTACCAACACATATTTCGAGAAATATGTAAGCGAGTTAAACTCAACTCGAAATATCAAATGTGTATAATCGAAGTCTATATAGCTATATGACTTTTGTCTCAAATAGGAGATAGAGTAGAAATAGACTTTTGAGTGATAGATGAGTTCAAGTCTCCACATACCATTTGTTGATGAAGTTCCACAAGCTCCCTTTAGTAGTTCTTCGTCTTCAATCGATGAACGCCATGAAGTCTAAAGCTCAACTACACATTCTATCCTAATCCGAGACTTAGCTATAAGTAGACTAGAAATCAAGACTTATAGTTTTGACTACTAAACTTGACAAACAAGCTTGAGATAGCAACGCTTGCGAGTTCGACCGAGCAGTGCTCTAACAGTTGCTGTTCTTGCTCTGCTGATGTTAAAGATTTGAGTTTGAATTAGGTTTTGTTGTATGTTCGTTTTTAAGAATGAACTGTGTTTTCAATTAGGTGTTCATTTGAAATAATAAACTATGTTTTTCATATTGATTTTGTTTGGTTTTATGAGATGTTCATTTTAAAGAATGAACTCTGTTTTAAATGTTAATTTAGTTTGATTTTATTAGCTCGGATTTTTGTTCATAATAATGAATTTTGATTGGGTGTTCATTTGAAAGAATGAACTCTGTTTTCAGATTTGATTTAGTTTTGGTTTTGATTAGGTGTTCATTCGAAAAAATAAACTCTGTTTTTTTGTTCATGAAAATGAATTTTTTGTTGTGTGTTCATTTTTAAGAATGAACTCGAATATTCAAAAAGCATTACCAAACACCTGATAGTTCATCAAATAGAATGAACTCCTACAAGAAAATAAGTGGGAAGTTCATCAGAGAGGATGAACTCAAATAATTAGGGAATGAAACAACTACGGAAATTAACACGAAAGAGTATTTTGGTCCATTTGATATTTTCAAATAATTATGGACCAAACAGAAAACAAATTTTGCTGCTGGACCAAACAAACTCCGACCACCTAAAAAAGGACTAAACGATAATTTCCTTTTTTTTTTTACACGCAAGTAGTTTAAGCTTACACCATAATTGATAGAACAAACAGGCAACTTTGCTTATACAAGTATCCGAAGCTACAATCTTAATTCTCCCGGAAGCTACAATCTTAGTTCTCAAGAACAAAAAGAATTCAGTAGAGTTTATTCATAATGTAAGCCTAGCTAACTCTAAAGTAGTAAACAAAGTATAAGCACCAGAGTGGAAAAAAGAGAAGGATCAGGTTAGATTCAGAGAGACAAATTAAGTGATATCGAACCCAGAGTAAGTAATACAAAACCTGTTTAGCGGTAAATACTCCCACATTAACATCCCATATATTAATATGCATTCCATTTTCTCTAATCTGATTTTAAAGGGTATTGGCAAAATGCCACATTTTTCATGCAAAGGAACATTCTCTCGTAAGCTAATGCCATTTTCCTAGCAGTAAACATAGCACGCGCATACTTCATACATGTTTTTCCTCTTCTGGCTAGTCTTTCCTTTCCCTCTTTCACCACAATTTCTATTGCTTCTAACAGTGACTCAACATTTGGCGAAAACATAAAGCCAAATTCATCATCAACAACTATTGTTCCTTTAATACTTGGAAATCTTGATGCTAGAATTGGTTTTCCACTTAACATAGCTTCCATCAATGTTAGATCAAGTCCTTGAGGTCTTAAAGTAGGATTTACAAAAACATCAATCGAGTTATAAAAACCTCGTAATTCGCTTGGTTTCATCGACCCTAAGACGATAACTTGAGGACCCAGATCTCTGTATCTTCCTTCCCACGGTCCGGATCCAGCGACAATCAAGTAGACGTCTCGACGCTTAGTGAGCAACCTGTAGAAGGCTTCATGAAGTAGAGGATGACCCTTGTCTTTTACCAATCTTCCTGCAATTCCAAGTACTAAACTTGCATTTTGTGGGACACCAATTTTATCCCTGAATTGTTTTCCTAACTTCATATCATACACAAAGTCATCTTCATCAACTCCATTTAAGATCACATGAACTCTATTGTTTGGGATTTGGTAAACATCTCTTAACATCTCTCCACAACTATCACTAATAGCAACATGATTTGCATAGTTTTTAAAGAATCTAATTTCCTTCAAAACTTTAGGAATTACTCCATATATACTCTGATTAAAAGAACTTGACATGGGTTCATCTTCCTTCCTGGTCAAATCTTGGTAAATACTCGATTGTACACTTTCCAGGGCAATACCGTGCCATGACACGGCTAAGTTCGGAAGCTCACGTGCTAGCCAATGAGGAAGTGCCACGCTCTCCGAGTGGACGACATCAAACGGCTCACGCCTATTTTCAGCGTCGAATTGAGCCCATGCTAGGTTGTAATGCCATTGTCCCTTTTCGCCTTCGTGGAAATGAATTTGCGGGGAAGACGTCGGACTTGCACTGATACGATCAGTTCTAATTGAAGGAGGTGAAGTGTAAACATGAATATTGTGACCACGACGGGCAAGAGCTGTGTATAAAGTTAGCGCATGGCGTTCCATACCACCCGGGGCAGAGCTAAAAGGCCATTTTCGTGAGAAAACAGCAATTTTGAGTATTGTCGGAGGTGGACGATCATCGACTAGCGGCAACCGGTTCCAAGCGAATTGAGCATAACGAAGATCCCCTGAAAAAGGGCTTGTTTGAGTGGTGGAGGAAGATGAGGATATGCATGAGTCGGGGGAATTAGGAGTTTGTTGGACAAAGGAAAGAGCTAGAATTGTAAAGAGAAGAATGAGCAAGAGGATAGTTCTGATACTCATGAATTGAGAAGAAGGAATTGGTTGTTTCTTGGATTTGTTATTGATGAAAGCCATAATATGATTTTCAGCTAGATGTGAAATGAAGAAGCAATTTGGTGATTTTGTTTTAAACGTGAGCACAAGAAAAAGCAATGAGGAAATTAAAAAGTTAGGAGTTTGGCAGGCACTAAAGCAAGTGGGGGTTTCTTTTTCTAAAGTGCATTTCTCACGCCTCACTTGTTCACAAGATGGGGGAGGGAGGGAGGTCTTGTTTGGAAACATATTAAAGTGCATGGCTGCTAATGGGGGGGCCATTTTGTTTGGGGGTGTACCAATCCCTTAACAAAATATGTTTTGTCTTATATGCAATTTGGTACACCCCAAGCAAAACGGTACCCCCATTAGCAGCATTGTTAAAGTGGACTTATGACAGTAGCTTATAGGAGTAGTTAACGTAAAGTTTTTAACCATTGGATTGACAAACTAGTGTTGCCATTATTAGATGATGATATTTTTCACTTCTAAGCAATTTGAGTTTGACTTGATATGTTTCTTCAATTTGACTTGATTGAAAATACAGAGGAAGTAAACCTTACAACACTAAACACATGACTTTTCCCTTTGAGTATTATTTTCTTTCGGTTGGGTGATTCAGTCGATCTATATTTGAAGTCAAATTTTGGTGCCTTTTTCCATTTCGGGCGGAGACTCGAGATGTATCATCGTTCACTAGACTGTTTGGCACGTCCGATGTGAATGCCAAAATCGCCGGTTTAACTCTTGGATAGTTTTAAGTGCAGTACAGAATATGTGAGTTGCAAATAGCTGAAATCGGATCTATGATCTGATTCGGTTTTTTATGAGTTAACTAGGATTTAACCTGTGCCGTAACGGCGCGGGCATCTATTACCTTACGTGCAATACACTAAGTGAATAGTGTCTGATTCATTTAGTAATTTTTTTGATATCTTATTAATAGTAATAAAAAAATTTCTTGATATGGTATAAGCAATTACTATTGTTAATCGAAACACAGTGTTTTGATCATGTTCGAGCATACACAAAGTTATATTACCAAATTACCCTGTTGCAACTCGGATTATGTGTTGCAACGAAAGTTTTCATTGCATATGAACCACTTCCTATTTTGATATAAAGGTAGACCCTTCTAGAGGATGATCTTCTGACATGTTTTACCTGGAAAGAGCTGGTTTTCGTATCCATTTTTATTTTTTTGGATAAAATATCCAAATGTATTCTCAACATGACATTTTAGTACAATTGACGTAGGCCCACCAACCTTCCCACACAAATACCCACCCCACTGTTTTCCCTGGACACACCCTCCTTAAATCCATGGTCCAAATTAATGACACCTATTGGGGGAGTGATTTGGGGGAGTACTGTAGGGGTCTGTGCAGCTTCGAGCATCATATCATGAGTCTAGTGTCCTGTCCAAGGCTGCAAAAGTACCACTGCATCAATGGATGAAATCATTATCATCTTCCCTAGTAGGCCAGTAACTCACATACACAACTCATCATTCACAACAATAACGTGACAAATTGGACATCGATCAAACAACCGAACAATACCCACACTAACTTCAATATTAACATGAATGGATGACTTACAGTGTCAATGGCTATATCTGTGGAAAAATCACGCAAATCAATATGGTAAAAAATTGAGGTGCAAAATCTGAGAAGAGAGAACTTGACCTACCTAGCTTTGTAAGATCTGTGAAAACACTTACAGTTCATGAGTATTTAACTTCAACATAGTATTTAGTTTACACCTGCCGGTTCTGAAAAACTTAGTTTCAGAAGATTGGTTTTAAATGGAGCTCTATTTGGATTCAGAATTGTGACAATCAAAATTTGAGAGATATAAAGCTATTTAATAGAACAACAAATACAAAGTATGAATACACTTAGTACACATACAAATAAGTAATACACGAAGTATGACTTTTCCAGAAGTTTCCCTCCTCAATGGAGCTGGGAAATTCTCTAGTTTACATAGGCGTCTCAATTTCTCTCTCCATGTTCCTCAACTGCATCGATAAGGGAAACAGTATCTGCGTCAAGAGAAGAAGAAAAAATATCGAAAATGGGTCAGCCGTGTTCTTAGAGATTATTTCAATTAGTATTAACGAAAATTACATAACACCATATAGTAACAAATGCCCTGGTTGAATAAATAGTTGGAGCAAATCAAAGAAAGTTTAATGATTACTGGACCTAATGAGCTTTTTAACAACAACTATCACTGAGAACTAGTTCATTTTCCGCAAAATCCAAATTGTTTAAATAAATTCATTAGTTCCTAACGTTCCAAGCGATGCCACCTTTTTAAATAAGCCTCGAACAAAATGTTAAATAAGCTTTTCGAAAAACTACCGATTTCAGTGATGTCCCAGGCCATGCCACATGTTTGAGATCCGGATGTAAAAATTTAACCGCGTGATCAATAAAAATGTTTTGAGAACTCGGCATCCAAAATTAATGATACATGCATGGACATTATATTTGATTATTAATATTTATTGGGCAACATTCAGATAAGAAATTTCGATAATTTGGGGTTCGTGAGCATCCTGTCATTGAAGCGCATGCCTATTGTTCTTTGGAGGGGGACTAACGATGATTAAAGTAAAACTTGTGATTTCGGCAGTTAATTAAGCTATGAGATGGAAACCCAACCGACACAAACATTAGGAGGTGAAATCATAAATGTTTTTTTTAATGCATCTACAATGTTAGAAGTCGAATGTAAACGAAATATTTGAAGCCCAAAAAGTAATTTGGTTGTATGATTTGTATGCGGTGAGTGAATTCGGGATTTTAAATAAGATTTACACCAGAGGAGGAAAAGGACAACGTGACTTACTTGATTGATGTTTTTGTTTCTATTCTTTCTGCTGCTTTAACAGCATTGCGTTCTTCTAGAACCTGGGTATGAAATAAGGGCGCAAGACGACATAATTTCGTTAGCGCCTTTTGTAATAGAAAAATGGTATGTAGTTCCTGTTATACGTTTGGTGCGACACAATAGGCCACCAACTAATAAAAAAAACTATTATGAACTATATATACTGCATGACTTTTTTGATAATCAACTGTAAGATATCAACCAAAAAAGAATAGCAAACCGCTAAAATGAATTAGCCACGCAACAAACTAAATCTTGCACACTTATTTTAAAGCCCTGTAACACTAACCTGCATATCTTGTTACCCTAGTAACAATCACTGATCTCATAATGATTGAGATAAATACATAATTCCAATACTTTAAAGCCAGCAGATAGAGTTTACGTGTCTTTAAACTTCAACCGCAGTATTCAACTTAGCCGATATATATAACGTGTGTCACTATGTGTGATAGTGTACCAATATTCAAATGAAATTGAAATTGTCAGAACATCCAAATCCCAAACATTGACCGGCAGTGACAGTTTGTTTCTGCTACAACCATTCTGAAATGGTTAGGATTGCAACCAAATCATTAACACTATATGAAAGTTCAATTTTCGTAATTTGATATTTGGGAAGAACCTATAATGAAGTAATAACAATAATTTACTATATCAAATTTAATCACAGAACATGTAGTATGAATTTTACCGAACCTGAATTCATCTCGTATTGCTTCCTGATGTCAATCTTGGAGTAAAGAAAATCCTGCACATACTGGTAGTTATGTATTTGAAAGTCCCCCAAAGAAAACAATGGGCATAGTTTGATCAATAAAATTAATAAGCACCCAAATAACTCAAACCCTAAAAAATAATAGAACCGAGATGACTAGCGACTAAACAAAGAACGATCCAAGGTGAAAACAGGTGATCGGATTGAAATTAATTCAACAAAAAAAACACACGCACCCATCGATCCTTCTTATGCGAGGACAACATTCACCAATTTCGGTGGATAGTACAAAATCTGGATTAATTCATTCACTTTCTGGATATTTCAAAAATTGATTAACTTCTGGAAGCACCGACCGATGAAGATATCAAAGTCTAGGATTAAGTAAACGAAGAATTTGAGTCTTTCAGCGGGGAGAGAGGGAGAGATAACGATTCGGGGCATAAGGTAACTTTTTGCCACAAATACCCCCCCCCCCCCCCCCCCTTCATTGAGATGTAAAGAAGCAAAAACAGGGTAAACCAAAAAAAATTAATCTAAAATTAGGAAGTTTAAAACAAACTACGAAATTATCAAAATTGTATATATCGGTATTGCAAACTGGAAAGCCTAGAGTCCCATTAGGACCTCTTCAAACATAAATCTTTAACATCATTACAGAAACTGCAAATTACAATTTTCCAATTTTTACTTACAAAGATAAACCCTAGCCAATATTAGATTTGATCCAATTTGTGTCTTCAATTAACCCAAATTTGTGCTCGCTAAATTTATAAATCCACCTTTGTAACCCAAATGTTTTTATCGTACACTGCCTCTGATTCATAACCCAACATCAGGATGAATTTCGTAAATGCTGAAGTAAAAATTTGATTCTTTTCAGAAAAATATTCATGTTTGATCTAATATGTTTTTTGAGGGTTCCGGAATCGATTTACTTTTTATGCACATCGCTAACAGTTTCCATTTATACTCCATCTATTAATAACAGCTCAAGAATGGTTCTGCAGGGAGGAGAAACGATTGGTGCGAGCGGCCAAAATATTTGCTTTATTGCTTATTTTCAAGCCAATAACAGCCGTAGATTTATGTTTTGGGAGAGCGAATCTCGACCGCCACTTACATAGGCAAAGTTATCCAAACTGTGCTATGTATTCTTGAAGCCTTGGTATTATTAGACATGTTATCCATAAACCTGGTCATTAAATAATATTTCATCCATTTAACCATTAGGAATAGATTGAATGACTAATTTGGCATCTCCTTCGATATGAATTTTCTTCATTTGCAAAGCTTTAGCCCATATAAGCGCTTCCTTAACTGCTCTGAATTCAGCTTCTTCAGGAGTTATGCAATCTTTTGGGAATGTTCCTTTGATCCCTCCACAATGCCATGCATGATCTCGAAAGACCAATCCAGAATGTTCCTTTCTAAAAATATATATCTTACAAATATACATGTCATAGTTTGAGAGGTATCCCTATTCTAAATTTTACTATCTTCTTATATAAATGAAAAACATACCACAAAGTATTATTATTAGTTTTGACTAAAAAAGGGCAAAGTTTATTCAAAATCAGTCTACTACTAAGATAGCAATGGAACTGAAACAAGAGTTATACAAGAAATGAAAAGAAAAGAACATCAAAACAAGCATATGTACTGTAATTTCCGAGCTAATGCATGACTGCCTCCCAATTTTTCAACACAATATTCAAAGAAAAACCCCTAAAAATATTAGTTCCTATACACCAATTATAGATCAGATCCTTAACACTGCCTTTGATTCTGTCAGTAGAGTTGTATTTACCGTTAAAAACACCATCATTCCTCTTTAGCCAAACTTACCACCAAACCGCAAAACAGATGATATCACAAATATTTCTTATCATACTTTTATTTGTCTTCTTTTTCCTCTTCCACTCCCAACTGGTGCTTCTGATAGAATCTTGAAGCACCCAATTCAGCTTGTAAACAGATAAGAGATAATTCATATTTCACTAGTTGTTTCACAGTGCAAAAAGATATGTTGATTTGATTCAACATCAAAAATATTTCCTTTTTTTTTTCCTTAATAATAATGCAAACATCAAAAAGATCAACTGGTATGGAATGGAGAGGATATGCTCTTTTTTATGATATGTAATACGGAGGTTCATATCTCATCGCTACACGTTTCCTCTCTAACCTAGGCGATTTTTTTTTGCCGCCTCTAAACCTACCTCTAATAGCCTGTAAACACCAGTAACCACCATATTTCTAGCCAATAACCACAGTCGATGACGGTGATGATAATCCCTAACCACTTCTAATTAGTACCAATGTCTATTGATCCAAACCCATCTCAAATCTACATCATCAAATTACTAAAACATCATTACTAATCTTTCCAGATTCCTATTTTGTTTTGATTTCATAGATTCAAAGATACCAAGACTCCAATACATTGAGACTCTTATATCTCCGTTGATTTCATAGTTACAAAGACTCCAAGACACAGAGATACTTATCAAAAGTCACCAAGATACCAAGTCTCAGATCCGTTTTCTCTAAGTTTTTCAAGGCTATTGCAATCGACTTCCCATATGCGACTCAAAAGCATCAACTGATTCCAGTTCAAAGACTCCATTTTATCAAGACTCAATTTTTTTTGGATTCTGTATCTGCTACTCGTCTTTTTGCTCCTTTGGATTTGACGGGATTTGCAATTGAATTATAATTACTCTTTAAGACTTTTCTAATTTCATGTTTACCTAGCTACTATTATTTGTATTGCTTTCATTTTTTGATCTTCCCCTATAAATGTTTTGTGTATTTAAATTTATTCTCATTCCTTTGTTGTTTTTTTTCTCGTCTGAGCTCCTATTAGCAGGTTTATGATGTTCTTTAAATTCTGCCAAGGATATTTTGAAAACGTGGAGGTATAACAACCACACCCAATATTTCGTTCAGCAATCTGTATGGACTAAACTCCAATATAATTCTGAGAGCACCAACTTAAAAGTGAGACTCAATCAAGAAAGATATCAAAGAGCTTTATCTCTTTCTCAATACAATCAGCAAATTGAACAGATAAAAATCCATGAGCTTGATTGATGTGAGAATAACTTGAACGGTACCAAAGACCAATGCCCAAGTGTCAATCAAGTTCTATCCAACAAACAAGATCGTATTTATCAACTGTGATTGCACAACGCACAACCTGTGATATTTCAATTATATAAACAAATATAATGCGGAAAAGAAATAACAAAGACTAATGTATTTTGTAGTTGTAGTGGTAAAAAGATTCGAACTCTAAGACTTGTGAAGGATTTTTTAGACTCAAATTAAACTCAACAATTAAATAAAGTTGTATCAAAAATATAAAGAAAACACTGAGACTCTGGATTCCACCATTAACCAATTAAGTGATAAACTCTAATCAATATTCATGCAATTTTTTCTTTTAAAGTGATTCTAATATTTTGCCTCAAATAGATTTTTGAAGTAATAATTGTAACCATAAAGCATGAAACATCAGAAGTTTAAAAACCTAACATGTTCCATCAAAACAATTCACAACTACTCAATAAAAATCAATTTTCCTATATTAGTTCTATGCAAATAATCATATAAAAAATTGCAAAAATAATTAAAATAAAATTATACCACTTTTCATGGAACAATGGCTTCCTCCATCGCCTCGGATAAGGGGTTTAGCTCCTCATATTAATCACTTGCTCAAAGTACATATTTATAGCTCAAAAGTTGATTAAAAGAGTAAAAGAATACACTGTAGTCGCTGAAAGTCTAAAACAGAAGACTGAATCGTTGCTGAAGGGTTTCGGTCACTGCAGACAGGAACGATAGGCGTTTATTGTCACTAAAATAAGTCTGCTCCTGCAACTGTTGCATGTGCGTCTTATGTTCTTCGTGTCTTCTTCTTCGCAGCAGCAGAGCAGAATTTTGTCTTTGATTTTCTTTGCTTCTCTAGTGCTCTAAACCTCTCCAAAGTGTACCTCTCCCTTCTTAGGACTCTCACCACCCTATATATACACCACAGGCTCTCTAAAATCTTTTTTTTCCTCCACAACAAGATACGGGATTTTTTCTTCCCTGTTTACTTTTCACGCGTATTCTTCTTCCTTTTTCAACTCAAAACTTCTCTAATTGATATCTCTTCAAGCTTGGTAACAAAAACCTGTGAGAATATCTTCTCCTACCCAAATATAGAACCAAACTTCACCGTAATATTTTTTTCCTGTTTTGAGAAAAATAAAAATTGAAACTTGCTTTTCTTACGTTGAGAACTCATCTACCGGATCTGTTTTAATCCGACAACTTCATGCAGATCCAAAAGCTAGGAAATCACTGAGAAAATCTCACCCAAAGTCTCGCCAGGAAGTTGCGCAGGTGTAGTTTGGTTTTCCCGCCAAAACTCGCGTTCAGACAAAGGGGGTGACCTCCCCTTATCTGGACCAGGGATGCGAATAACAAGTGGATACCCCTTAGTAATTTGGGTGCCCCTTAGTAATTTTCTCCCATGAGCGCAAAAACCACTTTTCGAGCCAATTTCGCCGCAACAGCCTATTTCTCCAAAAACACCTACAAAGGGATAAAATACCAAAATTAGTACAAAAATGGGTACTAACACTATACACAAAAGAGATGAAAATAGACACATAAATGCGTCTATCAAATACCCCCAAACTTATTATTTGCTAGTCCCGAGCAAATCAAATCAAAACTAAAATAAAATAAAATAAAATCCTAACTCACTGTCGCAGGCATCGTTGATTGCACTTAGCATGTGCAACAAGCCTTTAAACCCCTAGGTGGCCCTAGTGGTCGAGTTATAGTCTCGGGAGGGTTTACTAGAGATATACCCACAAAACCTTTACTCCAGACCCTAGCTATCTACGCAAAACCTTGGAATGCACTAAAGAATCTCCTTGGTTGGCATACTTATTGATTACGGGAGGAAGTACCCTGATGCGAAATTCCAATTGCTTTATACGAGTTTGCACTCAAGCATACTAAATTCATATATAAGTGACAGAGCTCTACTCAGATAGTCGCACTATGGACATCAATATCCGGAATCAAACAAATCACATGAATAGATTAAGAAGATGGATATAGAAATAGATGGTTGCGAATGGACTTCAATGCCAAGATGAACCTATGACCTAGTGGATTGAGATACTGGTCTGGACTAATATCAACACAACTGGCATATACAAGGGAACCAGTGGTCGCCAATCCTAAATCTACATCAACACAGCTGGCATATACAAGGGAACCAGTGGTCGACTTTATAATAAACCTTTATTTTTATATATTTATTTTAACGACATGATTAGATCTTTTGGATCCAAGCGCATGCTTCTTGTCAGCAGATTACATGGTAATTCCCATGGATCCTGCATTCCACGCTTGTTTAGGCGACGGAGACAGGGAGAACACACACATATTGCTATCCAAGTGTTATTTATTCCGATTGGTCTAATTGGTCTGGGTTTTTTTTTTTTTTTTAGTAACTCAATCACTCTATTTCAACCCAGCAGACATCAACATAAAAATTTGCAAAAACAAAAATAGAAGTAATAAGATGATTCCGAGATACGGTGAAACTATCATGTTATTTCTAACACCTGAGCTCTGTGCTTTTATGAATAGACTCTTTAGATGTTTCCATCCACTCAGATTGGTTCCTCAACTCCTAAAACCAAAATGCTTCCATCCACTTAGATTGGTTAGTGCCATCCTTAATAGGCATAAATTTCTAGGCTCTGGAGTTTATAATGCAACTAAAAAGTTTATCCCATACCCCCAAACTTAAATCTAACATTGTCCTCAATGTTCTAAAGATAAAATTAAAAGCATGAACAAGGAGAAACTGTTACCATTTGAAGCAAAAGAGTTAAGGAAAGATATTACCGTGTTGCATGAGCATGGGTTACCTCCCAAGAAGTGCTAAGTTTAAAGTCTTCAGCCAGACATCAAGTACCATAAAATGGCTAATTACCTTTCAAAGCATATATCAGCAGTCGAAATAACTGTGGGTCATCAAAACCAAATAGCACTGCCACTAATATGAGACAACTGCACAGGATTAGAAAAATTAACAGACGGAGCACAACCTGATCTAAACTTTCTTGCAAGACAACTGGGTTTATATATGACGCCCTCTTAGGCTTCATGTGAGTGTCTTGACAAACATATTTTTCCGAACTATGAGTTCCCAATTCCTGGACAGTATCAGGAGGATCGGGTTGTGGAATCGGGACAGACTCAAGTAATACCTCAGGCACACTGGACTTGAGTCCCAAGTTAGGGACTTCTAATAAGGATACTTGACCATCATTACCCCCAAAATTAGGGTAGTCAGTATTCTCAGACAAACCTCTAATTATTGCTTGAATTTCCGATCCTCAGAGTCTTTAAAATACTCAAGAGCTTCTTCCAATTCTCTACCCCCAAACTTAGGGTCATCATTACTCACAGAAAGACCTAACATTAGTGACTGAATTTCTGGGTCTGTAGAGTCCTTAAAATATTCGAGAGCTTCTTCTAGTTCTAAAGTTTGGTCATCTATCTTACCTAAGATAATTGTCTCATCAAATTCATCTATAGAATCACCAAACAAAGTGTCGTCCCAATTATCCTGAACTAGATCCTGAACCAAAGTACTAATCATATTCACTTCCTCTAAATCATCAGAAGGCTGTCTAGTAACATTAAAGACATTTAGTTCAGTGGTCATATTACCAAAGGATATGTTCATAAGTCCGGTCCTACAGTTCATAACAGCATTAGACGTGGCTAAAAATGGGCGACCTAAAATCACCGGTATTTGATTCTCTGGGTCAGGGACAGGTTGTGTATCTAGGACTACAAAATCCACAGGATAAATAAACTTGTCGACCTCAATAAGAACATCTTCTATCACACCACGAGGAATTTTAACAGACCTATCAGCTAACTGCAGTGTTATCTTGGTGGGTTTCAATTCACCAAGTCCCAGTTGTAAGTACACATGGTACGGAAGTAAGTTCACACTAGCTCCTAAGTCAAGTAAAGCTTTTTCTACCCTGTGTTTTCCTATCGTGCAAGCAATGGTAGGGGCACCTGGGTCTTTATACTTAGGAGTTGTGGTGTTCTGAATGATCGAACTTACATGACAGGCTAAAAAGGCTTTTTTAGAGACACTAAGCTTTCGCTTTCGCGTACACATATCCTTGAGGAACTTGGCATAAGCCGGAAGTTTCCTAATTGCTTCTAGTAACGGAAGGTTTATGGTAACTTTATTAAAAACCTCCATAATGTCATTAAAGTTGGATTCATTCTTTGTTGGTACTAGTAGCTGTGGAAATGGGGCTCTAGGAATAAAATAGGGCCTCTCAGGAACCGAATTGACATCATCAGAGATTTTATTAGTCTCCTCAGCTATGGATGGTTCTGAGGGGTGAACTACAGTTTGCTCACTTTCGGGCATGTTTACTTTATTTTCTACAACTCTACCACTCCTAAGGGTTCTAATAGCATTCAATTGATTCGATGGTTTTGTACCTACTTCATGAACTCCTCTAGGGTTGGGTTGTGTTTGACTAGGAAACCTACCTTTTTCTCTCAAAGACTCATTTATCAGACCTACCTGGGTTTTTAACTCGGAAATAGCCTGACTATTTTATTGTCCTATCTTGTTACTAGCTTGTAGACTTAGTTCTACTGATTGCTGAAATTTTGCAATTTGCTGAGTTAACAACACGAGAGACTCCTCTAGGCTTAGGATTTTCTTATCCGACTGATTCTGAAATTGAGCTTGTCCCGAAGGATTCTTAGCATAACTAAAACCTGGGGGAGCATTAGAGTTACTAAACTGACCTTGATTCTGGCCCTTAGACCATGCAAGGTTTGGATGGTTTCTCCACCCAGGATTATAGGTTTCTGAATATGGGTCAAATTTCTGACGATTATCGAGTCTAGTGTTATTATAAAGAGCATTGGCTTGCTCTTCATTATTATGGCCTTCCCAAAATGCTCCAATCTACCACTAGTGTGACCCATTTCTAAAGCTTCTAACCTTTTAGCTATCGCTGCAATCCTGGCATCTGATTCATAGCCTCCTTCTACCCTATTAACGTTTCCTTTTCTTAGAAGAATTGTTTTCCGGGGTTCCCTACTATTTTCCCATTGTTGGGTCTTTTCGGCGGCTTTATTTAAAAATGCCATTGCCGCATCAACAGTTTGGTTCTCAAACCCACCTGTACACAAAGCTTCAACCGTGGATATTGTGGAATAATCTAAACCCTCATAAAGGATCTGAACTAGCCTAACATTTTCTAAACCATGGTGAGGACATTGTGTTAACAAATCATTGAACCTTTCCAAATACCTATACAAAGATTCTCCCTCTTGTTTTGAGAATGTGCAGATTTGCGTCCTAATCGACGATGTTTTATGCCTAGGGAAAAACTTATTGAAAAAGGCAGATGTAAGTTGTTCATATGTTTCGATTGACTCAGAAGTAAAACTATACAGCCACGATTTGGCTTTATCTTTCAGGGAAAAGGGAAATAACCTAAGTTTCAAAGCATCATCATCTAAGCCTCTAATTCATAGGGTACTGCAAATTTCTTCAAAATCCCTAACATGGAAATAAGGGTTTTCATTTTCTTTCCCTAAAAAGATTAGGAGCATCTGTATGGTCCCAGGTTTAAGTTCATAATTGGCTTCTGTGTCAGCTAACTTAATACACGAAGGACGAGTGGTCCTAGTCGGATTCAACAAAGCTTTCAAAGTAGCCATTTCTGGTACTATCGGAGTATTAGGGATTCTCTCTTCAGGAGAATGTTCAAAACAGGACTCTTCGAAAATCGGACTTTCTAGATTAAGGTAATCGAGACGCTTAGAACTGCTAGGTTTTTCTTTAACAAATCTACCTAGGGCGTCTCTTTTACGTTCAGGCATACAAGAGTTTCCCAAATTGGAAGGGTGAGCAATCACAAATCAAAGACGACTCAACCAAATCAAACCTATTGATTTTTAGCAAACAGAAAACATGATGGCTCCACTTAGATTGTTTTTAGACCAGCTTCTACTCTTCAAAGAGGCAACTGGGTACAATTTTAGCAAACCTCGTAGGACGATCTAATTAAAGTAAGTCGAAGAGAAGTGGGAGAAGCTCAGAGGAGCTTTGATACCCCCACCTCTTTGGAAACGCTTCCCTGGGTTAAAAGGCGGCTCTAATCGACTTACAGTAATCTTCCTGAACTTTGAGTTAGGCTAACAAGATACCCAATATGATCCTTTTGAACAACTTTCCTATAAGCTCGTTACCCTATCGGTCTCGTTCTAGTCAATATTTTAAGCTTGGGTTCGCGTTCGGTATCGTTTTCCTAAGGCGGGCAAGAAGAGAACGGTGATGAAATCCGAACCCTTATCTTGTATTGCCAGGCCTTGCCCTTTACTAGGAAAATAAATGTCTGTATTCAGAACCTCAACAGATATGCACCTTAAGGAATACAGTAAACCCGCTGACAGGGGATTCGCTGGTGTTCAGAATCTTACCTCCCGTTCCAGACGGGGGATGAATCGGTTGTATTCGACTCGGGCCACTGACTCCTGTGTCAGTGTACGAACCCAAGGTGCAGAGATAATATCGTAATTGTCCTCCTTCTCTGCAAACAGTTTTATATTTAAGGATACCCTTTCGTAGGGTATATAAAAATAAAAATAAATTAATGTCCAGAGTCCAAAAAGTCCAAAAAAAAAAAAAATTACAAAATAATAAAGAAACCATAATACAATTTTTTTTTCTTTTTTCCTTAAAATAAACAAAACCCTAAAATAAAAAATAAAATAACTAAACTAAAACTGTTTTCTTTTCCGTTCTTTTCGCTTTAATCTTTAGCTCCACGTCTTTACAAAATCACCAAACTCCTTGGCTCAATTTTTTTCTTTACATTCCAAAACCTGTAGACAAAAGAAAAATACCCAAAAACGTAAAGTAGAACAAAAAAAATAAAAATAAAAATAAATCTAAAACCCTAAAAACAAGTCCGCGTCGGCGGCGCCAAAAATTAATGTATTTTATAGTTGTAGTGGTAAAAAGATTCGAACTCTAAGACTTGTGAAAGATTTTTTAGACTCAAATTAAACTCAATAATTAAATAAAGTTGTATCAAAAATATAAAGAAAACACCGAAACTCTGGATTCCACCATTAACCAATTAAGTGATAAACTCTAATCAATATTCATGCAATTTTTTCTTTTAAAGTGATTCTAATATTTTTCCTCTAACAGATTTTTGAAGTAATAATTGTAACCATAAAGCATGAAACATCAGAAGTTTAAAAACCTAGCATGTTCCATCAAAACAATTCACAACTACTCAATAAAAATCAATTTTCCTATATTAGTTCTATGCAAATAATCATATAAAAAATTGCAAAAATAATTAAAATAAAATTATACCACTTTTCATGGAACAATGGCTTCCTCCGTCGCCTCGGCTAAGGGGTTTAGCTCCTCATATTAATCACTTGCTCAAAGTACATATTTATAGCTCAAAAGTTGATTAAAAGAGTAAAAGAATACACTGTAGTCGCTGAAAGTCTAAAACAGAAGACTGAATCGTTGCTGAAGGGTTTCGGTCACTGCAGACAGGAACGATAGGCGTTTATTGTCACTGAAATAAGTCTGCTCCTGCGACTATTGCGTGTGCGTCTTATGTTCTTTGTGTGTTCTTCTTCGCAGCAGCAGAACAGAATTTTGTCTTTGATTTTCTTTGCTTCTCTAGTGCTCTAAACCTCTCCAAAGTGTACCTCTCCCTTCTTAGGACTCTCACCACCCTATATGTACACCACAGGCTCTCTAAATCTGTCGGAAAAATCTTTTTTTTCCTCCAATGCAAGATACGGGATTTTTTTCTTCCCTGTTTACTCTTCACGCGTATTCTTCTTCCTTTTTCAACTCAAAACTTCTCTAATTGATATCTCTTCAAGCTTGGTAACAAAAATCTGTGAGAATATCTTCTCCTACCCAAATATAGAACCAAACTTCACCGTAATATTTTTTTCCTGTTTTGAGAAAAATAAAAATGGAAACTTGCTTTTCTTACGTTGAGAACTCATCTACCGGCTCTGTTTTAATCCCACAACTTCATGCAGATCCAAAAGCTAGGAAATCACCGAGAAAATCTCACCCAAAGTCTCGCCAGGAAGTTGCGCAGGTGTAGTTTGGTTTTCCCGCCAAAACTCGCGTTCAAACGAAGGGGGTGACCTCTCCTTATCCGGACCAGGGGTGCGAATAGCAAGTGGATACCCCTTAGTAATTTGGGTGCCCCTTAGTAATTTTTTCCCATGAGCGCAAAAACCACTTTTCGAGCCAATTTCGCCGCAAAAGCCTATTTCTCCAAAAACACCTACAAAGGGATAAAATACCAAAATTAGTACAAAAATGGGTACTAACACTATACACAAAAGAGATGAAAATAGACACATAAATGCGTCTATCAAAGACACCACAAATTTTGTTAACGAGGAAACAGCAAATGCAGAAAAACCCCGGGACCTAGTCCAGATTTGAACACTACACTATATTAAGCCGCTACATACTCTAGCCCTAACCAAGTCTCACACCGATTAAGGTACAGTCGCGTTCCTTACGTCTCTTGAATCCTAACAGAACTGTGCACTTGATTCCCTTAGCTGATCTCACCCACAACTAAGAGTTGCTACGACCCAAAGTCGAAGACTTATAAACAAATTTGTCTCCCATAAATAAATCTATTCTGGTTTTCTTTCCGTCTTTATATAAATCAAGGTGAACATGAAACTCAACTAATAATCCGGTCTTATACTTCCGAAGAGCATCCTAGAAATATTAGTCACATCACAATAACTCAACTGATTAATATAAAAAGTTATTGCAGAATCATAAGAGTCTGAGACAAAGAACTGTTGTGATTACTTTTTATATCTTACATATCAAAGATAAACTCGAGTAAATCTTAGAGAGGATAAAACTAAATATGATAGAAAAAGTAAGATCAGAATACGCAACTACAGAGAAAATAGTTGGATCTGGCTTCACGAATCCACAATGAAGTCGTTAACCTAATAATGGTTTTGGAAAACCTAGGTTAAAGGAGAATCAACTCTAGTTTGCAACTAGGATACACGGAAGTGTCGGGATTAGGTTTCCCATATGCTAGAGTTCTCCCTTTGTTGATGGTGGTTTTTAGTCCAAGGGTAAAATCGTAAAACCCTATATATAATACGTTGTCATCCTACAAAGGAACAAAAGCCATCTGAAAGTGATGAGTTCATAAACCTCTTCGCTCACAGATGTACTGAGCAATTCAATATATTTGTATATATATATATATAATTCACTCAGAATGGTGCATATAGCAACAATCCCAATTATTCTATGAATTTTATTTTCCACCAGCATTATTCACTAATGCATTACCTGTGTAGTATTTTCCTATGCTATGTTCCCCAGCAGAACTCTCAATATTGGCATGACATGACGATTAATGTTTACTCGCAGCGAAGTAGCACGAATCTTCCGAAGTGTCAGTATTAAGACCCGCATGAAAACACTTGCACAGGCTACACCACTCTCTGATAAAGAGATTTTCGTGTCAATGCGCTTTTTAATTAAAGCTTAGCACGATCGACGCACTTAAATTCCTCAAGGAAAATATAGACTGTCCATGTCAGTCTTAAAGAGCAATCGCGGCCACACGATTTGGCCACACAGTTCAACAAACTTAGCCTCTTCCTAACGGAACTAGGCAACCTCCATAATGTCCACCGGCGGGCACACTAGCATCACAGTCGGAATTCCTTTAGTTCACCCGTAACACCCCTGAACATTAGCCAGAATCAGGTGATCGCGCTGTTGAAAAAAGAGCTCAAACGAGCTAAAACCGACCATAACGGTCTCAAAACTACCGCATCCGTCAAACTTAGCCAGCCAAGTTGGATGGCTTAGATCGTGTTTTGGATGATCAAAGAGGTGCCAGTGTATTCACCGGAAACTCACCTTCATCCCTAGATGGTCGAACTTCACACGACAATCCATAGGCGCATCGAAACGGTTGCCCAAAGTAGAGTGATCGCGCGTGTTTTAAAAACCCTAAATTGAATAAACAGCGTTATGTAACTGCCGCAAATCAATCGCGTCCGTCCATCTTGGCCAGCTTAGTCGAACAACTTAGATCGGATTCTAGATGGCCAACAGGGTGACGCTGTGATCACCGGCCACCCCTCTTCAACGAGGAGCGATCGGCCAAGCCACGGCTCGTCCATGTGGCCTCCTAACGATCACCCAAAAGAAGATGGTCGCGCTGTTTGCATAATCGAACGGCAGTACGCAACTGCCGCAAATCATCTCATCCATCCAACTTCGCTAGCCTGGTCGGATGGTCTAGATTTATTTTCAGGAGGCCAATAGGGTATCGCTATAATCACCAGCCATCCCTCCTCCACAGTGAATGATCGGCCAAGTTGTGGCTTGCTCATAGGGTTCCCAAACGATCGCCCAAACGTGGCCGATCACGCTCTTTTTAAGACATTCAACTCGCGACTAATTTGGACGAACTCTAAAACAACGATGCTTCCTGCACATCGATTGTTTTTTAGCAGTTTGTTTGGAAGCGATGTTTCATTTGCATCAATTATAAACGATGCTTTATGAATATTGATCTCACAAATAATTTTATTATTTGACTTAAAAGCGTTATATGTTACTTTAAACAGCGAGTCTCATGACTTGACTCATTCAGCAGCCTGTTGTACATATTTTCTTACAAAATACTCGAGACATCAAACATGTCACAAATTGGGGGATGTTCACTGGGGTATTGGTCTGGTGGTTTACGGCGTGCGGCGTGCAACGCACCCATTACGAGAAAGTGTCGGGAAAGGACGGACGGTTAACAGCAATAGGGGAGTAATGGGTGAAAGGGTGACCGGTCTTCCCACATAATGGAAACGTGATGGTCACTATCTTTTGCACAACCCCACTTCTCCACTACTTAATTGCCTCCACTTCCTATGAGATCAGGGGTGCGCTCAATGACTTGTATAAATAGGTTTTTCAACCTATTTTCAAAGGACAAGTGTTATCAACACAGGTATCCAGAAAACACTATGAACTGATAGCATACATTCTGCAAGCCCGTTCCACATTCTGATACAAGTCATAAAACAACCACTCCTACATAATTCAACATTCTGATCTCAAACACCTTCTTCGCTTCCCTCCCTAAGATCAACCCTTCTCCTTCACTTTGTGACCGAATTGAGTCTGGAACGGCCATTTCTTTGTTTAGGCCAGAGTCTTACAGATTGATCTCTCGAATCTAAAAGTACTTCTGTGCAGTATATTTGTTTAGGGTTTGAATTCGTTTCTCATCAACACACCCAAATTTACCAAAAACAGCAGAATCAGTGGGAGATTAATCTCTCGGTTGCAAGATCAATTTTCAATTTCATTTCAATTTTCTCAAATTCAAGATGGTAGATCTTAGGTCTGGGTGAGTTACCAATCCTGATGCTACGGGCGCTGATAACACCCCTGGTGCCAATATCCCTACCGTTAACACCAATGTACCGCCTGCCAGCACAGTCAACACATCGCATGGTGTTACATCCTCTAGCACCAACACCAGTAACACCGGAAGCATCCCCTCTGGTGTGACGCCTCCTATTACCAGAGCCAGAGCCACTGCTACTCCTAATATTTCTTCGAGCATGACACCTCCAATCGTCACCAAGGCTGCCACTATTTCTTCATCGGGACGATAGACTAGAGGAGCCAGGGGAAGCCAACCCCCTATCACCATTGTTGATTTGATGGAAAGATAAGAAGTTCTCGCTAAGGCTTAGACGGACATGGCTACAACTCAGAAAGAGGTACTCACTTTCCTCAAGATGCTAACAGAGAGACTGCCACAAGATCCGCGTCAACCGATGGAGCCAATAAGGAGTACTTTTAACACTCCTGGCGCAAGCACTTCAACAGGGCGTGCCTTCATAGATGAATAAGTTTGTGTTGCTCCTGAACGCTCACAAGAAAGGAATCAGCCATTCAACTTCATCACACTTGAGGATTTGGAGAGTCTCCTCCAAAATCGAGGCAAAGAAAACCCGGTGGACATGCACCAACACCAACATCCGTATCCTCCTGATGTGCAAAGAGTTCCTCTCTCTCGAGGGTACTCCTCTCCTCAGTTTTTCCTCTATGATGGCACTGGTAACGCTCGTGAACACATCTCTCATTTTCTGGAATCCTTGGGGGAACACAAATACAATCATGTCCTTCGCCTGAAAGAATTTTCAAAGTCGCTTACCGGAAGAGCGTATACCTGATACAACAACATTGCACCAAACAGCATATCCAACTGGTGTGAGATGGTCACCGCTTTCTACAAGAAGTATTTCTTCGTGTCTGAGCAAATCACTTTCTAAGACTTAGGAAGAATGTTTTAACGAAACAACGAACATCCAAACGATTATATCAAGAGATTCAGAATTCAAGTATTAGATTGTCACGAACCAAATGTGACCGAACAACAGTTGGTGGAATCATGCATTAACGGCATGGTTCCCATCTATCGTGCTTTACTAAAAAACCTGCATTTCCAGACATTCTTTGAACTCCATGAGGCTGCTAAGCGGTCGGCTACGACCGCACCAGCGCTATTAGAAAGAACCAGACCGGCCAGGGGTTAAGATGCACGCGAAACTCGAGGAAACAGGCGCCTCATCAACAAGCAATATAACACCGGTCCTTTTGTAAGCGTAGTAGGTTAAGGATGGAAAAGGAAATATCCAGCACCGGAACAACAACCCAAGCGTGCAGCACTAGCGCAGACAACTCTATCCCAAAAAGTTGCGACAAAGACCCTGAGCAACAACAAGAAACTGGAGATGCTGCTCCAGACTTCCTATTTCCAATAGATGAAGTCATTGAACTCCTGAAAGCATGGATTCAAGATGATGCTATCAAGCTACCTCCTCTCAGACGTCCGTCAACCGAAGAAGAGATGGCAAATCCCAAATATTGTCGTTACCATCGGTTTGTCAACCACCCAACCAGTGACTGCAACAAATTGAAGCGCATTTTCAAAGAGAAGGTGGATGCAGGAGAACTTCAATTTGGAAATAAAGGAGTTCACAGAGACCCCCTTCCTGTCAGGAGCTGCATGATTTCTGGGGACTCCGACCACAAAACTGTGCAGTCTATGATGGAGCATTTATGTGAAATTCTGTATTTCTCCAAGGCGCAGCGTCAAGACATGTTTGGAGCCCTCAACCGTGTCGTATCAGGCAAGCGTATGTTTTCAGAAAGGGAAGCCGCTCCGAAACCCTAATTTTTCTTCGGAAACGCGACTAATAGATGCAGCTGGGGACTCCTAACCACCACTCACTTGAGAGATGTTGAGTTTGACAGCACCCTGATTGATGCGACCTCTGACTTCAACATTATTACTGTCAATACTTTGAGAGCTGTAGGAATTTCAAAGCAGGAAGCTGTGCACTGCCCAACTGTGATCAAAAACCCAGAAGGAAAATCAACAAATGCTTACGGGCACATTAATCTCGAAATCAAGGTGGGAGGTTCTCTAACGCACGCCAAGTTTCATATTGTTAAAGAATACCCATATTATGATATGGTTCTGGGACGCTCATGGGTGCATAGCAACAAAGCAAAGCTAGGAGTATGTCCTTTGCCAGTGTCTATACCTGAAAGGATTTCCAACAAGCCATCCAACCCTGGAGATTATCTGTTGCCGTATCGACGGCTCAACGTGACACAACTTCTTGGAGAGAGCCCGGCGACGTTCCTCCGCAGATTCCGAGCACAAGTAAGTCTTATCGAGCAACCTTTTCTGCAACCAGTCACTCCTCCTTCCCCCAAGGCTTGGGGACTCAATCCGATTATCAACCAAGCCGTCACTAGGAGATGCGAATGGGATGCTGGTCCTTTTAAATATTTTATCAAGAGTCTAGAAGCTGTCACAGTTAAAGATGAGGAATCTAGGAAAGTAATGACACAACGCCCAAACCCATTTCAAGTTGGAGATATGGTAGTGAGAGTTGCTTCCCAACCCTCTCCATCTGATTCCGCAGAAGGGAAAGACGAGCTGTACCTAGTGACAGAAGTTATTTTAGGAGGCTACTGCAAGCTTATCAATTCAGACAAGCTAGAAGGTGTAGTAATGCACACCCGGTGGCTCAAACACTTCAATACCTAAGCAGCCACGCCGCATTTCCCTCCAATGTTCCTTTTATTGTTTCCTCTAGCAATTTCCCTTTTAATGCAACATTTGTAATTCCTCCAAAATGAGTACACTGCTTGCATTCATAATTAGGGTTTCTCTTTATCAGTTAATTGAAATATTACTTCTTTCATTTCCCTTGAATCATTCCAAGCTAAGCCTCAAATAAACTCAAAACCCTCAAACGCAAACACGGCTCAAAGCCATAAAATAAAATTATAGAGGAAACATCTCTTACCCCCAAGACACTCCGAAGAGAAGAATATACGAAGGAAAAGAAAGCGCAAGATGACCAAGGGAAATTATCAAGCATCCAGTACACGATTTTGGGCAAGTGTCCTGAAGTACAGCATATATCAACGAAGAAACGTACTTCAACGAAGAAACGTCCTCTAGATCATCACCCATTGTGCCTAGATCCGGAAAGAATCCCATCACGGAATAAGGAGGTAGCGAGCACCCGTGGTACTCCTGGCTTGCAACCACTCCTTCAGACCTGTCCAATCACACGCGCTATTAATTGGAGATAAAGCCCCACACCTAGCAACACATGAGATATACAAGGGTAATATCAAATGGAAGTCACAGGTTCGTGGCCGAATCCTTAATTTTGTTATTGCATCTCTTACTTCAAGCTGTTGCTATTAGAGTCACACATAATGGTGTTCGAAGAACGAATATGAGGCTCTACTGTAACTCTACCAAAGGATGTGACGACTAAAGTTCCAAGGTATTATGATTTTTCTTTTTCCCGAGGATTTGGATTTCTCAGTCGGGAGATTTCATTCATTCATCCAATTGGAAATGAAAGACTATTAAAGCAACATAAAAGATTATTATTCGATAAAGTTCAAGCTCCAGTCACATAAACGAAAACCACTGAGTATAAGAAGAAAAATTCTACAAGCTATGGAAAAGTGCTCATCTATGAATGAAAGTAACAGTGGGAAATCTAGCCACTAGCGAGATCAACAGCGCCTTTACCAGGGCCGTTGTTGGAGGCTGCTCCCACATCTTCTTCACAAGCTGCTACCACATCCTTTCCAGAAGCTGCCTCGACTCCCCTTTCAGAAGTTGCACCAACATCCCCTTCGAGAATTTTCCCAACGTTCTCTCTTGAAGTAACCTCAGCATCTTCTCTGGAAACTGAGCCAAAATTCCTTTTGAGAACTGCTTCATCATCCTTCTCATAAACTGCTCCAACAGCCTTTGGGAGTTCGGGTTCATTCACATCAGAGTCAAGAATTATGATGCCGTTTTGAATGGGGTAATCATGCTTATTTTCACTTGGAGGCCGCTTATGCTCGATCCTTCGCCGCTTAAGCCGAGCCCCAAACCTTTCAGCTCTTGCACTTGTCGGCTGAGATGCTTCGTCGCGCCTCCACTCCTCCTCCATGCTAACTGAAGCCAAAAAAAACTTGGACACGCTCTCGAACGATGCGTAAGTGCACAAGAGATATACCTTGTATAGCACGACCAGCTTCACGGAACGGAGAATCTATTTTGGCCATCACCTGCTCGAATGCGTTAGCCCTGGGTTTGTTAACTTAAAAGCTTTTCTCTGGAGAAGTTGAAGAATAATCATCACCAGCAGTTCCCATCATATACTGCAAAGAGGCATCATGATTATACCAACAATCCACGTAGAAAAAATCAAAAAATCAAATTACATGAGACATATAGAGCATTACCTGGAACGAAGAAGAATGCAATTCTGTGATGATCGGTGTGGGGAGAAAGGCTTAAATATTTTTCTTTATATTCCACAAATCATCAAGATTCCAGGAAGAAAATGAGTCTCTACTTACCGTGTATAAAGGCTTCAGATGCGGGACAACTGACTTGCGCTAAAAGGAAACATATCTTGCTCAAGGGCCGAGCCAACCCCTATCCTGGTAATGTACGCCAAACTTCTCTCGTAAATTTCCATGACTTTCACTATCTAGTGCTTACCCCGCAACAATGTCACTGTTACGTACTAAGCAGGGGACTTAATGTTGATGGTGGTTTTTAGTCCAAGGGTAAAATCATAAAACCCTGTATATAATACGCTGTCATCCTGCAAAGGAACAAAAGCCATCTGAAAGTGATGAGTGCATGAACCTCTTCGTTCACAGATGTATTGAGCAATTCAATATATTTGTATATATATATATATATATAATTCACTCAGAATGGTGCATATAGCAACAATCCCAAATATTCTATGAATTTTATTTTCCACCAGCATTATTCACTAATGCATTACCTGTCTAGTATTTTCCTATGCTATGTTCCCCAGCAGAACTTTCAATATTGGCATGACATGACGATTAATGTTCACTCGTAGCGGAGTAGCACGAATCTCCCGAAGTGTCAGTATTGAGACCCGCATGAAAACACTTGCACAGGCTACACAACTCTCTGATAAAGATATTTTCGTGTCAACGTGCTTTTTAATTAAAACTTAGCACGATCGACGCGCTTAAATTCCTCAAGGAAAATCTAGACTGTCTATGTCAGTCTTAAAGAGAAATCGCGGCAACACGATTTGGCCACACAATTCAACAAACTTAGCCTCTTCTTAGCAGAACTAGGCAACCTCCATAATGTCCACCGGCGGGCCCACTAGCATCCCAGTCGATTGGAATTCCTTTAGTTCACCTGTAACACCCCTGAATGTTAGCCAGAATCAGGGTGATCGCGCTGTTGAAAAAAGAGCTCAAACAAGCGAAGACCGACCATAACGGTCTCAAAACTACCGCATCTGTCCAACTTAGCCAGCCAAGTTGGACGACTTAGATCGTGTTTTGGACGATCAAAGAGGCGCCAGTGTGTTCACCGGAAACTCACCTTCATCCCTAGCTGGTCGAACTTCACACGGCAATCCATAGGCGCATCGAAACGGTTTCCCAAAGTAGAGTGATCGCGCGTGTTTTAAAAACCCTAAATTGAATAAACGGCGTAATGCAACTGCCGCAAATCAATCGCGTCCGTCCATCTTCGCCAGCTTAGTCGAACGAATTAGATCGGATTCTAGATGGCCAACAGGGTGACGCTGTGATCACCGGCCACCCCTCTTCCACGAGAAGCGATCGTCCAAGCCACGGCTCGCCTATGTGGCCTCCGAACGATCACCCAAAAGAAGCTGGTCGCACTGTTTGCATAATCCAACGATAGTACGCAACTGTCATAAATCATCTCATCCATCCAACTTCGCTAGCCTGGTCGGATGGTCTAGATTTATTTTCAGGAGGCCAATAGGGTATCGCTGTAATCACCAGCCATCCCTCCTCCACATGGAATGATCGGCCAAGTTGTGGCTTGCTCATAAGGTTCCCAAACGATCGCCCAAACGTGGCCGGTCAAGCTCTTTTTAAGACATTCAACTCGCGACTAATTTTGACGAACTCTAAAACAACGATGCTTCCTGCACATCGATTGTTTTTCAGTAGTTTGTTTGGAAGCGATGTTTCATTTGCATCAATTATAAACGATGCTTTATGAATATTGATCTCACAAATAATTTTATTATTTGACCTAAAAGCGCTATATGTTACTTTAAACAGCGAGTCTCATGACTTGACTCATTCAGCAGCCTACTGTTCATATTTTCTTACAAAATACTCGAGACATCAAACGTGTCACAAACTGGGGGATGTTCACTGGGGTATTGGTCTGGTGGTTTACGGCGTGCGGCGTGCAACGCGCCCATTACGAGAAAGTGTCGGGAAAGGACGGACGGTTAACAGCAATGAGGGAGTAGTGGGTGAAAGGGTGACCGGTCTTCCCACATAATGGAAACGTGATGGTCACTATCTTTTGCACAACCCCACTTCTCCACTACTTAATTGCCTCCACTTCCTACGAGATCAGGGGTGCGCCCAATGACTTGTATAAATAGGTTTTTCAACCTATTTTCAAAGGACAAGTGTTATCAACACAGGTATCCAGAAAACACTAAGAACTGATAGCTTACATTCTGATACAAGTCATAAAACAACCACTCCTACATAATTCAACATTCTGATCTCAAACACCTTCTTCGCTTCCCTCCCTAAGATCAACCCTTCTCATTCACTTTGTGACCGAATTGAGTCAGGAACGGCCATTTCTTGGTTTAGGCCAGAGTCTTACAGATTGATCTCTCGAATCTAAAAGTACTCATGTGCAGTACATTTATTTAGGGTTTGAATTCCTTTCTCATCAACAGACCCAAATTTACCAAAAACAGCAGAATCAGTTTTTACCCCAAAACACCCTTATATAGTCTTTCAAATCATGGTTGCTTACAATCAAAGCTAAGATAGCTTAGTAACAAAGCAATTGATATTTACCGTTAGATGAACTCCTGATTTAAGATTCAACATAAGTATGCTTAGAAACTAAGCAATCAATCTCCATCGTTAGATGATATTATCTTGATAGACACAAATGAATATACCTATATTTAGATATGGGTAAACCGTACCTAAACATGTATAACCGTTAGCTCAATAATAGTTAACCGAAGTTAGCCATATTAGCACTTATAACTTAGCCACATTCATCTAAACACTTCTAGATCAAATATGATGATCAATCAATCATGATAGATAATCAAATGAATCTAAATGTGTTTCAAGAGAGCTGTTCAAATGTTCATCATCTCATAAAAATATATATATATATATATATATATATATATATAAACCATTTGAAACAAAATCGGGTTGGTTTGTAATTGTACAAAGTACTTATACAAGATCCAATTTATGAACATGATGCCACGGTTTGTAAAACTAGTTCACATACCTTATATCATTAAAGTTCCAGGGACTTTAGTTCGCAAACGAACCTGAGTACATGAGTATGAGAATCACACTTACCGATTTTAGAACCTGACCACTGTGTTCGCAAACTGAGTACGGGAACAACAGTTTCGGACTTTGGCATTGTCCAGCCGTTCGCAAATAGGGTACGCGAACAGCAGTTCCGGACTTGGCCTTATCTAGCCGTTCGCAAACAAGGTACGCGAACAATAGTTCCGGACCTTTTCACAGGTAAACCAGTTTGCAAACAAGGTTCGCAAACAATAGTTCCGGACCTGAACTAGACTTGCACAGTCAGCATACAAAGTATACATCCTGCATTATATCCAGACATAGCAGTCGTTCTAAAACTCTCATTTAATCATTAAAACATCCTTGGAAGACAACAATGGTAATCTTACACATACCACTAGCTTCAAGTAATTTTCAAGTGATTAATCTATCAATACGAAACTTCCCAAGTTGACATCAAATGATTGTCTCACACAAATCATGTAAGATGTTCAAGGTAATTTTCACATGATCATCTTTGACTTAATATTTAGTTTCCAACAAATAAATTGTCTCCAACTAAACTCATCAAGTATATGATGAACTTAGCTAAAGCTAAAAGCTTCTAACACGTATTTCGAGAAATAGATGTATGAGATAAACTCGGCTCAAAATTTCAATTGTGTATAATATAAAAATCTATATAGCTATACGACTTAGTCTCATTAGAAGATATAATAGAATAAACTTCTGAGTGATAGATAAGTTTTAGTCTCACATACCTTTTGTTAATGAAGTTCCTCCAAGCTCTTCAGTAGATCTTCTTCTTCAATTGGTGAACGTCGTGAAGTATAAAGCTCAACTACACACTTCTATACTAATCCGAGACATGGCTATAAGTAGACTAGAAATCAAGTATATAGTTTTGATCAACTAAACTTGGCAAACAAGCTTGAAATAGCAACGCTTGCGAGTTCGACCGAGCAGTGCTCTAACACATTTAACTTCTCTCACAAAGCTAATGAGTACTCATCTGATTCTATGTACCATTTGCTACAACTGGAAAAAGAGAAAACTTCTGCAAATTCAAGGGACTCAAGGAAATACTTGAACAATTTGTCTGACCCATTCTAAGATAATGCATGGGATGGAAATAGCTAATGCAGAGGTAATCCTAAATCAATAATTCTGCAATATGATTAGGAAAACATTGAGACAATTGCATATCTACATTATAGAAATGATTAGTAGAAATCATATAGAAAATCCTAAATTGCATTATGACATGTTTATTATCGTAGTTTTATTGAAATCCAGCTGCACAACTATATCTTACTTATGTCTGAAACTTAAAATCAACCGCATAATCTTGAATAATCACTCTATGTTTTATGATAAGGAATATACAAATGTATCTTACTTTTGGGAGTTCATCAAAGTAATTGCCTGGAACTGCCGAGGTTTAGGAAATATAGCCACAACAAATAGCCTTAAAGATCTTCTAGATAAAGAAAATCCTGGCATCTTATTTCTGTCTGAAACAAAAAATCAAAATAAAGAAATGCATGCTATAATGACTAGAGTCAATGTTCAAAACTATTGGTTGGTGCCACCAAGAGGACTAGCAGGAGGACTCTGTCTTATTTGGAAATCTAACATGAATATCACTATCCTTGACCATGCTCATAATCATATCAATGTAGAAATTTCAAACCATATGAATGGTATAAAATGGATTATAACATGTTTCTATGGTAGCCCATACACTGATTTAAAAGTAGAATCGTGAGATATTCCAACATATGTCAGGCACGATAGATAATCCTTGGATCATTATAGGAGACTGTAATGTAGTATTGCATGAACAGGAGAAAAATAACATGTTTTCTTTTAATCAAAGTGAAGCTAGGAAATTTAGGGAGATAATTAACAATTGTGGTTTACTAGATCTAGGTTTCATAGGATATATGTTTACATGGTATAATCACAGAACTGGTACAAATTTCACAGAACAAAGATTGGATAGATCCTTGGTCAATAATGAATGGAATATAACTTTTCCTAACTCAAGTATTACACATATGAATCCCTTAAATTCTGACCATTTTCCCATATACTTGAATACCCACAACATATGGAATGATTGTCCCACTCCCTTTAAATATTTTGGGGATTGGATAAAATATTCAGAATGTAAACCTCTTATTATGGACTGTTGGAATAATCAAATACAGGGGTCAAATGCTTTCACTCTTGTCACAAACCTTATTAGAGTAAAACATACTTAATCCATGGAAAAAAATTACTTTTGGAAACATTGACACAAATATAAAAAACACTAAAAAAATGTTAGACCAAACAAATAAAGTGCCTTATTATCCAGAGAAACCTGTAGATTTGGCGAGATGGAACTTTGAACTTAAATAGTGGTATATAATTTGGAAAAAATTTTGGAAAGATAAAAGTAGAGATCAAAATCTTGCGCTAGGGGATAGAAATACAAGATATTTCCACAGTAAAGCCAAACAAAGATATCGAACAAACATAATGAAAACGTTAAGGAACGAAAATGGGACTTGGTTAAATAATAAAACTGAAATTGCTGATTGTATTATAAAACACTTTCGGGATGTTGCAACTAATGTAAAGCCAACTATATATATGAATTTGATTGCTTTAATCCCTGAAAGTGTCACTGAAAAGGATAATGAAATGCTAGGTGAAACTCATAATATGATTGAAATCAGGAAAACATTATTTAGCATGGAACCGAATAAGAGCCCTGGACCAGATGGTTTCCCACCCATCTTCTTCCAGACATTATTGGCCCAGACTTAACTAAAATGATTCAATCCTTCTTTACTACTGGTCATTTGTTAAAAAAGATTAATGTTATATTTATATCTCTAATCTCTAAATCTTTAAACCCGACCACTCCAGCGGAGTTTAGACCAATAGCGTTAGGAATATAAAATCATTTCTAAGCTAATGGACAATAGAATGAAAGGCCTTCGTAATAAAATTATTTCACCTTTTCAATCTGCCTTCATCCCAGGAAGGCAAATATCGGATAATATTACGATAGCCCATGAAATTATACATAAAATGAGGGGAAAAGAAGGGGAGAATGGTTTGATGGGATAAAAAATAGATATGTCCAAGGCTTTCGATAGGGTAGAATGGAACTTTCTTATTGATATTATGCGAAAAATAGGAATCTCTGAATATTGGTGCAATTTGATTATGGAATGTATTTCAACTACTTCTTTATCAGTATTGCTAAATGGCTCTCCCACCGAGTTCTTTAAACCTACTAGAAGCCTTAGGCAGGGAGATCCAATCTCTCCTTCCTATTTCTCTTTTGTATTGAATCGCTTTCAAGAACAATCCTGAAAGCTGAAACAATGGGCCTAATAAAAGGGATAAAAATATGTAATAATGTACCATCTGTGAGTCACTTACTGTTTGCAGACGATTGTTTAATTTTCTGTGATGCTAACACTGCTACTTGTAATAACTTGGTCAAAATGTTTACTGAGTTTGGAGATGCCTCTGGACAATTAATTATCCTGAGTAAATCAGGGGTCTTTTTCAGTAAAAAAAAACAACCCAAACATCAGAAATGAAATAAAACATATATTGGGAGTTAAAGCAATACCATTAGATGATAGGTATCTAGGAGCACCCTTGTTTACTAATAAATCTAAGATAAAATGTTTTGAACTTTTGGTGGAAAAAATGAACAACCAGCTTTTAGGATGGGATAGTAAAAATCTTAATACCGCAGGAAAATCAGTAATGATTAAAACTGTAACCTCTTCCCTTTGTGTATACCAAATGAACTGTTTTGGGATTCCTAAATTTTTTTGTAAATCTGTAACCAATCTTCAAAGAAACTACCGGTGGGGAAAAGATGAGCATGGAAAAAATAAAAAAGGAAAAAAAAAGGATTTGTCTTAAAGCTTGGACAACAATCTGTAAACCCTTAACTGAAGGTGGTCTTGGTTTTTAGAATATTGAAAAATTTAACCTTGCAATGCTGGCTAAGATGGGATGGAGATTAAAAGAAAACCCCAGTCCCTTTGTGGCACTATCTTAAAAGCTAAATACCATCCAAATAATGATATCTTGCTTCTAGACACAAAGCCAAAAAGAAGAGACAACTGGATATGGAAAGGAATGCTCATTGGGGTTGAGCAAATAAAAAAGCACAGCCTTTGGATAATAGGAAATGGAACTAATGTTAACATTTGGGAAGACTATTGGATACCAGAAGTAAAGCCGCCAATAATTAGGCATGTTACTCATAACATAAACAAGGTAAGTCAACTCATGACTGACAATAAAATATGGGACATAAACATTCTAGAAGAGTGATATGAGAAATCTACAGTCAACTATATTCTGAATATTAGTATTCCCATTCAAGAGGTGGAAGATAAAGCTCAATGGGCCCTGACTTCTAAAGGAAATTTTACAATAAAATCTCTTTACAACAAAATTAACTAAACAGGAGATGAACGTAGAGAATGAAACCAAATCTGGAAGGTGAAAATTCCTCCATCTGTGAAGACTTTTGTCTGGAAAGCAGCTCACTCCATACTTCCCAATAATGTGAGAGTGGCTGCAATTACCCCAGAGATAAATACTACGTGTACTCTTTGTAACATGGGAGAGGAATATCTTACTCATTTATTTATTTATGCAACTTCTCAAAACAGGTATGGATGCACTTGAACTTTAGTATGGATTATGTTATAGAAGGTAACATTAATTTTCATGATTGGCTTAATGCTTGGTTTTCTAATACAAACAGGGGAGGCTTTGCTTTAGAATGGTCTGAATTTTGCAGTATAACAACATGGCATATCTGGAAAGCTAGATGCAATTGGGTATTTAGGAAAGAGAAACAAGACAGTGCAGCAACAACTAAGAATATAGTCAGATACATTAATAGTATTAGAAATATAAACAATCCAGATTACTCAATTTTACAAACTTTATACTATAATCCTATGCATGATGATTGTTTGGAGATAATTATATCTGACAATGGCATAACACATAACCAGTTAGGTTACACAATCAACATATCCTTGGCTACGATGAATCCTATAACTTCTTCAGGAATTGGGTTAACTTATGTTGATTTTGCAGGATATACTATTGAAGTAAGGGGAACAACTGAAAACTGTAGTACAAGAGAAGAACTAGAACTAAAGGGGGCAGAGGCAGCTTTCCGGTGGGCAACGGAGAGGAGTGGCCATGAAATTACCTTCCAAAGTGATTCATAACCTACTTCGCTGCTACTCAGAGGAATGTATATTAAAGCAAGAAAACATAGATATGCTATCAGTACAGATTTTGGGAACAACCATACAACTATAAACTTTAATACTTCTACTCTTATTTTGAAAAATAGAATAAGTATTATCTGGGCTATAAATACAGCAGTCTATTGTAACCTTTATGACATTAAAAACACTTGGAAGGGAGATGGTTTAGGTCTTTTATTAAATCTATTTCGCTCCGAATACTTCAATGCAAATGTAACTCGGTCTATCCCACAAACTATTCTGATTAGTTACCTACCTGTGTAATTGATAGAGGTGTTCTTCCACATTTTTTTTATGAAAAAAAATATGATATGTAATACGTACACTGTGCATGTAATAATTAAACCTTAAAATAAATAATTTAAATCTTGTCTAGAGGTGACGATTTGAAGTTCAGTTTGGATCCAAAGTAGCCACAGGTGTCCTCAACTATAGAAGCAAAAGAACAAGAAGTAGCCAGATATGCAGCGATTTATGCGAGAAAAATGATGATCTTCAATACAATTTTGAATACTAAAATGAACATTAGTATTTTGTGAAGGGTAAATACCTAGCTTTGGTACCTAATATTTAAAATATTAAGGGTTGATAATGGAATGTAAAGACTATTTTAATTTTAAGATTAATAATTTTTACTTATTTATTACTATAAGTTATTATTTTTCTGTTATTGCCCTTCTTAAAAAATCAGAGGGTTTAGAAACTACTTTGACCATCTCCACCATCTCCCTGACGGTCTTCGTCGCTGCTGAAACCACCGGCATAGTTGTTCTTCCTGCCACCGCCACCATCTTGTTCTCAATGTGTATCTCATGACCACTAATTTCAGTTATTTTTCTTGAAGGTTACTGAAACCCATAACTCCATACTAATTACTATGTCCCAAACTAGCAGAAACAAATCGGGTACAACCACGAGCAGAATTTCCAAGCCCTGAATCAATACATTCGCAGAAGAAAGAAATTAATGGACCCCCATTCACATTATTTCATTAGTCACCCTCTAGCAACCCCCACCATCAAACCTTTGTTACTTTTACAAAACTCGAACCAAATCAATATAATTTGCTTAGTGGGTCATGAACTATTTGCCAAACCACCCCAATCAATATAATTTGATGTGGATTGTGGACTATATAGTGAAGATGATGGTAGACAGAGTATGAGGAAATTATGGATTTATAGTGGAATTTTCACCAAGCCGTAGTTTAATCAAACAATAAAACAAGCAATCCAAAAAAAAAAAATCCACATAATCAACAACAGTCCAACCTAATTTCACCAATTTGATATCATTTGATCAAATCAACACGTTTCGTATTCAACAAAAACACCCCAATCAAATACAGCCAAAAAAAAAAAAATGGATAGTGAACAGAACTTACCAAAATTGGGTTTACTTCTTCATCGAAATTGGGAGAGAAATCAAAACTAAACCCGATTCAAAACTTCAACCGAGGGTTTCATTTTTCATTTTTGTTTTTGATTTTGTAGCAGTGGTGGTGGTGGAGGTGATGTTGTGAAGTGTGTGTTGATGGAGAGACAGAAGACTATATCGACGGAGAAACCTAACAATAGTGAAACTGAAATAGTTTTTGCTAGGGGTAAACATGTCAAATAACCTTTTTCTTTTATTGAAAATTAGAAAATATGAAAAAGGGTTGGTCAAACTTGGTTTTTGACGGTCAACGGTTGGTCTAGGTACCAACCCTTAATATTTTAAATGTTAAGTACCAAAACTAGGTATTGAACATTTGTTGGGTACTAAACGTTAAATAACCCTTTTTGCTAATGAAACTTCAAATTTGGTGCCATCTTTATTTATATTTTTGTTGTTGTTGTGGTTATAGATGCAGTAATGCAGATATAAGATTTTGAACCCTATTTTGGGGCATATAAGAAATTTTTGTGCTTTACAAATTAATAACAATATTCCATGAATGGTGATAAGGAATGTCCTTGAGACAAGCAGGTTACTAAATTACAGTGAATAGTTTAATTAAAAAAATAAACTTCTACAAATTTTAAAAACTAAACCTTATCTATCTTAATTCCATAATCAGTTTTTATTCCTCTCATATAGACGAATTCTCTCCTTCAAAACCGATTTTAAAGTTTCATCATCGTTGATTAATCAACGATTCATTAAACTTTGATCGTTGATTAAACCCAACTACAAAAGAAGCCGCATAAAGAATTGTGCTAGAGGTAGAGTTCATAATCTTGGACTTACAGGTTGAGAAAATCAACCTAGTGAAGAAGAAGGAGCTGAAGCACAAATCGAATTAAGTGAAGTAGGATGGCCAAAACAAAATCCTCATTGCAAGTAAATGAACGTTAGAAGGTATTTCCACAAAGCCATTTCTCTTTTCCTTGTGTTTGATTTATAGATTAGGTTTGAAAGGATGAAACTAGGGTTTCTTTGGTAGTTGCAGAATGAAGTTCAGCTCATAATTTTAGCTCAAAACATGAGCTGAACCTTTCCTTGTTCTTTGAAGTTGCGCATGAACAGTTTGACTGATAACTAAACATGAAAACTACAGTCGAACTTCATATAATGAAGAAGAAAGCAAGTTTCAGTTGTCAATATTTATTTGGACAATAACCGAACTTGTTGGCATTATACTAGAAATTATAAAGTTCGGCTCTAATTTTTTCTCTTCGGGACAACCATATTTTCTCCGCTTCTTGAATTTTCATCCAAACTCGATAATTTATTATAAGGACCCTCAAGCACGTCAACACTATTAGACTAGTTTAGAGTTGATCAAGAGACAATTTAACCGCTAATGACTCGATTTAGTTAAATATAAATATTAATTAGTATAAATTATTCCATATATAATCTAGAGACGATAATAGTACCATTGAATAAGTATCGAAAAGTTATGCGAAATGGACTAGTCGAACGCATCAATCAGACACCGGATGAGAAAGATATCGCACCTGGAAATCTAGATGTTGAAGTTGGCTTGACAGTTGACCTTGAACCTGACCTTGACTTGTGTTGACAGCACCTATGATTGGACCGAACCTCTGATTAGTAATTTGTTCACCCCTTAAAAATGATACAAAGTTAGTGATAGTTAAATCTTAATTTAAAGTTTGGAATTCAAATTTCAGGAGAGTTATCTCCTTCACGTGAACAAGATAGAGGTGGTGTTGTTTTGGTATGTAAGGTGGTGGTGGTAGCTTGGAAAGAAAACAGAGAGATGGGTAGAATTTCCCAACTTAGTTTAGTTTTATATAGGTAAAACTTTGTAACTAAATATCTAAGTAGAACTAGTGAGAGAGATGAAGTTGGTTGTTCTTGATGAAGATGATTTGAAAGATGAGAGTATGAGAAGAAGAGAGTAGAGAGTGATGAGAGTAATATTAGTGATTGATTTTAAGTTTTAATGATCTATAAAGATATAAAGAAAAAATCAGTGAAATATCTAGCTAGGAATCATGAGTGTTTTAGAGGTTGGTTGATCATGGAATAAGTAAAAAAAGAATTAATGGAGTTCTTGATGTTAGTGGTTATATTTGATAGAATGGAAGGCATATAACTCAAGGTAACACTTACACATGATTTTTATATGTTAAATGATAAATTGAGTGTTTGTTAAATCTTTAGAATAGATTGGAAACCATCATCATGATAGTCTTGATAATAATCATGATTTTATGTGTTTATTCTCTTAACATTAATGATGATTTCTAGACAACTTAGGAGTTGATTTAGATCCATGTTCCTTCTTATGAAATATAGTATATTGAATTATGAAACTATAGGAACCTAGTTTGACCAATTTGGAGTTCATATGAGTAAGATATAGCCATTTTGGTGACTGCTATGAAATCTGGGCAAATCTTCTTCTTCTTCTTTTTTTTTTTTTTTTTTAATACGATCTACGACGGGATTCGAACCTATGACCTAACAACTCGAGAGTTCGACCCTAGCCAACTGGGCTATCCCCAGTTGGTTAATCTGGGCAAATCTTGCTATTGCGGTGAGAGAGTGTTTTCATGGATAAAATTAGGTATGCTAGAGACTATTTAGATCCGGATTAAAACACCAAAGTTGTAGACGGAGATGCCATCCTTCCAAAGAACCAAGAATTGATTCATTTGAATCAAAATTGAGTGAATTATATCCCTCGAAAAACCACCCCATAAGCTGAAAACAAGTGAATTGTTTCTCAAACTTTGGTGAGGAAGATGAAGTGAGTTATTGAGTTGACTTTGTGAGTCAAACCGAGTTGACAGTGTTGACTCAGAGAGTCAAACGAGTTAGACTAGCGGACTCGTTACTCAGACAGAGTTAGATGAACCGGGTTAGCGGGCCGGTTTGTCAGGACGGGCCAGGACAACTCGCGAGCTAGGAAATAGGGTCAGATTCATTCTTTTGATTTTTTGGACCCCTTATGGTCCGAATTAACTTTTGGTTCCTTCTGCAAAGTTATAGGATTTTGCGTGTGCTTTCCGATGACATCCAATTTGACCCCATTTAAATAAGTAGATATTAATTTATGCCTAGAACACTTATCACTAAGTTATAGAACCATTAATAAAAACTAGAACCATTAGTTATTTGACTTGGCCTATAACTGGAAACTTGTATGAAATTATGTTATGGACCTTGTATGAGTCTTTTGGCTAAATTCTTAGAGTGCTTGTGTGATTAACAGTTAGTCTATATTAACAACGATCGATTCAAAGGATGAACCAGTGGATTGAGGAATACAAGGTAGGCGTGGATTGTCATCAAACCAAGTGGGAACTCTGTAACCTTCTTGTAATCATTAAGCTTTCTTTCTCTGCGAGCATGATGAGTCCTTACTATCGGTGTGCATGATTCCGTGTACTTTGATTTACTATTCATGTATCTTTGAGCATGACGTATATGTTGTATATGTATGTACGATGTTTGCTTCGATGTATTGTTTGTGATATGCATTGTGAGATTTCCCTGCGAGGAGTGTCTGTGTTTCCCCATGGCTCATAGCTAAGTTAAGTAAGGCGGTAATTCATCCGTCAACAATATTACTTAGCAGGGCGGTGATAGACGCATTATTGTGTCTAATATGTCTCAATTGTATATATTGTTAGTGTTCGATTTTGTATTTATTTTGTTATTTTATGTCTTTGTAGGTATTTTTAGAGAAATAAGCTCTTGCGGCGAAATTGGCTCGAAAAGTGGTGTTTTACACCCCAGGATAGAGAACTAAAGACACCCCAGAAATGCACCGGAAGCACCCCAAAAATGTGTCGGAGGAACCCCGAAAAAATTACTGTCTACGCCCAAAAATTACTATTTGCACCCTATAAGACAAGTGCTAAAGGGACACCCGTGCAGGATTAGGGGGAGGACATGTTCTTCTCAAATTCAAAAGAAGATTTTTGGCGGGAAAATAAACTTATTTCTCTGTAAAATTTTCGATCGATTTTTGGACGTGATTTAGTGAGATTCAATCCCTGAAACTTAATGGGTAGACGTGATATGACCATAGAAAGCTGTTATGGGTGTCTGTTTCGACCGAATTTGGCTGATTAATCCACAAGAAGAAAACAGGGAGAAACGAGAATATCACGTGTTGAGAAGATTTTGTGGAAGATTTCGTGGAGATTAGAGCGAGTTTAACATATTTTCAGCGTGCAGGAAGTGTGTGGAGATCAAACAGATGCGTGGAGGAGATAAACAGGGGAAGAATCACGTAAATATCATCCCCGAGTAAAAGAAAATATTTTGGATTTATTAGCGAGATTTTTACGTGTTGATTGATATAAATAGGTTGTTTGAGGTCTCACTGTGGGATAGGGAGAGTTGGGAGCAGTTAGGAAGAACCAGAGAGTCGAGAAATCAAGTGGCAGAAAAACTCCATTTTCTGCTGCTGTGAAGAACACGAAGAACATTGGACGCACGCAGAACGTCGTTTTTCAACAGTGACAACGACAACTGTTTGTGGGTCGTATTGCGACAGTGTCAACAACACTTCATTTTTATCGTTCTCTGTAACAGCTCGGTTTGTAACGAACAAAAGTGTTACAAACCCGGTTTTTATCAATTTTTCTCCTATTTCATCATTTGTGAACCATTTTTGAGCATTAATAAAGATGAATTTTGAGCATGTTTCCATGATAATGATGAGCTAATTCTCGCGTAATCAAGGCACGGAGGAAGCTATTTATTCATGAATAATTGGTAACCATTCTATTTTTCTCTAATTTGTATTTTATAATTTACTCAATCACTACTTTGTAGAATTTTAATTGTTTGCATAATTTTTCCTAATTAGTTGTGATTCAATTAGATAGGTTATGATTTGGTTAGATAATCTATGCTTAAGGGATACAATTAATGTTTGAGAATATGCTTGATAATTTGTGAATTAAGAAAAAGAAATTTTAAAAATAATTAGAGTTTTGGAATCTTTATCATCATTTATTCATGTGTAATAGTGGAATCTAGTGTCTTGGTTATTTTCACTCTAAAAAAACAAAAACAAATTTGGATTAAAATTTTCTCTACTTTTAGTTTAAATTAATCTAGCTTTCACAAGTCTTACGAACTCATTCTTACCACTATCTAAAATTACATCAGGCGGTAAGTCATCCGTTTGAATATTATTATAACTATTTCATTAGTAGGGCGGTAAGTCATCCGTTTGAATATTATTGCTTATTAATATAGTAGGGCGGTAACTCATCCGTTTGAATATTACCTAGTAGGGCGGTAATTCATCTGTTATGATATTATATATACTAATTTATTTGAGGGAAATCACTCGTGCGCATATTACACTTGTTTGTCTAACTTTATGATCTTGATGGTAATATTCTGAATCATGGTTTGTATGGGCACTCTGTGTGGACGATGTTATTATTATTGATTAGGGTTGCTTTCGCGTCGTCTTCTCTAATGAGTTTGGCGAGGTTAGAGTGACACTTGCTTCATGATGCATAAATTGTTGAATGATTAGTTTCTTCTTGTTTCTTTCAACTTATATTACTTTAGAACTGTGAGGCATGTTAGTGATTACTTGAGAGTTACATGTTTCCATTGAGCACCCTTTTAGGATGATATGCTCACTCGTTTCCACTTCAGTTTTCAGTTATCAGAAGAAAGGGTGCAGTGAAGATATCTGTTTTCGTAGTTTAAAGCGTTACCGAACTAAGTTATGTTCATGTATCTTTTATATATATGTGTTCTTTATTTATTGTAAAACAACACACAAATATAGTTATATCATTTGAGAGTTCTTCATCTATTGATATCAGAGTGTTTGGGTTTAACAATTTGGGTTTGGTTTTAGTTCATTTTATGTAATTATGATTCTTAAAATCGTTGATCTGGAATTGATGCTTCAATTAGGTTGTAAAACTATTAGCTCAGCAGATTTAGTAAATGGGGCGTCACATTTATCATCCCAATTTCTATATTTAGAGGAATTTTTTTTATTATTTATAGCTAAATATTTATTTGTAGAAGTATTAATTAAGTTTTCTACTTTGTCCTAGAAACCAAACCAAAGTAAAGGTAACGAAGGAACATGGAAGTAACTCCTTCTAATTCTAAAAATACAGATCCCCGAGGAGGCGACACCAAAAATTTGGAAGCATGTAACATGAAAACTACCAAAGGTGGTGCTTTACCTCATTTGTAATTCGTGAACAACCGCAATAAATACAAAGTGAATAAGATGTGGAGGAAGAAGAAGAATCAGAAGAAAAAAAGAGAATAAAAAAATAGGTGAAGGAGAAGGACAATAGGAGGAGGAGGAGATGATGTATATATATAAGAAAAGACAATGAAGAAGATGAAAACGAAAAAGATTAAGAAGAAGAACCACAAGAAAAAAGTAAATGCGAAAAAGCTCGCTACATCTCGGAAAAGATATCCTCGCATTTCAAGTAATATTTAGTTGATAACTTCTGCAGCGAACAAAAAAGACCATGATCTTCCAAAATACGGAGGAAATGTGTTGATTGGTTACACAAAGTTATGGGCAAAGAAAATATATGATACTAGGGTATTAGCCTAAACCCTGACTTTTTTCTTTTCATTTATGTTAATTGGGTCTAATCATTTAGTACGATGTATTTTGTGTAGGAACATAAGGATGTGGTCCGAACATAGTGACACCAGAGGGACAAACCTAAGGATTTATTAAAAGAGGTTGATGAGGTGGTGACTAAAGTACAAGCCTCTGGTTTAAATATTATACCTGGATTTAATTTGATTCAGTGATATCCTCCTCCTTTGTTGAGAGATTTTGTCCTGGGACATACGTTTGGCGAGATGGCAATCACTCGCGATGATCTGAAAAAGATGGCTTAAAGTGAGCGGTAAAATGTCGTCGAGAATTATGAGAAAACAATAAATTGAGAAGATATTTCGACATCGTGACATGATAACTACAATTTTCATCCCCTTCTACGTCATCCATGGTTATAATGTGCTCATGAGTGGCTTCATTAAGTCCTTCAAGTAGTTATCATATATCATATTGGTGGGCCGCAAATACTAATCTAAGTTATCTTTTTAGGGGCTTTTATCTTACCCACTATATGTACATTCTTTGTATACCTTTTCTTGGTTGTTTCCATTTGTTGTGAAGGATACATCTTATCTTTGAGCTTGAAGTCTCTTTTGACAATCTTGTTTCTCCGTTGATTCAAACCATTTTGCTTTGTTATTCCTATTTGTTGAGAAGGATACATCTTTCCCTTGATATTTATGTCTCATTTAGTATGTTGTGGTGGGGAAGGACAAAAATGACTACTTTTGTTGATTTTGTAGTTACTTGGTTCTCCTTTATCCTTATTCGGGAGACCATGTTTCCTTGAAACTTTCACTTCTTACTTATTTTTTGCCTTATCTATTTTCTTATTTTCCTTTTCATGCTTTGCATCATGGTAATAAACGTTGGATGGATACGTTTGGGTAGAAATTACCTTGGCAACCTCTAACATTTTTTAGTAAAGTTTTGTTACTTGGCCTACCTTTCCGCTTCCCCTTTTCGGGTTCCAAAATATTGTCCTCGGTATAAGGATAGAGAATTCGAGTCAAGTGGTTTAATATGAGTTGTCTTTACGCTCAGTTCATATGTGATTGCAACTTCTATAATTTTCTTCAAATAGATCTCCCCGAAAGTTTCTTCGGGCTCTTTGGTAGTGGGAGGGTCAAAACTTAATTGCTTCTAAAAAAGATCAGTATCCTCAAAATGTATTGTATCATCCATGTACCGAGTTATATAATAGCGACATGGAAGTCCCATAAATTCCTTCATTTTAGAAACACACACTTCAATCTAGATATAACTTCACTTCGTTAATTTCTCAGTACACGAATGGAAGACGTTGTGAGTTAATCTTTGAAGCCAATGATCATTCTTATAATCGTTGTTTCTGAACGATAGAATTTTTTTGAATGTCTTTTTAACTCTTATGGAACCAGTCATGAAATAGTCATCCATTGAGTCAAAAACTGTAACAAACGGGTCAAAACAACCAAAAAGATTATTATTCAATCGATGGTGAGCCGACTCAACCATACTTGTATCTTGGTTATAGAAGTGTTTGTGTTGGTTTGTATACGTATATACAAACCTTTGTTCACGAGGTTCTAACAATTCTTCACGAAAATAGACAATAACACTTGGGTATCCGATGCCATGCGCAACAAGCATTTCAAGATTCTCTGGTCATTGACCATGCTAAAGCATCCAATTTGTTGGAGAAATAAGCCCACAACCTTTTATTCTCTTCATATTTCTTTTCGAATCTCAATTTTATTTTACTTATTTTTACGCCGAGAGTTTGAAAATCTTCTCTAGGCCTTTATTTTAAGCGCTTGAATTTTTAGTTGCAATTTTTTTCTAGCATTCGGTTGTTGCAGCTCTCCATGCGGGGGCATCCACAGAAAGATTAATCAAAATATTAGTGATAGAGTAATCAAAAGATTAATCTAGTCGTACGCCTAAACAATTTGGAAATTTCACACATATCACCCAACTTCTATTAGCGATAGAGTAATCAAAAGATTAATCTAGTCGTACGCCTAAACAATCTGGAAATTTCTCATAAACATTCAATATGGAAAAGATAAGAGATGTGATAATTAAATATCAAAATAAACTTGTATATTATTCAAACTTTACATCTAGAGTATAGAATTCATCTTTTATCAATAGAAATTTAGCTCCACATGGGTTCACTAAAACCCATGAAAAAATTAAGAAGAGGAAATACGTTACAAAAATACTAAGGTTTACCCTTTTTGGGGTAAACCCTAATTTCCTTGCTCCTAGCTTCCTCTCCCTTCTTGTAATGTAAAACTTATGTGTAAAAAGTGTATCTAGGCTCCCCTTCATATAGGTGTTTGTAACCTCCTCTTTATGTCTAACCAGGAAACCTAGTAACCATCAAATATTTCCACCTCTGTTTGATCCTTATCCAATTAGGACACTTAACCTCCTCAAAATCCAACAAAAAACCTTATTTTCACGTCCAAGGAAAGCCCAAAATGCATCCTTTCTTTATGTTCCCGCGCCGGCTCAAAATAGGCCCTACAGAAACCAAATCCAAATTGGTTTCATCGGCTTGCTCATAAATTATCCATACGACGTCAGACTGACCTCATTTTTTTCGTTGTTGTATTAGTATTTTAATTCACTTCAGGACAGAGCTTTAAGCTTCTGGATTTGAATGAGTTTAATTTGGTCTTGAACCCTCTTCCTTTGTAGAACTTGACTTATTTGTCCATTTCATGTTGCAATATACTATTTCTTGGATTTAGACACTTGGATACTTGGAGTACTTCACTTCTTAGATATTTTGTAGCCATATTGACTCTTATTGGGATGTTGCACCTAATAGAAATAAAAAAGAAAAGAAAAAGAATAGTAACAAGATAAAATGCGAGAATTATAGCAAATACTGATATGGATTCGACACTAAAAACATATAAATTATGCACTTATCAACGGTTTCTTGGTTGATTATACCCAATTGTATTCATCAAGGGCATCTCATATTTGTTGATCTTGTACGTGGAATCCATGAACTTGTGGAATGTATTGAGCCAATTTGACGTATTCGGGACGGGCAAGAATAAGGTTTATGACTTGACCAAACTCATCTAATTTATTTTCGTCCATGTCATTGTGTTTCCCGCTAACCACATCAATTATTGCATCACCACCCTACCTTGAAAATCCTTTCTTCTCAAAGTAGTTCTCGCATTTGTAAATGGTTTGTAAAATGAACTTGTTATCATTGTCATCGTCCTTTTATTTTTCTAAGGATTTGAATTTGGTGTCATACATGCTCACGAAATTTAATATATTTCCACGTAATCTTTGGGTTTGAACCTTCTGGCTCTTTCATGTCCATGAAGATCATGTGGACGTGGGTGGTTATGACGACAATTTATTTCTATTCATAGTCCATTGTTTTTGATATTTGTTGAAGTTGAAAACAATTTTGAAGGGGGCATGACCTTTTTTTCAATTTAGTCTTATTCTTTCTCCCAGTCTTTCCCAATGTACACATAACCCCTTGGTTTTTTTACTTTCATTTTTCACACTTTTCTCACAAACTATCTCAAACCGGTCATTGCGGATTTTTTTGTTGACAACTAGTATACAATTTGTTTTTATTCCATGTTCCTCGTCCCAAACCTTTGCTTCAGGTTTACTATCTCACTTTTACATGGAAGCAAGTTAAATAAAAAATTAGTAAAGATTTACAATATACTTAAGAAAAAAAGCTAATATCAATTGGTTACCTACCAATTCATTATGAAAAATGTTAGAGCACTGCTCGGTCGAACTCGCAAGCGTTGCTATCTCAAGCTTGTTTTTCAATGTTAGTGATCAAAACTATAAGTCTTTATTTCTAGTCTACTTATAGTGATGTCTCGGACTAGGATAGATTGTGTAGTTGAGCATTAGACGTCACGGCGTTCATCAAATTGAAGACGAAGAACTACTAAGGCGAGCTTGTGGAACTTCATCAACAAAAGGTATGTGGAGACTAATACTCATTTATCACTTGGAAAGTTTATTTCTACTCTATCTCCTATATTGAAACAAAGGTCGTTTATGGTTTTCAATTATACACATTTGAGATTTCGAGCTGAGTTTAACTCGCTTACATATTTCTCGGAATATGTGTTGGTAAGCTTTCGCTTCAACCAAGTTCATCTTATATTCTTGACGAAAGTCAAAAAATGATCATGTGAAAATCGCCGATTAACATCTTACATGGTTTGTGTAATACAATCATTTGATGTAGGCTTGGAATGTTTCGTTATGATTATTTCAATATCTTGAAAATTGCTTTGATTCTAATAGTGTGTGAAAACGGCTATTGTCATCCTCTAAGAAAGTTTCAATGATTGAAATAGAGTTTAGGATACTTAACCATCATTGGATTATAAACACAGTGTGCATTCTTGCATGTATGTGATCCATGAACAGAACTAAAGTATGCATACCCGTATGCGTACTTGTAGTTGCGAAATTTCGTGTACCAAGTATACATACCGGTACGCATACTTGCGTAAGGTATAGGTCAGGGAATTTTTGCTGGGTTTTGGATGTGTACTTAAGTATGCGTACCCGTTCGCATACTGGCGAACCCAAACTCAGACCGGCTACTTAAGTATGCGTACCCGTTTGCATACTTGAGTAATTAAAGTTCTCGAATTGGTTTGTTCATGAACTAATACATTTATATATTAAGGAATGCATTCTTTGCAAACCGTGGCTATAATGTTCATGAATTGATTCGAGTGAATCAAACCAATTTTGCTTCAATTGTGTTCTTGTATACTTCTATGAGAATATAACAATTGAACAACTCTTTAACTAGTTTCATTTGAGTCATTTGAACTAGTTATGGTTAAGATGAATATGGTTGATATGAGAGTGTTCATATAGCTAACCTCGGTTAACTACGGTTGAGCCAATATGGTGTACACGTTTAGGTACGGTTACATAAATCTAAATGAGGGTACATTTCATTTGTGTATAACAAGCTAAGTTCGATCTAACGGCTGAAAGATATTAGCTTGAATCTAATCAGGTTTTCATCTAACGGTGAATATTGAATGCTTTGCTACCAAGGTAACTTAGATTGCAAACCCTGATTTGAAAACTATATAAAGGAGAACTCTAGAAACTAGGAAACCTAATCCCCACACCTCTTGTGTGATACTAGTTGTATAAGCTAGAGTCGATTCTCCTTTAACCTTAGGTTTTTCACGAAACCCTGTAGGTTAACGACTTAAAGACTTCATTGGGATTGTGAAGCCATACCCAACTATTTTTCTCTGTAGTTGTGTGATCTGATCTTGCTGTTTCTATTGTATTTGAGTACTATCTTCTTTAATATTGGCTCGAGATTTATTCTCCGATAGGCAAGATAAAAAGTAGTCACAAACATCTTCGTCTCATCGTTTGTGATTTCACAATATCTTGTTTCGCTATCATACGATTAAGATTATTGTGAGGTGATTGATAATACTAGGCTGTTCTTCGGGAATATAAGTCCAGTTTATCAATTGGTTCCTGTACACCTTGATTTATCAAAAGACGAAACAAAACTCGTAGGAATTTCTGTGGGAGACATATTTATCTATTTCAATAGACTTTTCTGTGTGAGACAGATTTGTTTATCAAGTCTTCGACTTTGGGTTGTGGCAACTTTTAGTTGTGGGTGAGATTAGCTAAGGGAATCAAGTGCGTAGTATCCTGCTGGGATCAGAGACATAAGGAGCGCAACTGTACCTTGAATCAGTGTGATATTGATTAGGGTTAAACTACAGTCCAGTCCGAAGTTCATTGGTAGTAGGCTAGTGTCTGTAGCGGCTTAATACAATGTGGTGTTCAAATCTGGACTAGGTCCCCGGTTTTTTCTGCATTTGCGGTTTTCCTCGTTAGCAAAATTATGGTGTCTGTGCTATTTCTTTTCCGCATTATATTTTGTTATATAATATAAATATCACAGGTTTTGCGTTGAATCGATTAATTGGGAAATCCAACCTTTGGTTGTTGATTGAAATTGATTGATCCTTGAACATTGGTCTTTGGTACCGTTCAAGTTATTCCTCTTCTATTCAATCGGCCTCGCAAATTCCTATTTGCTGATTGCGGATTGAATTAAGAGATATAGATATAAAACTCTTTGATATACTTTTCTCTAGATTGAGTTTGTCTGTCTAGTTGATTCTCTTGAAAGTATATTGGAGTTTGTCTATTCAGATTTCCAAACGAATTATTGGGTGTGGTTGTTGTACCCCCGTTTATTCAATTGGTATCAGAGAAGGCAAACACGTTAAAGACCTTATAATTCCGTGTTTGTAGCAATCTGAATATGGACAGAGGTGCTATCTCTAACAACGCTTCACCAGAAATGGATAAACTCAACTTCGAGCGTGTTCTAGAAAACATCGATATGGTTGAGAATCCTAATTTAAAAAAATTCATCAATAATCTTTGTCTTGAAAACCATCGTTTGATAAGGAAAATTGATGGACTTCATTGCGAGTTTTGTATAAAATATTCCGAGCTTCGAGAACGTTATGAAGAGGTAGTTGATCTCCAAAATAAGTTGGATGAACAAATCCGGCTCAACTCTGATCTTGTTGCAGAAATTGCAAAACTTAAGAATTTGAAATATGTAAAATAATCTTCAATGGATTTGAGTAACTCCTCTAATTCTTCGTTGAAGAATGGCCGTATGTCAGGTAATAAGCAAGGGTTAGGCTTTGTGAAAACTGAAAGTGCTCAGAATTCTTCGAACAAGAATAAAGATGTTGGTACATGCGTGTTTTGTGGTTCTCGTGATCACTTTCAACATGTATGTTTGTCTTTTAGAAAAAGATTAAATGTTGCACGTAATCTTCACAAGAAAACCGTACAACTTTTGTCTGCTCTTAAAAGACAATCAATACTAACAAGAAAACCTAATTTGGTTAGCAGTGCTAGTATGGGAGCTTTTTCTCTAAAATCAACATCACCTTTTTAATGGTTTCTTGATAGTGGATGTAGCAGGCATATGACTGGAGATCTCTCGTGGTTTGTCAACACAAGCAACTTTGATGGTGGTCCAGTAACATTCGGTGATGGAAGCTGTTGTTACATAAGCAAGAAGGGAACGATCAAACTACCCTGTGTTCCTGAAATTCAGGATGTAGTATACGTAAAAGGTATGACTGCTAATCTTCTTTCTGTTAGTCAAATCTGTGACAAAGGCCATAAGGTTTTCTTCAATGCTAATGGATGTAACATTGTAGACAAATCTGGAAAAGTGATTTTTCAAGGATCACGTGGAAAAAATAATTGTTATCTGTTGGATACTCAGTTCAGTAATTGTTGCAATTTGACTAAGGTGGAATCTACACATCTTTGGCATGAGCGTTTTGGTCACATCAATTATCGTCTTCTAACTAAGATCATTAACAAAGAACTTGGTAGAGGTGTTCCCAAAATCAGTGTTAAGATTGAAGGTGTATGTGGTGCCTATCAAAACGGTAAACAAACGAAAGTTCCACATAAACCATCTCGAGATATTCTCACTAAAGCTCCACTTGATTTAATTTATATGGATCTCTTCGGACCAATTCAACAACCTACTTTAGATGGAAAGAAGTATGCTTTGGTTATGGTAGATGATTACACCAGATTTACTTGGGTAGCTTTTTTGGCTCAAAAGAATGAAACTCTCAGTGAATTCAAGATTATTGTTAATAGGATCCAGAATGAACAGGGTCGCAGACTAAAGAAAATTAGAAGCGATCGTGGCACAGAATTCAAGGACACCAAAGTGTTTTAATACTATGATTCTCTTGGGATTATTCAACAATACTCACCACCCATTACTCCACAAGCTAATGTAGGCTTGGAATGTTTCATTATGATTATTTCAATATCTTGAAAATTGCTTTGATGCTAATAGTGTGTGAAAACGGCTATTGTCATCCTCTGAGAAAGTTTCAATGATTGAAATAGAGTTTAAGATACTTAAGCATCATGGATTATAAACATAGTATGCATTCTTGCATGTATGTGATTTATGACCGGAACTAAAGTATGCATACCCGTATGCATACTTGTAGTTGTGAAATTCCGTGTACCAAGTACACGTACCGGTACGCATACTCGCGTAAGGTGTAGGTCCGGGAATTTCTACTGAGTTTTGGAAGTGTACTTAAGTATGCGTACTCGTTCGCATACTGGCGAACCCAAACTCAGACCGGCTACTTAAGTATGCGTACCCGTTTGCATACTTGAGTGGTTAAAGTTCTAGAATTGGTTTGTTCATGAACTAAGACATTTATATATATTAAGGAATGCATTCTTTGCAAACCGTGGCTATAATGTTCATGAATTTATTCGAGTGAATCAAACCAATTTTGCTTCGATTGTGTTCTTGTATACTTCTATGAGAATATAACAATTGAACAACTCTTTAACTAGTTTCATTTGAGTCATTTGAACTAGTTATGGTTAAGATGAATATGGTTGATATGAGAGTGTTCATATAGCTAACCTCGGTTAACTACGGTTGAGCCAATATGGTGTACCCATTTTTGTACTTATTATGGTGTTTTATGTCTTTGTAGGTATTTTTAGAGAAATAAGCTCTTGCGACGAAATTGGCTCGTAAAGTGGTGCTTTACACCCCCAGGATAGAGTACTAAAGGCACCCCAGAAATGCACCGGAAGCACCCCAGAAATACACCGGAGGAACCCCGAAAAAATGTTGAAAACACCCCAGAAAAAGTGTTAAAGGCACCCACCAAAATTACTAAAGGCACCCTAAAAATGGATAAGGGCGCCCCCAAGGCAGCCGAGCTGTTAAAGGCACCCGCGTTTTGGATTCATGGCACTTCACCCTCATCGGTTGAAAAGAAAATTTTGGCGGGAATTCTGGATTCAAATTTCCAGTTCCTGCGTACTTGATGTTTGGTATTTTTAGGAAGATTCAGTCGGATTTTCATCTTGCTTCGGATATATACCAGCCTGTTAGATCACAACAGGGGTGGTAAGTGCATTCATTTCAATTAAATCACAGAATCTCATCAAACAGAGGGTGTATTATTCTCGGAATATATTTCTGAGATAATATGGAAGACACTCATTGATTGGAAGATATATTATCCTGGAATGTTATTCTGCATTAACTGAGGGATATTTGACGCGTAAAGAGATAAACAGAACATTTCATGTCACGCAGAGAAAGAAAATAAGAAATTATTCCCGAGAATAATATTTCTTTACTGTGAAGATTGTTAGGAGTAATTGGCGAGATTTGGAGGTGTTTCTGGGTTATAAATAGCTTCTGGGATGTAGAGGAAAGGGGTAGAGAGAATTGGGAGCAGTTGGGAGCAGCACAGAATCGGAAAATCGAAGTTGCAGGAAAAACAATCTTTCTGCTGGTGAAGAAGGTACGAAGAACATAAGACCCTTAAAGACCGTCGTTCTTCAACAGTGCCAGTGACGGTATTCCTTTATCGTTTTCTGTAACAATTGATTTTGTAACAAATATAAGTGTTACAAAACCCGATTTTATTCATTTTTCTCCCATTTCATCATTTGTGAACCATTTTTGAGCATTAATAAAGATGAATTTTGAGCATGTTTCCATGATAATGATGAGCTAATTCTCGCGTAATCAAGGCACGGAGGAAGCTATTTATTCATGAATAATTGGTAACCATTCTATTTTTCTCTAATTTGTATTTTATAATTTACTCAATCACTACTTTGTAGAATTTTAATTGTTTGCATAATTTTTCCTAATTAGTTGTGATTCAATTAGATAGGTTATGCTTTGGTTAGATAATCTATGCTTAAGGGATACAATTAATGTTTGAGAATATGCTTGATAATTTGTGAATTAAGAAAAAGAGATTTTAAAAATAATTAGAGTTTTGGAATTTTTATCATCATTTATTCATGTGTAATAGTGGAATCTAGTGTCTTGGTTATTTTCACTCTAAAAAAAACAAATTTGGATTTAAATTTTCTCTACTTTTAGTTTAAATAAATCTAAATTCAATTGCTTTCACAAGTCTTACGAACTCATTCTTACCACTATCAAAATTACATCAATTTTTGGCGCCGCCGACGCGGACTTGTTTTTAAGTTAGAGTTTTTAGATTTATTTATTTTTAGATTTTTATTATTTTCTCTTTGTTCTATTTTACGTTTCTTTGGGTATATTTCTTTGTGCTACAGGTTTGGAGTTTGGACCGAAATTTTTTTAAGCCAAAGACTTTGGTAACTAAGAGATTATGAGCCAAAGATAAAAGCTAAAAGAAAAGGAAAAGAAAGACAAAGAATTTTTTTATTTTTTTTATTTTTCTTTTTTCTTTTATTAGGTTTTTAGATTTTTATTTTATTTTTATTTTTTAGATTTTATTTTTAGAAACTGTATATAGGGATTTATTTTTGTAGTTTATTTTTATTTTTGGGACATTTGAACACTTGGACATTATTATTTTATTTTTAAACCCTACGGAAGGGTAGTTTTAAATACAAACTGTTTGCAGGGAAGGACGACGATTACGATATCGTCTCGGCCCCTCGGATTCGTACATGACATAGGAGTCGTGGCCCGAGTCGACTTCAGTGGTTCTTCGCCCGTCTGGTACGGGAGGTAAGTTTTTCGAAACACCCGCGAATCCCCTGTCAGCGGGTTTACTGTCTGCCTTAAGGTGAATATATGTTAAGGACTGAATACGGACTATAATTTCCTAGTAAAGGGCAAGGACTGGCCATATAAGATAAGGGTTCAGATTTCATCACCGTTCTCTTCTTGCCCGCCTTAGGAACACATAACCTACACGAACCCAAGCTTAAAATACTGATTAGAACGAGACCGATAGGGTAACGAGCTTGTAGGAAAGTCATTCAAAGGGAAGTATTGGGTATCTTATTAGCTTAACTCAAAAGTTCAAGAAGATTATTGTGAGTCGACTAGAGCCGCCCTAACGGGAAACGTTGCCAAAGAGGTGGGGGTATCAAAGCTCCTTTGAGCTTCCCTTACTTCTCTTCGACTCACTTTATTTGGATCGATCTAGAGAGGTTTGCTAAAATGATACCTAGTTGCCTTTTGGAGGAATATAAGCTGATCTAGAAACAATCTAAGGGAGCCATCATGCTTTTTGTTTGCTAGATTCAATAGGTTTGATTTTGTCGAGTCAGTCTTGTTTGTGATTGTGTAGAATTCCTATGTAGTTTGTATTTTCGGGGTGATGAATCCTTTTCAGGAGACGCCACCTGAGATGACGTTACGAGAGTATATGAGTAGAAATTCTCATTATCAGGAGACTCCGCCTGAGATGACGTTACGAGAGTATATGAGTAGAAATTCTCATTATCAGGAGACGCCGCCTGAGATGACGTTACGAGACTATAAGCGTAGAAATTCTCATTATCAGGAGACGTCATCTAAAATAACTCTTGGTGAATATATGCAAGGGAAACAACATTGGGATGTTCCAACGATAAGCGAGGAATCACATCTAATAATCTACGAGAAGTATTATAAACACCGACCGCCTAGTTTGGAACAAAGATTAAGAATTCTTGAATGTCAGAAATTATATTATGATGATGAGGAGGAGGATAGTACTGACGAAGAATCTGAAATATGTAGGCATAGTGATCAGGAAACTATTAATCCAATTGAGCTTTCTAATGATGATATTATTTCTAGTTCAAATCCAAATAATTTTTATGATTATTATCCTGTTCAAAAGGACGAGGATTTGATTAGTGATACCACCGTTTTAGACGATGTAGTTTTTCCTTTTGATTACGAAGCCTATAGTGGTTTAGAGGAACGGGTTTATTATTAAAATGTTGTTTTAGAGTCTAGCGACTTAGAAACAATAGTCTTAGACGAAGAAGATAGACCCGTAGAGATGACTAAAGATGCACTACCTGATAATAACTTAGAAAAATCAATTGACCATTTCCAAGAATCTGATGATCTAGAAATTAGGGAGATTGTGACTAGTCTATCTAGAGACACTGAAAACTCTAAGTTTGGGGGTGATTATAAATTTCCTAGTGCCTTACCTTTAACTCTCAGAAAGTCCCCTCACTTAGGACTTGATATCTGTTCCTCGACCATTTTACAAGATTACCTTCATACTCGTTTTCCCGAACCTAATGATGTCCAAGAAGAAGTTCAGTCGTTAGAAACCCATCCTCTGGTTGATGTGGTTTTCCCAGGCTATGATACCAAAATTGACTTTGTTTTCCCACCAAATAGTTTTCTTCCAACTGTGGGAACGTTTATATTTCAAATGTGTCACTTATCAAGTTATGAGACTAAGCCTAAGTACTTTAGGTTAATAGAATCGACACATTTACTAAAGAATGACCACTACTCTCATTGTGGTCAATTATGTAAGTCAAATCTGATTGACTTAGAGGATCCTCAGTTATTTAGGTTACTATTGTGTGCTTCTAAGTTCCTATTTGAGTTTTTCCAGACTTTAGGACCTAATAATTCGGATCCCACTTATGAAGAAATGCAGCCAATGAAAATATTTTATCTAGACCCTTTCATAGAACCTGAACCTGAACCGCAGTTAGCGATAGTTATCAGGAAACTAGGTAAGGTCATGCGATACTTGTTCACTTTCTTGGCTTATTGTTGTTTCCTATGGTCAGCTCAATTTGGTTTTGAAGACCCACAGTTATTCCGACTACTGTTATACGATTCGAGGTGACTAATCCTTTCCAATGTCTGGCTGAAGACTTTAAACTTAGCACTTCTTGGGAGGTAACCCATTCTCATGCAACACGGTAATATCTTTCCTTAACTCTTTTGCTTCAAATGGTAACAGTTTCTCCTTGTTCATGCTTTTAATTTCATCTTTAAAACATTGAGGACAATGTTAGATTTAAGTTTGGGGGTATGGGAAAAACTTTTTAGTTGCAATAAACTCCATAGACTAGAAATTTATGCCTATTAAAGATGGCACTAACCAATCTAAGTGGATGGAAGCATTTTGGTTTTAGGAGTTGAGGAACCAATCTGAGTAGATGGAAACATCTATAAGAGTCTATTCGTAAAAGCACAGAGCTCAGGTGTTAGAAATAACATGATAGTTTCGCCATATCTCGTTGAGTCCTTTTCACTTCTGTTTTATTTTCTTTTTAAAATATGTTTCTCTAAGTGATTAGGTGGGGCTTAAGAAAATGTTGAAGACCCTCAAAAAGAAAAGAAAATAACAAATCAATATGCCCCTGCTAATCTGGCAAGTCGATGGAAGTCGGATGCAACTTCAGCAAGCAAAGATTTGTTGACTTTGAAGCCAAAAATAAAGTTGCCTGAATATTTGAACTGCTTTACATGTACTTACAAGAAAACCCTGACATGCTAGATTTGATAGGATCAACTATCGCCCGTCACCATATATATGAAAACGTGGGTGGTTTTTAAAATATTTTGAAGTTACTTTATGTTTGCCAATATGGGGGGCTTAGGGCCTTTATGTAGGGATGCAGGAAAACACCCATCGCAGTAGGTGTTTGAAATAGAAAATATTTGTTGGTGGTATGATATTAAATACGTATTTAAGCACCAACAGACGTCATACGCTTCTTTAAGGACGGATAAACATCTGAATAGACAAAACAATCATTTTTTTCTTAGATATATTGTCCGTCAAGAGTTTAAATATGCATCATTAGATTCGTACAAGTGTTGAACTAATTTCTAATTATAAACAATTTCTAAAGATAATACTACATTTTATCATGAGAAAAGGTTTCCATGACTACCTTGTGTGATACTATTAGAGCATTGCTAGGTTGAACCCACCAAGCGTTGGTATGTCAAGTTTGGTTGTCATATTTTAGTACCAAAACTCAATTAGAGCCGTTTGATTAAGATTACTAGAGTCAACTTCGTTTAGGATAGACTAGAAAGTCTAGGAATGTTGAGACATACAAGTGTTACTCCGAAGACCTGAAGAACGCGAAGAAGTATCGACTACATCGAAGACATCATCCTTCCACTTGAGGATAGTAATATTGACTTTCCATTCCTATCGTTACTTTCAAGTCATATAAGATTTGAAAACTTAACATGCGAGGTTATATATGATACTCTAGTATTGGACTTGGTCATATTATTATGATCAAAGTGTCAAGGAAGTATATACCATTTGTTGAATGCTTGGATATGGTATATTTGAATTACAAAGTATAACGTTTATCTTTTGAACTTCATAAATGCGACATCGACATAATCTATGTAACTTGTTACTTGATTGTGTATTGAATATAGATTTGATTTAATCCTTGGAAACTATGTTTTATTATATTGGTTTAATCAAGGAGATATACGAACTTGTTTCGTAATCGAGAAGAAATCAATAGGTGTTTTAGTTTGGTTTTCTTTGAAGATCTATTGGATGACCAATTCAAGGGAATAAAGGTAGAACCGATCTTAACTTATGTCGATAGTCAAGGTAGAATCAATCCCTACCTATCTCGGGATACATGGAAGATTCGATCCTAGCTTTTGTTGGGAGTCAAGGTAGAACGGTCCCTACCTATATTAGGAGTTATGGTGAACCGATCCTAGATTTTGTTGGGAGTCTTGGTAGAACCGATCCTTACCTATATTGGGAGTCATGGTAGAACCAATCCTAGCCTATGTTAGGAGTCATGGTAGAACCGCTCCCAAGAGAAAAACCGTTTTCCGATATTCACATATACTTTAGGGTATGTGTGAGTTTGGAATTAGGGTTTGCTAGATAGGAAATTTCTAGATGTCGACATAATTTGAACATGTGCATAATTCTTATTCATGACTGTTCAAAGATATTCTTTGATACTCAAAGTGATCCCAAACCGAAATTTTGGAGAATCTTTTAATTAATATTTTTAAATTATATGTTTTGATTTTATAGCAAATGAAACATATCTCTTAAAAAAACTATATTAGTCAAGTGCTAAGCATGATGCGAATGTTAAAGTGGGAGATTTTCTTTTCTATAGGTTAGGGGTTGTCATTCAAAAAGGGGTTGGAGCTCAGCTTGTTGCTAGACTCCTATCCAATTTTTTTGTAAAGTACTCTGTTCTTTATCTTTATTATTATTTATTAAATATAAAAATAAAAATAGTGTTAACCTAATATTAGATATATTCTAACAGAGATTTCGGAGTTACAGGTTGGATATTATTTGGAAATATGAAAACCAAAATTAAGTACTTCATTGCATATCTTGCGAAGCTTTTCGATTTTGGAATTTCCTTGTTGTCCAAACATCCTTGGTTTATAAATAATGAAGTTTGTTCTTCTTACAAACTATCCTTAGCCAGGCAAACTTTTTTTTTTTTTTTTTTATGGTGGAGCCGACTAATAGTGTTACTTGTAATACTATTTCTGAGAGGATAGTACCATAATTAGGCGAAATCTCTTACGTCCGCTCGTTTAAAGATTTCTGTGGGATCAAGAAGCTCTAGAAAGTACCATTGGTGGGAAACTGGATAATTGCATTGTTATTTTAGTATTCAATAATTGATTTGATTGACTAACAATTGTTAAACCTTTGATTGCACCTAGTTGGATTATTCTTGAGAACCTTCTCTTCTGACATAAGGTCACTCAAACTAGATCAAAAGATTGACGGGATCTTCAGACCTGTTTTTTGTTCCGAAGATAACTTGTGATCATCCATTGTTAACAGGCTCTGTTTGGTGCATGATCGATCATAAGTGGAATCAAGTTTTGTGTACAGTACAATTGAAGATAATTGAAGACAAGAAGATTTTTCTTATTGGTTTCACATCTTGTAATATTTGTGCACACACCTTGATCGGTTGTGATCCGACTAATATCTTATTTATCTTTGGTAGATATAATCAAGTAGTCGTATAGATCGAAAACTATCATTTGGTGGTATTCTTCAAAATCCAAATTTGATAGCTTGTGAATCTAGTTCTGATTATTTCGGATCTTGATTGATCTTACCAGACAAAGGAGTTTACTTGTTAAACGGAAGAGCCTTTGTCAAAACTCAACAAATCTTTATTCAAAGATTGATAGAGTGGTTACCAAACAACTTTGTTCATTTACTGTTTGGAAGACGAACAAAAGAAGTTGAGTGATAAAAACTTTACATCGGTAAAGCAACTCAAGATAGTGATTTCCATCTTGGAATTCACGTGTGTTGTCCAGACGGTTGTAGGCGCGGGAGTATCGAGGGAACTAAGTGACTAGGGGTAGATTGCTTGGTATCAACTATACGAAATTGGCTTTCTTCTTTGTATAACGGCTTAATTCTAAGAGTATTCGAAACTTTACTAGGTCCCGGGGTTTTTCTGCATTTGCGGTTTCCTCGTTAACAAAATCTTTTTGTGTGATTTACTTTTACTTTCCACAATTATAATTGTTTTATTATATTTAAAAGTAAATACACTTGTACGTTAATCCAAGGCGCTTAATAGTGATCCTATAGTATCAGTCTTGTACCGTAAATTGTTGTATTGTCTCGACTTTGTCCATAGACGATCACACAGGTATCGGACTTATGGTTGATATTGAAAATATTGTAGTGTACTTGGGTACCCTCGTCATTTCAGATACTGGCACTGGCATCCAGTGGACAAAGTTTGCAAAAGGCGATTTTTCGACTATGGTCGAGTGATGTTGACTTTTCTAGGCTTTATTTTTTCCTTCAATTTTGGCTTAATTCATTGAAGATTTTCTTAATTGATTAAGTTTTTCGGTGGGGTTGTGGTGATATCTGATTAGATTGTTTGATTTTAGTAACTTTTTTACCCTAAAATTCCATCATCATGACTTTCTCCAACGATCAATTTTTCAGGTGAGTTTTAATTTTTAGTTTATTGATATCTTAATTCGCTCCACCTTTCGTTGTATGATTTTAATTATTGTAACATCTGAAATTACGAGGGTACCCAAATACACCACACTTTTTCGTTTCAACCTATAAGTCTGATACCAAGTGTGATTATCTATGGACAGAGTCGAAACAATACAACAACAAGTTATTCACTTGATAATAGTTACGGTCCAAAACCGATTTACTATATGATCTATCAAGTAATTAAGATCTAACGTACAAGTGTAACTTACTTTATTATAATAAAACAATTATAACGCGGAAGTAAAATAAATGACACAGCAAGGTTTTGCTAACGAGGAAACCGCAAATGCAGAAAAACCCCGGGACCTAGTCCAGTTTTAAATACTTTCATAATTAAGCCGTTATACAAAGAACAAAGCCAACTTCGTATAGTTGAGACCAAGTAATCTACCCCAAGTTACTTAATTCCCTTAGTATCTATGCGTCTACGACCTATTGGTCACGTACGTGAATCATAAGACAGAAAATCCCTATCTCGAGTTGCTTTACCGATTTAAAGTCTTAAGAACTCAACTCCTTTTGATCGTCTTCCAAACAGTAAAGGAACAAAGCTGTTTGGTAACTACTCCAATAATCTTTTGATAAAAATATTCGTTGAGTTTTGACAAAGTCTCTTCTGTTTAAACTAGTAAACTCTTTTGTCAGGTAAGATCAATCCAAATCAATATCTTAGACTCGGATTCGCAACTATCATATTCAGATATTGAAGAATACCACCAAATGATAGTTGTCGATCTAAACGACTATACGATCAAATCTATCAAAGATAAACTGGATCTAAGTAAGATCCCATCCGATCAAGATATGTGCACAAATCATGAGATACGAAAACCAATAAGAAAAGGTCTTATTGTCTTCAAATCTTCAATTGCCTTCTTATGTACCAGCACACCACAAACTTTAATCCACTTATGATCGGTCACACATGGAATGGAGCCTGTTAACAATGGATGATCAAAAGTTATCTTTAGATCTAAAAACAGTTTTAAAGATCCCTTCAATACTTTGATTTAGTTTGAATGACCCTTATGTCAGAAGAGAAGGCTCTGAAGAATAATCAAACTAGTCAGTCAAATCAATAATCGAAAACTAAAATAACAATGCAATTATCTAGTTTCCCACTGATCGGTGCCTAATAATTGCATATTTCTAGATCATTTTGTTGTTGTTTATCACATTTTTAGTGTATTAATGTTCTATCTTATGACAATTCTTTTTTTTTTGCGCATATGTCTATTAACAGGTAATTTTGTCGGAATAATCTCATTTTGTACTATGTTGTAGGTGGTTGAGTAAATGGTGAACAAGAGAACAATGTGTTGATACAAATGGGGTGACTATAGAGGACCTGGTGGCAGAACAAATACAAGAAATTAGTCAAGTTGTGATGGTGGGTCAAAGTTCAAAGTCATGTTGCTTTTCATATACAAAAAGGGTAAAGAAAAACAAGACTCTTATACACCTAAGCAAGATGTTCGTGTGTAACACCCAAGCAGACCCTAAATCCCATCTTTCATTTCACTTTCAAGTTTAGAAATCAGAAACAATTTTCCATCATCTTACACCTCCGATAAGGCCTTTCTCTGTCAACTGTAAACCCTATATCTGTCAACCTCATCCCTCTCTACCACTATTTCGCTAGCTTTCTCTCCACTTAGTACCGTTTCACATTAAGTTACCGTTAAAAACATTATATGAATAAGCATGAAGACAAATTCAGGAGATGATGTGAGATGTGTATTTTGAAGTCTGCTTCAGTGGTGAGTTTAGAGACATCAAATCCCTAAATTTTATATTGTATCTGTTGTTTGTACAAGACTTAAATTGGGGGAAAGTTTTATATAAAAGGGAAGGAAGTTATGAATGGGAACTCAAGCCCGGAGTAGCCGAAGCAAGTAGTAGTAATTAGGTTTAATTTCAGTATTTTTCATGTTTTAGTTTTCTAACTTGGGTTAAGATGAAACCCCCTTTAATAATTAGAATTCCTCTTGTTTGATTTTACTTGTTCGATCGTCTCTATGAGATTTCAATGAAAAGCATGATTAATTTCTGAATTTTGGAAAATTGATTTCACCTTGTATGTCAAGCATCCTAGGTAGTTGAATTAATTTTTTGTCAATATTCCAGCCTATGTAAACTATTTTTAGTTCAATCTGTGATTACTTGTGCCTTAGAAAGACAAGTAATGCAAGGGATTGGCTTATTGGCTGAGATTAAGTCATCATATTTGTTAGTGATTATATCACATCTTCAAGGTAGTTTGAGGCTAACATTTCTATAGCTCCTTGATTAAAAAGAGAACTATTATATCAAACTAGGGGATTTCTATGCATTTAGGTGGTGGATTCAAAGACCTAGTTCATCTTTATTTTGCATTTTAATCTTGTTTCTTTAGCATAATCATCCATATCCTTGTCGTATCGACATCCCATTTTGTCTAAATTAGTATTTTTAGAACCTTAGAGGTCTCGTTTCACCAATCCAACTCTTTGATAGCTACCACTCAATCTTTTACACCAATGTATCGTACTCTCACGACCAGGTGATCATAAAAAGTCCGTGGGATCGACCCGTATTTGCAACCACACAAAGAAAGCACAAGAATCAACTATGTTCACTTCATCAGTTTTTCCGTTAAGCTTATATAGACCCAAAGTCTTATAACTCTTGCCTAAAAAATCACTGCCTAGTTACAACAAGTTTTCCAGATTCAATTAAAATCTTAAATCTTTTACCATCTACAACAGAACAAGATACAAGATTCTTGCTTGTGCTCGGAACATGAAAACTTCATTCAATGTGAGAATATTACAGATATGAGCTTCTGCTCGACCTTTTCCTTTTATGCAACCTCTGTCGCAGATGAGTTACTCATAAAGAGTTTCTTGACATCCCCTTTCCTCTGATAGGAGGTGAACAGGTTTATGTTTCAACAAACATGCTTGGTGGCTCCAGAGTCCTCCTACTGGTCTCTCATATTGGTTATTAAAATAACTTCCGACATCATGCCACTGAACTCGTTCTAGTTTGTTTCAACTAAATTCGCATTAACTTTCTACTAATTAAGGTTTTTATATTGCCTACAATTTACTGTCGTATGGCCAGGAATATTAGAGAACAAAAGATAAGAATTGTATTCATGTCAAAATTATGTCGACATCCATAACTTTCCTATTTAGCAAACCCTAATTCCAAACTCACACAAAATCGTAAAGTAATATGTGAATATGAAGGATCGGTTTTGCTCTTGGGACCGGTTCTACCATGACTCCTAACATAGGTAAGGATCGGTTCTACCCAGACTTTCAACAATAGTTAAGATCGGTTCTACCATGTATCCCAAATAGGTAAGGATCGGTTCTACCAAGACTCTCAGCATAAGTCAAGATCAGTTCTACCGCATATCCCAAACTAGGTAAAGATCGGTTCCACCATAACTCTCAACATAAGTCAAGATCGGTTCTACCAAAGGTATTACCTAAGTTCGAATTGGTCATCCAATTGATCTTCAATGAAAAACGGACCAAAACGCCTATTGATTTCCTTTCGATTACGAAACAAGTTTCGTATATGTACTTCCTTTAAACATATGTAATCAAACATAGTTTCCTAGGATGAAATCACACCTATATCCAATACACAATCAAGTAACAAGTTACATAGATTATGCCGATGTCATTTTTTAAGAAGTTCAAAATATAAATGTTATACTTCATAATCAAATATTCTTCCTCGACACTTTAATCATAATAAAAGGACCAAATCTAATACTAGAGTATTAAATATAACCTCGCATGTTATGTTTTCAATCTTAAACGACTTGAAAGAAACGATAGGAATGGAAACAAGTCAAGTCAGTATCACTATACCTCAAGTGGAAGGATGATATCTTCGTTGTAGTCGATACGTCTTCACGATCTTCAGGTCTTCAAGGTAATACTTGTATGTCTCAACATTCCTAGACTTTCTAGTCTAACCTAAACTAAGTTGACTCTAGTACATTTAATCAAGCGACTAAAATATGACAACTAAACTTGACATACCAACGCTTGGTGGGTTCAACCGAGCAATGCTCTAACAATATCCTTCTATTTTCTTTCTATTCATCCATTTTTTTTATAAAATCTGAATGTATTTTTTTCGTTGGGTTTTTGTGAAGCTCCCAGCTTTGTCTCATGGGGTTTTTTGTTTCTTCATTCTCTGTTGGTCTTTTCTTTTCATACCTTAAGTAATCTTCTTTGCTTATTTTCATGTTATTCTATTATCATCTAAAAACTCAGACTTCCATTATAGCTTTAGTTTTCATAGGAGACTGTTCTTTTGTCTCGTATAGTTCTTTAGTTAGCTCCTATGTTATCTCTGTCAGCAATAACCTATGTCATCTCTGTCAGCAATATCATATGTCATCTCTGTCAGCAATAGCCCCGACAAGGGAGTATCTTCTTCTTTGGTTATGAAAATGCCAACCTCTAAAAGGGTGGTTTCTTCTGCAGTATTGAGTTCTCTACCTTCTCCTTATATAAAAGGAGATCTATCTGTTATTAAGCTTACTTAGAGTATTACAACAAGGGTTTAAGAAAATGAAAATATAGACTCATTGGAAGACCTCGTTTAAACAAGATTAAAAGAAAAGATGTTAGGATCAATTGGTATCTCAATGGAATCATATAGGTGAATCCAAGCTCATTCCAACTGGAACGTGTTTTTTTTTCCTGTTATCCAACTAGAAAATAAGAAAGATACGGTTAGGATATGGTCAAGGGTTTCACGGAAGGTAACTAATCAAGTTTTGCGAGTCAGAGATTGGGAGTCGAGATTCAACTCGGATAATTGTTCGGTGCAATAATTAAAAACAAGGAAAAATCAAATAAGCAAAAGTTATTGATACTTAGCTCCTTTATAATGGAAGTGATCGATTTGATGAAATGGACGAGCTTCCCAGATCTCCGCAACAGCAACAAAGTAAAAATTTGAAAAAACAGAGTGAGTCACGTGTTCAACACGCTGTCCTTAAGACATTAGCGCACGGTTACACTCAAGAGTGAGGCTATAGCCCCCACAGGACAGATATCTCCAGAATAAAACACCCTACTACACCTACTACTAGCATATGTAGTAGATGCTTAACTTGAGCTTGGCAACTCCGAAAAAAATCTTAAGAAAAATCGTGAACGCTTAAGAAAACAATATATAAAAATATATTCCCTTGGGGGTCTCTCTAAAATATAGAGAAACTCCTTTCCTATAGATTTTACAAAAGTAGAGAATTTGTTTATATAATGGAATAATAGAACTTAAGAAGAGGAACTCCCCAATGTGGGACTAATAAGATTTTCATTCACAAAGAAGACAAAAATTAATTTTATTTATTTAAAAACCTTAATAATATAATAATTAATAAATATTGTTTCCAACAATCCCCCACATGAATGAAAACCTCAATAAAACATGAAAACACAGATGGATCTTGGTAAATCAACACCCTAATCCCCACGACCCTATCTGACCGAACAGACATATGGACAGTCCGTGTGTTGAAATCATACTAGTCATTTCTACGTCCTCTCCCTCACACAAAAGTGTGTTGACCCCAGGATCATACTATGGATTGCATAAATCATAATAGTATAGTGAGCTTTCATCTTTAGTTTCTCACAGGTGAGACTAAAGGTTTCTTTCATCAAAGTGAAAAAGCATGAACTAGTGAACCCTTAGTGACACTTAGTTCCTAAGTTCAAGTAATACCAAAATCATCAAAATAAAATGAAACTCATTTTCTCAAAATGAATTAAATTTCGGTAAAAACAAAAAATCACATAAAAACGTAGGAAATACCATTTTAGGCAGAGGTGTCCATGAGGTCTTGAACCTTTGCTTAGTGAGATATTACCGGAACTACTTGCTAGAAACAGTGAATGCGATGTCTTGAACTGCTAGCGTTTGATGTAATTCGTGATAACAACCACGCATGATATCTCCAAGGTTGCTGCCAAGCTCGTGCCGTTGTGTCCGTTTTGGCCTTGGACATATCCCATTTCTCAGAATGCTCTAGAGAATCAGCTCATATTCTCATAGGAAGTGACCTACTTCCTCATTCAGATAGGTGAATTCCATCAAGAGTGTTTACTGCTACACCCCACTTCAATCTTAAATTGAAACTATAGAACTCATTAAGACTTATTTAAAAGTCATCCTCCACATGCAGTCACACTATCACGTCTACACCATAGGGAAGGGACATAGAATGAAATTCTATGATAGTGTTTACCTTTACCCACCATAAATTAGTTGTCATTCGAAACCTTGATCTTGGGATCTCCATTCAGCAAGGTTGAGTATCCTTCATAAAAAGTTTAATATATGAGCTCAAGCCCCATCCCCTTCGATGCATTACTAACTATCTCTTTAGATAAACCTTTCGTCAAAGGGTCTGCGATATTCTCCTTGGACTTTATCCAATCAATGGAAATAATGCCAATTGAGATTAGTTATTCTTAGATTTAGCTATTACAGCTTGGCTGACACAATGTATAGATATAGCTGGCACAGGCCTATGCGAGAGAGCAATGTATTCTAAAAAACATCTTAGGCACTCGGCCCCTTCTCGTGCTTTATCTAAAGCAATACTCTCAGATTCAATAGTGAATTGAGCAATATATTTCTTTTTGGAAATCTTCCAACAACAAACCTCTTGCTAAAGTGAAAACATATCCACTCATAGACTTAGACTCCTCTGAGTCAACTATCCAGTTTTCATCACAAAGTCCCTCAAGGACAACAAGATACCTTTCATAAATCAAACAAAAGGTAATAGAGTATTTTAGGTACCGTAATACTCTACTAAGTGCATCCCAATGCTCTTGCTTTGGACTAAAAGTATACCTACTTGATTTGCTCACAATATAGGTAATATCTGGATTCTTACAGTTCATTAAATTAATCAGACATCCTATAACTCTTGAGTATTCAAGTTAAGATACTCCATTACCCTTATTTTTCTTGAGTCTACAAGAAGAATCGTATGGAGTAAAAATAGGCTTACAATCAGACTGGTTGTATCTCTTAAGCACAAATTCAACATAATGAGAACGACTAAGACTATAAATAGATTATCTTCTAATCCTCATCCCTAAGATTACATCAAAAGTGCCTAAGTATTTCAAGTCAACGTTCTCATTCAGTACATGTTTTTAGTGGAATTAATCACATCTATTATGTTTGTATCAAGTATAAGCATATCATCAACATACGGGCATACAATCACACAGGCATCCTTAACAAGTTACTTGTAAATATACTTGTCAGATTCATTAATTTAAATCCACTACACATTATCACATGATCAAATTTTGTATGTCACTGTTTACGTGCTTATTTGAAAACCATACATAAATTTTTTCAACTTACAACTTTGTCTTCACAAACTTTCACTACAAAGTCCTCTGGTTGGTCTATGTAAATTTCTTTATCTAACTCACGGTTTTAGAAAAGCTGTCTTAACATCCATCTAATGTACCTCTCAGTTTTTTATGGCAGCAATAGCAATTAGCATCTCAACGGAAGTAATTCTCGTCACAGGTGAATAATAATCAAGGAAATCTACACCTTATTTTAGTTTATAGCCTTTAGTTACCAACCTATCCTTATATTTTTTCACAGTTCCATCTACCTTACATTTCCTCTTAAAGACACATTTACTTCCTATGGTTTTACTCCCTGGAGGTAAACTAGTAAGCTCCCAAGTCTGGTTCTGACGGAATGAGTCCATTTCACTAAATGAAGCTTCTTAACATAATGGGGTTTCAGTAAATGTTATGGCTTCTTTACGAGTCTAGAGCTAAGAGTAATAATCTAGGCATATTATGAAGTCAGGTCCATAAGAAGTCTCAGTTCTAATCCTTTTACTTCTCTTAGGATCAACTCTACTTCATCTTCCTTTGAAGGTAAATTCTGACTAGTTGAAAAGACATCTTTGGGGATCAACAACACATCCCTAAGAAGATACGGGTTTCAAAATAAACATGTTCAAAGAACTCAACATCCCTAAACTCCATAATATTCACACCAATGTCAGAAAATCATAACTCACAACCAAAAAACTATATGTAGTAGGGTATTCAAGATACCCTATGAAGACACGGTCAACAATTTGGGTCGTATCTTAGTTCTCTCAGGAGAAGGAATAACTACCTTATCCAAACACCCCCACACTTAGATGTGTGCATAAAAAGGTTGTCTATTTTTACATGCTTATATGGAGTTTTATCTGATCTTAAAGGTTACTCTATTCAAGATATAATAAATTTAGAGGACGACCTCCCCCACAAGTTGGCGGTTAATCCTTTAATCAACATGGAATAAATAATCTCATTAATGGTTCTATTCTTACGTTTAACTATACCATTATACTATGGTGAATAAGGAGGTGCGATCTCATGAATAATGTCATTTAACAAGTAAAGTTCTCCTGTATGAATTTCATACACTCCATCATGTTTAGACCTAACCAATTTAGTGGTAACTCTTAAGGCTTCTAAAGCATCATCCTTACCCCTAAGCAAGTATACAAGAGAGTACCTTGTACAATCATCTATGAAAGTTATAAACCACTTTTTACCACCTTAGTTTGGGTTGAACTCATGTCAACTAGGCCTAACTGAATTAATTCTAAGGGCTTTGAATTACTATGAACATTTTTTTAAAGGTTTCATAGCATATTTTGAATCTACACAGATTTCACTTTTTTGTTCAAAATCCAAACTAAATTTGGGTACGCAGCCTATGCTAGCCAGTTCATACATTGACTTATAAGTTTACGGTTCCAAGTATACCACGCAAAACATTCAATCACATAAAGAAAGCACAAGAATCAACTATGTTCACTTCATCAGTTTTTCCGTTAAGCTTATATAAACCCAAAGTCCTATAACTCTTGCCTAAAAAATCACTGCCTAGTTACAACAAGTTTTCCAGATTCAATTAAAATCTTAAATCTTTTAACATCTACAACAGAACAAGATACAAGATTCTTGCTTATGCTCGGAACATGAAAACTTCATTCAATGTGAGAATATTACAGATATGAGCTCCTGCTCGACCTTTTCCTTTTATGCAACCTTTGTCGCAGATGAGTTACTCATAAAGAGTTTCTTGACATCCCCTTTCCTCTGATAGGAGGTGAACAGGTCTCTGTTTCAACAAAAATGCTTGGGGGATCCAGAGTCCTCCTACTGGTCTCTCACATTGGTTATTAAAATAACTTCCGACATCATGCCACTGAACTCGTTCTAGTTTTTTTCAACTAAATTCGCATTAACTTTCTACTAATTGAGGTTTTTATGTTACCTACAATTTACTGTCGTATCCAGGAATTTTACAAACATAACAATCACCTTTAATTAAAGTAATGTCAGATTGAGGTTTACGGAACATACCTTTCTTATGAAGACTACGCTTAGAGTTGTGTTTGATGTTCTCACCTTTGCCAGCGTTGGAATATTTATTTTCAGCCACATGCGCCTATTAGCCATGTCCCTTGCAGATGACACCTTTATTCACAAACCACAATTCCGAATCGGAAAGTAAAATATGAGTTTTGAAGATAAACTTCATATGAATCACCATTTCAAAAAAACTCATGGTTACCCCATAAAAACTACATTAGTTAACAACAAATTTCTGCTCGTCAGAATTTTTCAAGAACGTTTCTCTGTTTTGTAAAATATCAACAAAAAAAAAACTTTTACAACTCCAAAATTTCTGAAATTTTAGGTGGGTAACTATCAAGATGTCTACTACATTAGGTCAAAAGGGTTCATCGAAATTCCTTCTAGGTTAAAAGATAAATTCGAAACTGTACAGCTGACCAAAAATTCATTTTTTGTTTTTCACTCCACAATTAACGTCCATGATTATTACAAACTTTAATGTCTTAAGATTGTTGGGTGCAATAATCAAAAACAAGGAAAAATCAAATAAGCAAAAGTTATTGATACTTAGCTCCTTTATAATGGAAGTGATCGATTTGATGAAACAGACGAGCTCCCCAGATCTCCGCAACAGCAACAAAGCAAAAATTTCAAAAACAGAGTGAGTCACGTGTTCAACACGTTGTCCTTAAGACATTAGCGCCCGGCTACACTCAAGAGTGATGCTATAGCCCTCACAGGATGGATATCTCCAGGATAAAACACCCTACTACACCTACTACTAGCATATGTAGTAGATGCTCAACTTGAGCTTGGCAACTCCAAAAAAATTCTTAAGGAAAATCGTGAACGCTTAAGAAAACAATATATAAAAATATATTCCCTTGGGGGTCTCTCTAAAATATAGAGAAACCCCTTTCCCATAGATTTTACAAAAGTAGAGAATTTGTTTATATAATGGAATAATACAACTTAAGAAGAGGAACTCCCCGATGTGAAACTAATAAGATTTTCATTTCACAAAGAAAACAAAAATTAATTTTATTTAGTTAAAAACCTTAAAAAATAATAATTTAATAAATATTGTTTCCAACAATAACCATAAACCTTTATTAGCAAAGGTATGGACTAAATTTCCAAGCCTAAGTTTGGAGCATCGGACAGAGGAGAACTTGTTAGCAATGACGAAGGCCTTTGGTAAACCTATTTAGGTATATAACACAACTCCTGTTATGGATTTTTGATTTTTCTGCTAGTGTTCTAGCAGAAGTTGATTTCGCTAATAAGATTATGGGTTGCATAAGGGTGGGTGAATGGAACGATGAAAATAAACAAGGTTTTTGGCAATGGGCCGAGATTCCAAAAATCCTTAAATTTTGTTCTTATTGCAAAACTGTGGGACATTTAGTTTCTGAACGTAGAGAAAGGGTAAAAGATGTGTCTAAAGACATGGATGATACTATTGCATGAGATGAAATAATCAGAAGAAAAAAAGGGTGATCTAGGAAAAACAAAGAAACATTTTCAGTTGAGGAAATTCAAAATAGCATCAAGATGGGAGTAGTTATGAATTCCCAACGTGCTGTGGCAGTTGCAACCGCATCATTCGATGATCCCTCCACCCCCTGGTTTTGAAACCCGTAATAAATCTCATGGATTCGAAGAAGAAGAGGATGTAGCACTTCTCAGTTAGTTTTGGAAGATCCGGAGATAAGTACTACAAAGTCTGTCATCTTCCAACCCATTAACAGGTATGGTTTAGTTTAGACTTCCTCCCTTTAGAAAATGATCGTCAAGATTAATTAGCGACCTCGTGAAAAATCATGATAGTTTAATTGTAGGGTGAGTCTATTAATTGATAATAGGTGGTTGTCTGCTTAATGTTTTTAAATTGTGGTTTAATTGTCGGGTACACCAAAATGTGTCTTTTACTCCCGTAACTCTTGGTGTTCTTCCGCATTCATTACCGTGGCTTTAACTTTGTTATGTCCCTTTTTTTATAATTATTTTTGGGCTTTTCGCTCTCTTCTAGTGGTATCCGCCTGCACACGGTTTGTTTTTTAATCTTTCTCTTTGATCAATCAAAAAGAACAAAATAGCCTTGTGTGATTTGTAGAGGGGGAACATTTGAGAAGATAACAGCTTATTGTGAAGAATATTCTTACCGATGTTCGGTAAACGAAAACCCTGCAGATTAGCTTGGGAGGCTTTTCCTGAATTTTCGCGAACTTCTTACTAATACACAACAAAACCCATTACAACACTCAAAAAGTTGTGATAGAGATTGTTTGCACCAAAAGTCTGTCTTGTGTATATCATTCATGGTATTTTTCAATTGATGTGTACAAAATCGTACAACTCTCTGACTCTCCCTCTCTCTAATTTGAGGTCCATCACCTTTTAGAATTTACTTGAGGTTAAACAAGTGGTCCTATTAACGTACATTGCTCTTAATTGCGTAGTAGCGAGTTCTATATATATCACCTTACCTAGCTACAGTATATAAAGGACTAGCTACTTTGCTTATCCTCTTCAACACTCTACTTGTGATTCATTCTCACTTAACTTCTTCCCGCAGCATCTATTTGCCGTAATAAACACAACTCACTCTCCTCCTATGGCTTCACAAGTTGTCAAAGCCACTGAATTCCAGCATATAAAAAATTCCCATAAACTCGCCAAGCCCAACTCCCACGGGGATGCTGATTCTTCCGATAGCCTACTGTTACAAGCAGCACATTCGAAAAAATTGCACAGCTATCTTAGTATTGGAGACGATAGAGATATGGACAGAGGAAATGATTGGAATAGGAGTTATAGACACTACCGGAAAGGCTTTAACAGATTTTGTATCAAGTGTTTACAGTCCCCGGCTTACATCTTGCGGAAGGTTAGAGGGTTTTATTATGGGTTTTTTGGGGGAGACGCAGTCGGTGAAAGTTCTAGTAGAGCAATAAGAAATGAAGTGATGGCAGCTGAGCCTTATTTTTCATTCCCTGTTGTTCCCGTTACCACTGTAGCACCACAAAATTCACCTTTGTGATCGCATGCACATTCATGAATCATGAATAGACATTTAGGAATCTGTGTAAGAGGAAATGATGTGGTGAACTGGTGTGGCGCATGGTGTCATGGTATGTATAGAGGTATTTGAACTACTATATGATGTAGGCTAGCTAGTTAATTACCATCAATATAGATCACTCCCATTAATTCATATTTAAGTAAAACCCATGAAGAAAATATTTACTGCTGTGTTTTCATATTTTGTGTCAGTATCACTTTAGTTGAAATTCTGGTTATGATCTATATTTAATGTTGTACGTCTGAACCGTATAGTCGCTATACAAATACCAAAACACTTGTCTACCTATATATCTAGAAGATCCTCATAAAGCCTTCGCCGGTCGAGCCAAAAGCCTATATATCTAGAAGATCATCATAAAGCCTTCGCCCGTTGAGCCTAAAGTATAGTCAAATTAGGGTATTTCCAAGAAAAATTGCAAATTTACGGACGATTACTCATCTATGTGCTCCCTTACATACATATACCTCAAAGCTTAGACCGGGTCTTACGGAGATGTCCAGGCTCTTCCCAAGTCCAAAAACCGTCTCCTAAACCCCCTCTTCCTGCAAGCCTTTTCTGGTGTGTGAGAATCCCAACGGCAAGACTCCGGATACGGACAATGATCTCCCGTTCTGAAAAGGTGAAAAACAGTTAATGGTTGCTCATTTTATCAAAGGAAAACAGACAATCATTATCCGTTCCTAAGAAACGGTTAATAGTTATCCGTTCTTATGAAATAACCATTGCCCGTTTATTGACCTTTTTTAAAACCTTCACCAAAACTCGTAACATTAGCAGGCAATGGTGATGAAGGAAATCAAACTTTGATGCTCTGTTTAACTGATCAACCATCTTTGAAAGTAGATTGGTGAGAAACCATGACAAACAATAGAACAATTATCGCCACGACAATCCATGGTTGGGCACCCTCAGTTGGAACACTATGAATTGAAGTTGAACTACACAAACTCATCTTTAGTTATTAGTTCTCACTGTGATTGAATGAATTGAACAAACTTTCTTGTTACAGCAACTGTGATTGAATGAATCGAGGAAAAATTAAATTTCTTTTGTTCGGGTTTGAAGCTGCAAATCAGCAAATCTTGAACTCTTGATCTCTATTTATGATATAAAATTAATAAAAATATCTATGATTGTTCTAGTTTGATTCAAACCCAGTTTTAAAATATTCCCATGAATTAACTTTACCTTCTTCAAATGCTAAAAGCTGTGAACAAGCGATGGACGGTAAATTTGAATATGATGGATCTTGAGTGATGGGTCTTAGCAAGTTGACTGGTCAAGATAGGTTCAAAAAGGATAACCATTATCCGTTTTCTATGGAACGGGCTACCATCATCCGTTTTCTTCATCAAAAACGGATACTCATTGTCCGTCCATAATCAAAATAGGGAATTATCACTAGAGCTAGGCCCTTCCCAGGCTGATGTGTAAAGGCGTTTGGAAAGAGCTTGGGCATCTCCACAAGACCTAGTCTTAGCTAATACTCCTTCAGTTTCTGGAAAATTGTTACTTTCACTTTTTCAATTTGATCTATTTTTTGGCTAAAATGAAAAAAAAATGAAAGTAACTCTTTTCTAGAAACATAGGTAGTAGTATATATATACTTGAACACCGTTGTCACGGTGGGGAGGGCCAACCGAACAGAAGACAAATAGGTTAAATTGAAAAAGTGAAAGTATCACTTTTCCTGAAATGTAGAGTACATCGTTTTATTATTTGCAACGGAAAATTAGTTGATGCATAAACCAAAATGTGAATGCATAATGTGTTTGCATCCTTTGTGGTGGTTTGCGTAATTACTATGTATTCAATTTTCAAAAATTGTGTCTAAAAGGATAAACACCTCCAAATTTTTCGTAAAAAAACTTCAAATTTGATATTGTTGTTTGTACTCATTATTATGTAAATCTCTTTAAAATCTTTCCAACGAGATAAAATTTGTAAAATTCCAAGACACGGATTTTTAAATATGTTATATTTTAGTTTGCTTGCCAATTATACGCCTGAAAAAATAGGATACATAAAGAGTTATAGTAATTTGACTAAAAGGGAGATACAATTTTCTCCAGTAAAAAAGTAATCATGACGCCAAAGATTTCCAATCTTTTTATCAAATTGCACATTTGCGTTAGGTTTCATTTTACAAAAAAGTGACCATAAAATGGACTTACTCTCTTCGGGCCCTCCGGTCGGTCGGGCCGAATTACTGCAATTCATGAATAATTCTACATGGATCCACAGACGTCGTATGTCCTTCATCTAATGAATTCTACTTGAGTTTCTTTGATTTTTGTTTTTCTTTTAACTCTATTGTAAGAATAAAAGAAAGATGTATGTGTTGGAGTTTTTAGTTAAAATTATTAAGTGAGTGAAAATTGGTTTTGAAAGTTATAACTCCAAGAGATGTGTTTGGGTTATGCCCTTTCACCAGTTACTTACGGTCTTCAACAAGCAGGATGCGGAACGAACTTTCTAGAATGCAAGCAAGTAGCTATGCTACCAGCAGCGCCCGGGCTTTCGAATTCAATAAGGCACCTAGTCATGAATAGGTGTTATGGAGGGTCACCATTGGCCATGGTGAGTCACCTATTGGTGAAAAGACACCTTGTAGAGTCACCATTAACTCTATATAAACCCATCTCTTAGCTTTGTTTTGTATGGATTTTTACAAGTTTTTGAGAAGTCGAAATCAGATTTTGAAGTCAAGAGTCAGAGTCATTTAAGATCACAGTAATCGTTAACATTCGCTGGCCTAATAATATTGTAGTGCTACTTACTATAAGGCGTGATCGTTGTATCTTGGAAGGCGACATCCGTAGAACCATAGCACCGTATGCGGGGATGAATTGCCTTTAAGGAAAGAGGATTACCTCGCCTCGATCAACCAATCCGATAAGTTTTTCTAACTCTCCTTTTGTTAGTATTTTGTTTGTTGCGGTAACATGATTTCCGAGAAACCGAAACCGCATATTTTTCCAACAGTATGTAAACGTACTTCCATACAAAAATACACATCTCTCAAGTTTTTTTTTCCCTTGTAGATTCTTCTCAAAACCTGGAAGAAAAAAATCACCACTGTTAACGATTACTGCTTAGATCCAGTCCGTTTCGGGCTAGATCCTAGCAGCTTTCTTTGCCTTCTTAGACAGCTAGTAGTTAAGGTTACTTAGACAGTTAATAGTTAAGGTTAGATTTTTATAGTGTCCTGGTGGGTTTTTTTTGCCATTTTTGTTTGTGTCTTCTCCTTTATGGAGATTCTCTATTCACTCTCATGGCGTTTCTTTGTGATTTTAATGGAGATTGTGGGTGTAAGTTCAAGTTTGGTGATCAAGATTCAAGACTTTGGGCATATTACTCTCAAAATGGTTGGATTATAATCCCAAAACCATTCTCTCAATTCGGATTGCTTTGTACTCTTGTTGGTAGTTCGTTACTTCTTGTCATGAATTATTCTTTGTTAGTACCTTTTAATTGTAATTTGATCTTCATTTTCTTGAAATCAATCTAACCTCTATCCTATTATATAATGAAAATTTTATGAGAAAAAAAAAAAATTCATACAGATATATAATAAATTAAGCCCTTGTAACGTGCAATCGGCAAGCCTAAACCAGCTAACATATGCACACTCAACTCAAGGACAGAAACCACGGTATATTTTCGTTAAGAAACCACAGTATTTTAATAACACAAAATTGGTCAATTAACCCAATAACGACAATTCCTAGGTGAAAAGGACATGTAAAATTTGATACTGTTTAAATGGATGAGAATGAAAAAATAGTCAGGATGTAAACAGTTTCATCCTACAAATTTTCAAATATTTTTTCTTATTTTTAATTTACATCGGGATGCATCCAATTTCACCCTCGCTATTTTTTAAGTTTAAGCCAGGATGAATCCAGATTCATTCTTGCTATTTTTTTGGTGTCCATTTCACACATATTAATTTTTACTCGCCCATCAGAACCATGTTTTAAAAATATTTGGACAATTGACCCAATTTCTCTTTTAATAACCTATCTATTGACATTGCTCAACATTCTTTAATAACCTTTCTTCCTATCTGGCAGTCAACTATTTCAATCCCTTCTCCCGTTATCCAAATATTATAACATGCCTTTAGGTTTTACTCGACCAATACACATTAGAGTTCCTTCAGTATCCCTGAATGTGAGGCATGTGACATGTCAATGGCTGTACGTTAGGCCAACCTTATTGTTAATTACTCGAGCAGTACACATTAGAGGCATTTAGCAGCATCAGCTTGTGAAGAACTAAAAGAAAAATTCCTCAACCGTCAAGCATTTAGGACCGCAACAACTTTATATACCCATCATATGATGCTGAGTTCAACCGTATTCCGACAGATCACACGTCGATGATTAAAGTTCTGATTGCCAGTAGCGTTCTACCACAACTTTAGCCACATACGATATTACGCATTATGTGTCGTAGGAAAACAAACACGGAACAACAATGTTAGGGCGTGTTTTAATTTCTGGGGTCCCTATTTTATGTTTATGTCTTTTCTTTGAAAGGGCATGTTCATGAATCATGTCTTTTCCCTGGTAGGTTCTAGAGGCTAGTATATAAGGTTGGTTTGGATCACTGGGAATAAGTACCAACCAACATTGTATGACTGCAAATTGCATGTACGACTGGGAAAATTAATTGCTCTCTGACATGGAAAATTGCTTCCGGGCTCCGCCAATTACTAATCAGATTCCTCTCACACGGTGCATTTCACGGGGTTTTTTTTCACGGTGGGTTAATCATTTTTTATTCCTAATTTTGGAGTGAGAGTATGCGTAGAGGGATCCACGGCCTTCATTCCTTTTCACGATGACATCCTCCAAATGAGATTTGGTTGGTATGCATTTCATAGGTAAAAGGGGTATATCATTTTTAACTTCGGTAGACTGTAATTTTAGTATTAAGGGAAAATAATCGTTTGGTCCTTTTTTAGGTGGTCCCATGTTTGTTTGGTCCTTTGGGAAAACGCCTTTACTGTTTGGTCCATAATTATTTAAAAATATTAAATGGTCCAAAGTACCATTCCGTGTTAATTTCAACTTATTTTTTGTAGCAGTTCATTCGTCAAAATGAACTCCTGTTAATTTCTACTTAATTTTTCAGAAAACCTATATAAACCAGAGTTCATTTCAGAAATGAACTCCTGATAAAAACCTATATAAACCAGAGTTCATTCCATAAATGAACTCCTGATAAAAACATAGAATTGAGTTCATTCTTTAAGATGAAGACCTAATTAATAATTCAAGATCTAAAAACAGAGTTCATTCTTTACATGAACACACGAAGAAAAAAAACATAAAAATCAGAGTTCATCTTCATCAAACATGAGTTCATTCTGTCTGATGAACTCCGGAGTTCATTATGCTCGATGAACTTCATCTTCATCATCCTCAACAGCAGCAGAACTTCATCTTCATCTTCAACAGAGTTCATCACCAACACGAGCAGCAAAAACTTCATCTTCAACACGAGCAGCAAAACATCAAAAATCAAGAATCTTCAACAAAGTTCATCACCAACACGAGCAACAAACATCATCTTTCATCTTCATATTCAACACGAGCAGTAAACATCAAACAAAAAGAAAAAGATGAACAAATCAAACAAGAAGATTTCAAAAATCAAACACAGATCTGAAACTTAAATCAATCAGATCTGAAACACGAGTTTATCTCAACACCAAGACGAACAACAAACAGAGTTCGCCTTCATCTTCAACAACAAGATGAACAGAAGCAGATCGAACTCATCTTCGTCTTCATCTTCATCTTTAAAACAGCAGCAGCAGTTCATTTGTTTGATGAACTTCATCTTCATCTTCAAAACAGCAGCATCAGTTCTTGATTACATCTTTAACAGCAGCAACAGATCTTTATCTTCTTCATCTTCTTCGCCATCTTCAACGAACAGCAGCAGCAGTTTGTTATTCGTCGTCTTCATCATTCAATCGTCGAGATTATTACAAATCAATCTTCAAATCTCTGTAAATCAATCTTCAAATCTTCTCCGTCGTCTTCATCAGCTGAGAAAAAAAAAACCTAGAAATCGTAGCAGCAGGAAGAAAAGAGAAGAAACCGAGAGGAGAGAGAATGTAGATTTGAGAAATGATTTCTCTCTCTTACCGATTGACTATATATATGGTCCTAATCTAAAAGGGTATTTCTGTCACCCCACAATGACAATTACATCATCCATGACATCACCCTAGGACCAAACCATTATTTCTAGGACCAAACTATAATTTATTTTACCAAAAAAGACCAAACAGACAGTTGACTCAGTCAACTGGACCAAACTCATCCTAATATATTATTTCTAGGACCTATTGGTATTTCCTACTAGTATTAATCACATTCCAGGATCCATTTAGATACGACTCCAAGTAACTCGAGCGAAATTCACCTTAGTTAGAGCATCCAGACCAAATGTAAGAGAAACCAAACTAAAAAGCCAAATCGCTATACCAAATTTGGTCAGGCGCACATTGAAACTGTGGGTGGCAATGGCATAAGGCACGCAGATTAAAATGGCGCCTGACTGTAGAAAGTGATTTCAAGTAAAAATAGCATCTCTTCAGACGTAACTTCACTAAAACTAACGTTAAAACTCTGGTCATATGGTTAAATCTACCAACACATGTGTAATAGACACCCTTATATACTGCGTTTAAATTGAAGAATAACGAACACTAAAACTCCCGCTCGTCTCACTGTACGACTTCATGAAAAGTTAACTCTAAAAGCCAAATATAGCATAGCATATTATATTGGCTTTTCCGCATGCACCATTGTGATGCTCCTAAGAATCTAAGCCTACTATAACTGTTGCCAATTAGTGAAGTTAATTCCACAAAGAACCACCAACATGCACAAATTTTCTAAACTTCCCTAGGGATGACCCTATCAGCCATTGGCTTAGGGATTAAAGGGTCGATGTTGCGTTAGATAACTTGCTAGCAGATATGGCCAAGTCAAAAATAAAACTGATGTAGTAGCGCGGGCGGTAACAGTAATTTTCATCTAAATATTACAACATGCCTTTAGGTTTGTTTTAACTTGATGATCAGATCAGGGGGACATTCCAATCAAGTGATCAACAGCAAGGTGTAGATTAAATGGATAGAGCTCATCAGGAAAATGAAATCTGCGTACAGTAAAATATGGGAGTGGACGGGTGGCCATATCGAAACATCACAACCGTTAGTAATCATCATCATCTGATAGTTACTAAACCGACATTTTGCACCATCGTTCTCGATACGTACTACTACTCCTATTGGTCATTATCATCTCTGGACCTTCCTTAATCCTTACAAATTCGTCACTCGTAGGTTGTGGTCCACTTTCCACTTTTCACATGATCCTTTTACGGCCAGTTACGTAAGAATTCGGCAACCAATGTCTTTCAATCCTAAACAAAAATCTCTTTATATTGTCCAACACACATTATATTTATTTTTTATTATTTTTTTTAACAAGGAACCTTTTTTTTATTCTTTTTATTAACAAGAAAGCTTTTTATTAATGGGATTTCAAGGTTACAATGAGTTTAAAATCGAAAATAAGAGAATACAAAGTAACAAGAACATACCGTAAGAGTACAAATGTACAATACCGAGAAATCCGACAAGAGAAAGAGAAGGATCACCGGAGTAAGACAAATACAAGTATGAATAAGATCCGATTAAATCGGAAGAATGATGGTTTTTATCGGAATTAAATTCCAACCATTTAGTTTGTTTTTCTTCTTTAGAACGAAGTGCTCCCAAAGTAGAGTGATTTGCTCAAATTTCTTGTAACTAGTGATGAAGCTTCCGTCGTCAAAAAGATCATCGATGAAGATTTCGACGCCGGATAAGTTGATGATGAAAAATTCCGATGAAGAGTTCGTCGCTGGAGACAACAAAGATGGAGATTTCATCGTTTGAGAGCATCACTATTGATCTTAAAACCCAACCCAATAACCAAGAATCGCCATTAAAGCGAAGATAAACCTCAAAAGAATAGATAAAATCACCAAAATGGTGTAGATAAGTAGAAAACATAATAAAAACTAAACTAATCTACTAACTAACCTAGAAAGCAATAAATAATGAATAAATCTGTTCAGATCTAGTCCATTTTTTTGATGGTTTTGTTGGGGAAGAAGAAGGAGTGAGAGAGAGGAGAGAGAGTTCTACATCGGGTTTTGTTGTTAATAGTAATATATGTCCAACTGTGATAAGAATAACAAATTTCGTTGGTTTTTTATTGGAATAACGTGCTAAATTTGTTTGAGCAAAAAGGTTAAAATTCATAGATCATACAGGAAGAGAAACAAATATAAGGAGAGAGCCATAAAAGAAAACAAAAGCCCCAACTAACGTTTTCCTGACAGTTGTTCTTTGCCCTCTTCCCAGGCTCTCTGGGGTTTTTTCGTTCTCTTTTAGCCCGAGAATTCTTTTTTCGTTCTCTTACTAGACATATCCACATAAGACAAATGAGAATTTTTTGATTTTTTGCACATCTGAAAATTTTTGTATAAGAAATTAATCACATATTCAATTATAAATTGCAAATGTCTATATAACCCAAGAATGGATTCACTAGGAATCCATGATATAAGATTATCACTATAAAATGATACTAAATTTTAGGTTGACTTTATTTTTTTATTTTTTTTAATTTTTAATTTTTTCGGCACGGCTAAAATACCATTTATCTTATTATTTTTAATAATAAATCTAATAAAAAACATTATGTTTCAAAATAAAATAAAATACGGTTCGTTGGTTTGAGCCCAGTAATTACGGCCGACCATGTTATTACTTTCTGTTTCTTTTCTCCTCACTCGTCTAGTAACAAAATAAAATACACTGTTGGGAACTTTGTTCCTAAAAACATACCATTATTTTTGTTTATACGATTTTTATATTAAAAAAATAGCTAAATTTGTCACGGTGTGTTGAAAATTCTGTTTTTCATAAATTTTGTTGATTTAAACAAGTGAAATTTAACCTTTAGGAGTAAAAGTACCAAGTGAAAACTGGAATTTCTAAAGTGAAAAATAACTTTCATTTTATTCTCATGTGAAAAATCATAATATCACTTAATTTGCAAATGAAAAATCCAGCTTTTACAGTGTATTCAATATGAGTATGAATTAATAATAAAATAATATGAATTTTATTTTTATTTTTTTCACTATATATATTTATTTTATAATTTGAATATGGTGGTGCTCAACTTTTAAGGCTAACCGTTATGGCTCTCCATATTCAAAATTTAAGTTGACGACATGTCACGAAACCCCAACCCCTATGGTAATTCAACTTTCAAGTTAGAAGCTCCCCATTGCTTGGCGCAACAAAAAAAGAGCCATTAGATTTTAACTTATTAAAAAATCTGACAGACTGGGTTTAATGCACTCAGTGATTGGGCGTAAATAGCGTTGTTAGATTTTAACTCAAAAATTCAAATTTGGTGGCTCCGATTTGATGCAACCAATAGTTGGACACAAGACTATAAACTTTTTGTGCGCCTAACTATTAGGCGTAACAAACTTGATTTAAGCTCACGTTCAAGCAATCCCTTAAACACCAGCTTAAATCAAGGCTTTTGCGACGCTCTTGTTAAGTTGAATGTTGGATCAAAGGAACATAACGGTTAGTCTGAGAGAGAAATATGCAGACAAAGAAAGTAAAAACAAAATGGTAGAGAGTGACGCACATGCTATAGATGTTAGGTTGTGATGAGTATAACTTGGGTTTTGTTGAATAACCACCTATACAAAAACAGTGGGTATTACAGTGATTATCAACCGAAACAATCTTCATCCTAGTGATTATCAATGTGGATCTCAGTTAATTGATTCGCCACAATGGAGTATACCTCTAATTCGACAACTTTTCTCTCCAAACCTGGTAAATTCAATCCTCATCATTCCATTCAATTAGATCAACAAGATAAACTTATTTGGCCAGTTACTGCTGCTGGCATTTTTACCATTTCATCCACCTATAAACTTCTTTGTGAAAAATAATTAACCAATACTTTTGCAATTGATGTATCTCCTCAAATATGGTTAAGATTTGGTAACCTGAAAATGCCATACAAATATCGAATCTTTTTGTGGAAAGGAATTCATAATGTTATACCTGTTAAAGATAGGATTTTTATTCAGGTTGGTTCTTTTGATCAACATTGTGTTCGTTGTAATATCAACAAGTAGAAGATTTGAATTATTTGTTTATCCACTGTCCTTTTGCACCTACTGTTTGGAACATTTTTTATTTTATTTTTTGCCTCATATTGTTTCTTCTTTGATTCAACAACCTTCTTTCCTTTTTTGGGTTCTGACTTGGTCCTCTCATTAACATTTTTAACTCCAGTCAAGTCATACATGTTAAAGCGTGTATCATAAGATCACATATGGAAACATAGATGTTAGGGTTGTTTTTGGTGACCTCTCTCCCAATCCTAATATTGTCATTAATCAAGTAGTTTCTTGCATGGCATATCATTATATTGGTACTTCTGACACTGCACCTCATGCCATTATAATTGATTCAATTTTCAATTTGAATTAGAAGCCTCCTCCTATGATTTTTTATTGAAATTAATATTGATGCATCTTGTAATACCACTTCTCTTTTAGCTGGTATTGGATATTATAATGCGAAATTCTGCAAGAAATATGTGGGAAAACGAAAATTAAAAAGATCATAGAATGTTCATCAAGCTGAAGCCTGGGCTATACTTAAAGTTATGGAAGTGAAAACTCTGCATGGTTGGTCTCAAGTTATCTTTGAAACAGATAATCTAGGTATAAGAGCATAGCTCGGTCGAACTCGCAAGTTTAGTTATCTCAAGCTTGTTGTCAATGTTAGATGTATATCTTGATTTCTAGTCTACTAAAGTCAAGTCTTGGACTAGAATTAAAATATGGTAGTTGAGTACCAGATATCACTGAATAACCGCCAAAGATTGAAGACTGAAGAACAAACGAAGACATTTGCGAGAACTTCATCAAAAAGAGGTATATGAATACTGACCTATCCTATTTACTCATGGAATTTACCATTCTATCTTATGAGACTATGTCATATGATATTAGTATATTTAATATTGGAAATAAAAAAATTCGAGTTCAAGCTTGTTATTGTTCGCAAACTATTTTTGTTTCGAGTTGATCATTTTAGAAATTGCCCAAGCAACAATGCATACTATATATGGCTATTCGGAATGTTTTAATTAATTATGTGGGAAAAAGAACTGCTTGGCGATAAGTATACATACTTGTATATATGTTAAACTAAAGTCACCCTGAATTCGGTGAACTATAATCCTTTATATTTGAGTTCTGGAATGAGATAAGTTCGCAAACCCGGCTTGAAACCCCTACTATCTGACTTTCCTGAACTGTCAAGGTTTGCAAACCCTTGTGGCCCGAATTTCGCGAACTAACAAGTTTGCACACCCTTGTGCCCTGACTTCGCAAACTGTCAGAGGTTTGCAAACCTTTCCAGTTCCAGAATTAGCAGAAGTACATGAATTATTCTGTATGATTATTTCGCTTTTGCTACAATTCTTATAGACACTTCAAATATGATGCGTGTCGTAAGTGCAACAAATTAATAAAGATATTTCCACTAATTAACTAGTAATATAGCGGTAGTAAGGATCGATCCCACAGAGAGCTGTGTAATTGATATGTTATTTGGTTCAGCAAAATAAGATAAAGTAAAAGGGGGGTTGTTTGATTAAAGTAAATAGCAATAAAATAATATGAAAAGAGATGATTAAGAATTCATTCGTCGTTACCAAGCGTTGACTCACATAGTATACTTATCTGTCTTTCGTAAGAATCATTCATCACCAACCGTAGAATAACAGCTAGTTTAGTGCTATCCCCAAAACTCCTTTTACCATGGATACGGAAGCTCTCCAATATCATATTCTATCCAACCGAACCACCAAGTAGTAGCTCACTCAAGGTGTAATTCAATCGAACGCTTTAGGCTTTGTGAATTAGGTTGATCCCAGTAGTTAAACTCTTAGCTCAAGTTCCACTTGCTGGTGTTGTCTTCACTCGCAATTGCTCCACAAAATCCCTCTGCAAGGTCTCACGATTTCTACTTGTGTAGAGAGTCAATCGACGATTACTTTTCTCATGACTTCTATTAGCAATAAAACAATCAATAGACTAATCTAGTATGCATCCCAAATCAATCTAAGAACCACTCATAAACATTAAATATGGTAAAGACAAACGATAAGATGATTAAAACTCTGAACATACTTGTATAATAATAAAGCTTCACGCTAGAACATTGAATTCATCCTTAACCAACAAAAGTTTAGCTTCTTATGATTACACCGTTTTTCGGTTTCCCCCTAATGAGGTAAACCCTAGAATATGAATGAATAACAAAAGTGTATTATGAGATGATATGATTTAGGTTAAGAAGTGTCTCTTAAATAGTCTCCAAGTTGTAGAAGTGCCCGTACTCCAAATCTCGTGCGAAGTAGGTTTCCAAATCTAGCCAAAATCACATGAAACTTGCCTAAGTAGGTCATTGCCAAGTCTGGCCGTGAGTAGAATGGCTACAGACATTGGGCTTGCGCAAGTGGCAGAGGCCCAGCCCAAATGATCTCGTTCAGCTGTCAGATATACGTACATCTTCTTTTCCCCTCAATCATTCACGGATATACGAGTGACCGTGAATTTTCAAACTCCCTGGATTTTTAGTTTTCCGGCAATTCTCACGGACAGTCTAATCATCGTGAAATATAATTTCCCTGGATTTTTATTTGGGAAAATTAGGCTAAAGCCCGACCCATGGGTTACCCATAATATCAAGCCCTTAATTAAAAGAAGTTTAAAAGATGGTGATACCCTTATGCATATTGTCAAGCCCATAATTAAATAAAATTTAAATTTAGGCCCAAAATTATTAAAATATGGTGTAATGATATTTCGACCACCACAGCCACCGCCAACCACCTCCGACCACCACCGTCACCAACCACCTTTGACCACCACCGTCAAACCACCTCCGACCAACACCGCCAAACACCACCATCATCGCCACCCACAACCGCCAACCACCTCCCGCCACCACCACCGACCACCGCCGACCACCTCCCGCCACCACCGCCGACCACCACCAACATATGGATGTGTATATAAAAATTACACATGCATATGGCATATGTATTCAGAAGTTACACATTCATATAACATGTGTAATGCAAAGTTACACTTGTATATAGACGTGTACTCAGTAGTTACACATGTGTACACAGAAGTTACACATGCGTATGGCATGCGTATCTAAAAGTTACACATGCATATGACATATGTACTCATTAGTTATACATCAAAACTACACATAGAAAATAAATGTATTACTTTAATATTCATTTACAATAATTTGTCTGTTTATCAATTATAGTAATTGCTTGTTATACACAATAAACGAGTCAAAACACTAGATATGTAAAACGAAATCCTCGAAATAAGCCACTATATCCTATAATATAAATCATCGCGAAGCACCAAAGATCTTCCAATTATTGCATTTGGTCCGGTCAAGGAAATCTGCATATTCCAAGAATTTAGCATTTGCACCCAGCTAATACACTTTCCTATAGCTTGTGCACATATCACCAACTACACAATGCCTAACCTGCAAAAATCAATAAGCAAAAGACAACCACTAATAAGCAAAAGATCTAATGAAAGTAAGTAATGGGAATCAAGAATGAAATCAGTAAACAACAAATCGACACAATTCAATATGGCAAGTTATAAAGAAGAAAGCCACTTAATAAAATAAAAAGGTACATGTCCAAGCAGGTGCAACAACCATTAAGTTTTAGAGTAACAACAAACTGATATAACATATAATACTCGGGTTGTAACTAGTTCAGGAATACATGCAACTAATAAACAGAACTTCTCATCATTTCGGGTTCACTCAAACTTTTACACATCATATTAGCATGTGTAACTCGCAGTTACACATCCAATTATCATGTGTAACTAGTAGCTACACATCCAATTATCATTGCGTACTTGTAAAGTCTGAAGGCATCATACTACAACAGCTAATAGTCCCTACCAAAATATACAATTGTGGATATTTCATTCTGATGTGCATATACTACTTTCTCTATGGACTTATACTAGTTAACCTAGTTTCACTAGTTGCTCCTACACTTACTTCAACAAACCATTTTCATTACTTAAATATAGGCAGACACAGGGGCATCTGGATTTGGCTCAAGGACTGCAGTATAGTAAGACCAAAGTAAAACATCCATCATTAGTCTGCTATTACATCTACCAAATCTAAAAGGAAATTCACCAACTAAACACTCCTAAAACAAGCATGTATAATCAGCTGGTACACATAAAAATGCATTTGTAATTTGGATTTACACATGCATATGAAATGTGTAACTGGGAGTTACACATGCAATATATGCATGTGTAATCAACAGTTACACATGTCATATCAGAGTATATTTTGCATTTATTCTCATACTAACCATCGAAGTTGCAATTAGATGAACATCTGTGACGAATAGTTGGTCTGATTTGTTCCCTTCAACATACCCATTAAACGCTTTGAAAGCAAAAGAAAGCATGGTCTACACCATGACCAAAACCACCAGCTGCATAATAGCAAATTGAAATGAAGTAAGAACACTGATAACAAGATGAATACTGAGACGTAATAAAGTGAGAGCATTATAGCAACACTGAAATAAGAGATCAAAAAGAAACTATTTACTGTTATCAAGTAATTTACCTAAAATGATTTCAACAAATACCAATCAAGTGGAAACATATAGAGGATCTTACTCTAAACAAGGCATTGGTTCCAGTAATGTAACTGAAATTCTGAGCAAGACAACGACGAACAATCCAATATTCAGAAATGAACAAAAATGAAAGGAAAATCACACAATCAACAAATCCAAAATCCAGAGTAGTTTAGGAAGATGATTTAAATACTTACAACTAATTTCTCGGCTGCTTCACAGATTTTATCGACTTTGGCTTTTAATAATCCTTTAAATGCCAGTTAAACTCTAAAAAAAGAAGAGAAAATCAATTAACATTTTGACAAAACCATGACATTCTCAAGAACTTAAAGATTCAAAATCAAAAAGTGAGTTTTACCTTTTTGGTATGCATCGTCAATCTATTGCAGGTGTAAATTCCTGTATCTTGAAGCTTCTTAATGTCTATCAGTTAGCATGTGTATCTATAAATTACACATCTAATTAGCATGTGTAACTAGTAGCTACACATCCATTTAGCTGGTGTACCTAAAAGTTACACATCTAATTAGCATGTGTAACTAGTAGCTACACATACTTTTAGCTTCCAAGTTAACACACTCAACAATTGATATGTAAAAAATAGATCAATCTTAGCTTGCCAAATTAGAATCACACACACGTCCATTATAAACTCCAGCATTAATCTCATCAAGCGCACGCCATTGTATCTGCAGTGGATATAAAAGTTACAATAGCATACTGCCACTAACTGATCATACACTAGTAAAACAGATGAAAGATGCTAACATTGTTACCTACTATTAAGTCAGAATTGTTCGCTACAATGTGCTAGTCCATATCTGAATCATTCGACGACTACAAGTTATAAAATTCTTTGCATGGATGATATTAATATAACTACTATCATTCAACGAATGAACTTCAAAGTTGTTCTCAGAAATAAGATATATGACTTAAAGATGTTCAAAAGAAAGAAAAGTTGAGATTAAACCCAGGCAGCAAACAAGTTGCTGCTGTGTAGAACAAGTACAGGGGAGCTCTTTCATTATGTTTGCTTTCGTGGGTAGACACCAAACGCAGGGATTAACCAATTGACTGACTGGTCCAGATTGATGAATATACTAGGAAATTTAATTTCGAAAATGAGTAACAACTACAATCCTAGACCATCTGTCAACGTAACTATGAGAAAATCACAAATGTGAGACAACCGGACAGTCTGATTTCACACCTATTTTGAAATGTATAACATATTTGTACGCCCAGATATATCTAATTCGACATTACTTAAGTATAAGAGGAAGGCTTATGAGGAGACGTTTCATTTTCAGCTTGGCAGATACCATAATGCAAAAGCACATGATGATTTTAACAAGCAATAACAAAAATAATTGCCAAAATCCTTTCATTCCTTCATTAAACATAGAAATATTGATACGAAGTGGTAGATGCGCACCCGAAAATCAGCATATTTTAGCACATCCTCCGTTCTAGTAGTGAATTCCTCTCTTTGGAAGGGTTTCCACACTCCGGCTCTTCTAATATCAAGATCCTGCACACAAGACACAATAAGCAAGCTATATATTGCATGACAGGACAAGAGCAGACACAAGGTAAAACAAAGGATCATGGCATGAAGAAGAGATTTGCAAATTCAAGTACTAAAACTAAAGATATATCTAGTCTTTCTTTTCCTTATCACGTTGCTTCTTATCCTATTATCATTGGAAAACGTATTATTTTCACACATATAACTTATCTTTGCATGTATAAAGCAGTCACAACTTTAACGACTACGAAACAATAATTAGAATAACTTCATCATGACATTTGCAAGATTCTTTCTCTAACACTAAACAGATGAAAGGAGGATCCAACTGCCGCATATCAAGTTTTCCCAATTCTACAATCCATACTATAAAAAACTAAAGAAAAGGCATTAAGTACCTTTGTTTCATACGTTGTCCCAGGTCTGAAGTTCACGTCTGGTCTATATATGTAGTCTTCTTTCTCTAGCTCATCATAATAAAACCCAAAATAGTTGGCAGCTTTCTTCAATTTTCCATCCATCCCATCTGACAATGAATTGAAATTCTCATCCAGATTATCCATAGACTGGTAATCACTACGCGCACCAAACCCAAATCTGCCACGAGGCCCAAGTTTATCAAGTTTCTGGTAAAAGGAATATGTGTTTTGAGTACTGTCAGAAATCTTCACGACCTCAATTATCTCTCAAACCCATCATAAAGACCCACACATACCACTGTCTTTGCTTACTGGTGGCTTTGATAAGAAGAACAAAATCAGTTACAGTAGAACCACCCATTTCCAACTGGTTTATGTCTTGAAACTCCACCAATTCTTCACCGAACGCCTACCAGAACTCATGGCAAAACAATTGCAGCAACAACACTTGCACAAAGACTCAACAAGAATCAGATGAGCTTGAAATAGTGAAGAAGAGCTCATTCAGGCCTTTTCTCGAACATATGATGTGTACTGTCTCTGTTAATGGAGAAACAGCTTTTCCAGTAATTTATGAGCCTCTCTGTATCACCTTCCCTGCAACAATTCCATATCCAACACAAAACACAATCATAAAATCATTCAAACACACTATCACTGCAGCAATCCCCTTCATATATTCCCACGAAAATGGTCAGTAACAGCTTCAGTTCTTCGTTGTTTTATTGCTTGAAAACAATAAGCAAATGAAGGCATTCAATATATTATTCGATGTTTAACTCCATGTTTTCTCAGTAACTTGCTTAATAGTTCACCAAGCATTCAATATATTATTCACAGATATAAATGCTTAGTAATTTATATCAAACGGCAGGCACACACACCACAAAATCTATCAGATTCTTAGCTGATAAACACGATAACAAAGTATAAAGTTCTAGTTTAAGCAACACCGATATTGGAATAAACCTACTAATAATCTGAACTAAGAATCATTTCAAAGAGTCGTAACACCAAAAAATTGAAATCAAACCTAAAATTAGATCGGAATTCAGAGAAACTTACTTCCGATTCTGAATAGTATTACACATGTAATCAATCAATTGAACCACGGATCCTTTACGAATATCGCCATTGAACACTTTCTCATTCAACTGAGTTGCTAACACAGCTCAGAAACAAGTAGTCGAAGCCGATCTTGTGATTTTCCATCAGATTTTAAATCTAAATACTTGAACTAGAGGTTTTAAGTTTGTATCGCCTCCACGAATAGCTGAAATCGCATTATTAGTTAATTTCACAGACATTTTCACTGAATTTTTATGGGTTTTGGATTACGAAATGAACGAATCTGAATGAATCTGAGCTTAAAATGATGAGAAATCGATGAATAAATTCAAAATATGAGATTACGGAGATGAAATGAATGAAAAAAATGAAGATCGGTGAAATCTGGAGACGACGAAGAAATTTTCTAGGGTTTTTCGCCTGAGCCGAAAGAGAAAAAGAAAGGACAAGAGAGAGAAAAAGAATAGATAAATGAAAATACTTCTGATATTGTTCTTGTACATATAGTAAAGGGTAGTGTTGTTATTATTAAAATTCGTAATAATTAATTATGGCCAGATCCGTAGAAAATTTGATATTTTGGGCCTGGTAATAGCATTTTTTTTTAAGTATGGAGTTGATGGTGAAGAATCCATTTTGTGGGGCTTCTATATATTGAACCCATATAGTAGAGGTTATAGTATTTTTCACTTTTTTATTTTCGCTTCATCAGAGTCACAGAGAGATATAAGGCCGTGAAATATTAAAGTTACGGGATTTTAGTTTTCTTCCTTGGAACTTCATAGACATAACCCACTCCGTGAGTTTCCTTTTCTTCTGGATTGTTGAAGGTTAAACCAAGATAGTATATATGGAAGGTGCCAGTTTTAAGAAACTGGACAATATATGGAAGGTGCCAGTTTTAGGAAACTGATTTATATGTGGAAGGTGTCAGTATTAGGAAACTATGTTATCGATGAGTTTTTTAGGCTTAAGAATTCTATGTTTAGAGTTTGAGTTATATTAGGGAAATGTTTTCTTAGTCGTCAAGTCAGTTAAACAATATATATAGGTTGCTGGGCCATGAGTTTTAGTTACATCAATTAAGTGAAGTATTTTCAGTATCTCGTCTTGTTTTTCATTAAGTCTTTGATATCATATTTTCTACATCTGGTATCAGATTCTAGGGCTGTGGGTATGAGTTGTTGAGTTGAAGAAGATGACAAGTTAAAGTTCAATAAAGGTACCGGTGTTTGAAGGTAAAAACTTTGAACACTGGAGGTTACAGATGGAGAATATTTTCATATACCAAGAGGTGTGGGATATTGTGAAAGATGGTTATGTAGAACCAGCAGAAGGAGCAGTAGTTGAAGCAGCTCAGCAAGCAATTTTAACTGAAAACAAAAAGAAGAATTCAAAAGTTACCTATATTCTTCATCAAGGTATTCATGAATCTATCATGGATAGAGTTATATACATTAAGGAAGTTAAGAAGGCTTGGGATGGTTTGATAAACTACTACAAAGGATCTGACAAGGTCAAGAAGGTTAGATTACAAACCTTGAAGAGAAAATATGAACTGTTGCAGATGGAAACTACTGAAACAATATCAGAGTTTTTCTCAAAGAAATTGAATCTTGTCAATAAGATGAAGGTTAATGGTGATGATAGACGCATTTATTTGTCTATTTTCATCTTTATTGTGTATAATGTTAGTACCCATTTTTGTACTTATTTTGGTATTTTTATCTCTTTGTAGGTGTTTTTTGGAGAAATAAGCTTTTGCGGCGAAATTGGCTCGAAAAGTTGATAAATGCAACCCAAGGGACGAGTGTTATGCGGACTCCAGCAACGGATAAGGGGCGACCATTGGATAAGGGGTAACCTTTCCCCTTCCCGTTCAAATTCTGAATTTGGGCGGGAAACCAAAAACGTGAAGGTTGTTTTCTGGCAGTTTTGGTGGTAGTGATTTGGAGGAGTTTAAGGTCAATTAAACCTCTGATTTTCATAGGGTTGACTCCTTTTGGGTCTAGGAATCTAACATGGGTGTTGAAATCGATTAAACTGGGCTCAATCGACGGGTTTTGATCTCAACAGCAAAATATGGAAAGTCACGTGTGTGACCGATTTTAGGAAATTTTAGAGAGATTAAAGGAAAGATTTTCTTCCCAAAGATTAATATATATCTAAGGAAGAGTTTAGAATCAAAAGGAAAGCCCATATATGCGTGGAAATTCTAAAACAAGAAATTGCCGCAACTTTGCCGTGAAGAGAAAGAAAGAGATTTCGGAAGATTTTGGAGAGATTTAATCGCTCTTTTTTATATAAATAGATTGGTTGGGTCATATAGAAGGGGTGTAGAGAGTTTGGGGGGGTGAGAAGGGCTGAGGAGTGAGAAATCAAGACGAACAGAAAGCCACCTGCTGCTGTTTTCTGCTGGTGCGGAGCTGAAGAACATGAAGAACATAAGACGCACACGGAACAGTCGCAAAGAACACGAAGAACTTTGACCCACAGAGAACCGTTGCAGAAGCAGTCTTACATTCAACTACAGAAAGCTGTTATCGTTTTTGATTGTCTTTGCTTAATACTTTCAGCGACCATTACCTTCCTTACAACAAGCTTTCTGTAACTATAGCTCGTCCTTTCTAATAAAAACACCTTATTTGATCAATGAAATCAACTTTTGAGCATATTTCTAATATGAGGAGCTAAACCCCAACACTGGGATGACGGAGGAAGCCCTATTTCACGCATGTGGTAATTCTAATAATTCTTTTATGACTATTTGCATTGATTTTTAATTGATTTATGATTTTTATTGAATGGGTGTGATATTGTTTGATGATGTATGCTTGGTCAATGTATTTTTGATACATCATGCTTTTGATTTACAGTCATTGCTTTTCAAAAATCTACTTTTGGCAAAGAATAAGAGTCCATATTTTTTTAATATTTGAGCTATAATTGATTGGAATTATTATTTGAATCACATGAATGAAATTTGGTGGAATCCTAAGTCCCAGTAACTCTCGCACCTTTGTAATATTTTTGTATATATTTTTATTAAATTTATAAACTTGAATCTTCACAAGTCCGAGTGAACGACAACCTTACTTACCACTTTAAAATTACATCAAGTGATACAATAGAAGACTCTGAAATTGTAGAGAAAATTTTACGAAGCTTACCTGAAAAATTTGAAGCAAAAGTTACTGCAATAGAAGGATGTAATACTGCTGCAAATATGACTCTTGATGAGTTGTTGGGATCTTTACAAGCATATGAACAAAGATTACTTGAAAAAACTGCTACTGCAAAACTAGTTGAAGATGCTTTACAGAGTCAAGTCAGATGGACTAACTATCAAGGAAATTAAAATTCTGTAGGAAGACCTAATAATAGAGGATATCAAGGAAGATATAATACTGCAGGAAGATCAAATAATGGAAGTTATCAGGGAAGAAAGCCAGTTGATAAAACAAAACTACAATGTTATAATTGTGGAGATTTTGGACACTTTACTACTGAGTGTACAAAACCTAGAAAGATAGCTGCTAATAACTACAAAGAAAACTTCAAAGCAAATATAGCGGAAAGTCAAGAAGAAGAAAAATAAGAAAAGAAAGATGAAAATATGTTGTTGGCTTGCAATACACTTGAAGAACAACCTCAACATAAGTGGTATTTAGATACAGGTTGTAGTAATCATATGAGTGGAAGAAAAGATTTGTTTGACAATCTTGATGAATCAGTACGATCAACTGTAAAGTTTGGAAATAATTCTACAATTCCAGTTATGGGAAAAGGAAGGATAGGTATTGTTCTGAAGAATGGTTCTAAAACATATATCATGGATGTGTTTTATGTACCTGGTTTACATAAAAATTTATTGAGCATGGGTCAATTATCAGAAAGAGGTTATTCTATGAACATCTTTAATGGTGTTTGTACAATTCATGGTCGTTATAGAAGACTTATTACAAGAGTACAGATGACCAAGAATAGATTGTTTCCTTTGAATATTCAGTATCAAAAGGAAAGTTTTTACAGTAGTTGTGTTCATAATGATTCTTGGTTATGACACAAGAGAATGGGACATGTGAACTTTAACAGTTTACAAACTTTAGCAAAGAAGGAGATGGTGTCAGGGTTACCCTTCATTGAACTTCCAGAATCAAGATGTGAGAATTGCATCTTTGGCAAGCAGCACAGAGATCCATTCCCAGTGAACAAAGCTAGAAGAGTTGAACAACAGTTGGAGATTATCCACAGTGATTTGTGTGGTCCTATAAAAGTTACATCATATGGAGGAAATAACTATTTCATAACTTTTATTGATGATTATAATAGGAAAGCATGGGTATATTTACTTAGACAAAAGAGTGATGCTTTTCATGCTTTTAGAAGTTTTAATGCATATGTTGAGAAACAAATTGGTAAGAGCATCAAGATATTAAGAACTGATAGAGGAAAAGAGTATACTATAGTTGATAGTTTCATGGAAGAACATGGTATTCAACATCAGTTAACAGCTAGATATACACCACAACAAAATGGTGTTGCTGAGGGAAAAAACAGAACTAAAATGGAGATGGCAAGAACTATAAGAAGAACAAAAGATTTACCAAAGAATTTTTGGGGTTATGCAGTTGATACAGCAGTGTATTTACTTAACAGATGTCCGACAAATAGTTTGAATAATATGACACCAGAAGAAGCTTGGAGAGGTACAAGACCAAGTGTAAGACATCTGAGAATTTTTTGGTGCATTGCATATGCACATGTACCTAAAGAACTTAGGAAGAAGTTGGATGATAATAGTGAAAAATGTATTATTGTTGGTTATAGCTCAGTAACCAAGGGATACAAGCTTTATAATCCAGAAACATGGAAAATAATTACTAGCAGAGATGTGATTTTTGATGAAGATTCACAATGGGATTGGAATGCTACAACAGCAAAAGAAACTGTCAGAACAGTACCAGTTACAGTTGAAGAAGAAGTAAGAACTCAGAATGATGTTGTAGAACATCAAGAAGAAGTTAGAATTGATGCTGCACCACAACAAGAAGAAAATACAAGACCAAGAAGAAATATTATCATTCCAGCAAGAATGAATGACTATGTGTTAACAAGAGATGATGATGATGATGAAGTGATTAACTTTGCATTGTTTGGAGATTGTAATCCGGTAGCTTATGAAGAAGCCTCTAAAGAACAAGGATGGATACAAGCTATGAATGAAGAATTAAAGTCAATTGGGAAGAATGACACATGGGAACTTACAACACTTCCACCAGGTAAGAAACCTATTGGTGTTAAGTGGGTTTACAAAAAAAAATACAAGTCAAATGGTGAAGTTGATCGACTGAAAGCAAGATTAGTTGCTAAGGGATATAGACAGAAGCAAGGAATAGATTACTCTGAAGTGTTTGCACCAGTGGCAAGACTTGATACAGTAAGAATGATTATTGCTTTAGCTGCGCAGAAGAATTAGAAGATTTTTCAGATGGATGTAAAGTCAACATTCTTAAATGGTGTATTGGAAGAAGAAGTTTATGTTGAACAACCAGCAGGTTACATTATGGAGGGGAAGGAGAATAAAGTATAAAAGCTAAATAAAGCTTTGTATAGTCTGAAGCAAGCACCACGTGCTTGGTATACAAGAATTGATTCTTATTTCATTAAGAAAGGGTTTACAAGATGCCCACATAAGAATACTTTATAGTTTGTTTATATGTGGATGATCTTATATTTACTTGTAATAGCTCAGAGATGATCAAGGAATTCAGGGAGGATATGGTGAAGGAGTTTGGATGACAGATCTTTGTTTAATGTCATATTTTCTTGGCATAGAAGTACAACAAACCGAAAGAGGAATTTTCATCAATCAACATAGGTATGCAGAAGGAATACTAAAGCGTTTCAAGATGGATAATTGCAATCCAATTTTAACACCAGTGGAAGAAAGATTGAAGTTGACAAAAGAATGATCAGGAGAACTTGTGAATTCAACAGACTTTAAGTGTCTTGTTGGATATCTCAGATATCTGACTGCTACAAGACCTGACATTATATATGCAGTTGGATTGGTTAGTAGATTTATGGATTTACCTAGACAATCACATTTACAAGCTGCAAAACGTATTCTGAAATATGTTAAAGGAACAACTAGCTTGGGAATCTTTTATACTGTTTCAGAACATCCAAAGTTGGTTGGTTTTACTGATAGTGATTGGGCTGGCGACACAGAAGGAAGAAAGAGTACTTCTGGTTATTGTGCTACACAAGCTGTTGCTTTATCTACAACAGAAGATGAATATATAGCTGCTAGTAATTTTGCTACACAAGCTGTATGGTTAAGAATGATGCTGAAGTCATTGTTTCAAGAACAAAAGACACCTACAACAATAATTTGTGATAACAAGTCTGCAATTTCATTGACTAAGAATCTTGTGCTTCATGGAAGAAGTAAGCATATTGATATCAAGTATCATTACATTAGAGAACTTGTCAGTAACAAGGAGATCGCTGTAGATTTTTGTGAGAGTGGAGAACAAGTAGCTGATATTTTTACCAAGTCATTGAAGTCTAACACTTTTATTTACTTGCGTGGAAAACTTGGAATGATTAGTAAAGGCAATCTTGGTTTAAGGGAGGATGTTGAAGGTTAAACTAAGACAGTATATATGGAAGGTGCCAGTTTTAGGAAACTGGACAATATATGGAAGGTGCCAGTTTTAGGAAACTGGTTTATATTTGGAAGGTGTCAGTATTAGGAAACTTTATTTTCGAGGAGTTTGTTAGGCATAAGAATTCTATGTTTAGAGTTTGAGTTATATTAGGAAAGTGTTTTCTTAGTCGTCAAGTCTGTTAAACAATATATGTAGGCTATTGAGCCATGAGTTTTAATTACATCAATTAAGTGAAGTATTTTCAGTATCTTGTCTTGTTTTTCATTAAGTCTTTGATATCAGATTTTCTACATGGATTTATACCGTGGTTCCCATATAAACTCGAGATTCTAAGCATTTAACTTTGGTGTCAACAATTTCCCTGAACCTAAACTTCAACACGACAGCAACCACTTTCCTTCCTTCCCATAACTAGTTGAACTGCTCGAATTCTTTCTCCATCACTGCCATCAATCATCCGAGACTCCACCAGCTTCCCTGACTCCATTGAGACTCGAGCATTTCTCACTTCCGTTATCGTTAATCATCAGAGCTTCCATTGTTACTGCCATTTTTCCGACCAACCCACGTCTTCTAACTAATCCAACTCCATTACATCAACCACGAACCACCATTAGCTCCAAGTCCGATGCAAACATTCATCAGTCCATCTTCAACTCGACTTCATCATTACTGCCAACTCCATCACAGCAAAGGCCACCATTAACCAACAGAATCAACTACCACCAATCTTCACTGCCTTTTCCGTCGAGTTCCAACCTCGTCTGCATCATATAAAACCAGACCATCTCCATCTTCTTTGCCAGCATCATGATCTTCTATGTTTTCCTGTAGTCCAACATCAACCATGAACAGAGCAACACTGTCGAGCTTCACTATTGAATAACACCACCAGCACTACAGACCACCAGATTCATCTTCTCTTGATCATCAGCACCAAACCCGAGTACAACAACCATCATTACCGATCACGATCAACATCACTATACCTCAGTTACCTTTTTTCGAAGCTCTTCTCCATACCTCCTCATTATTCCTCACTGCCTTCTTAACTCGAGCAGCAACATACATTCTGTATTACGAATGCAGTTCATGGAAACTATCTCCGTCAACTGCCAGCAGTAGCTTAATTTCAGTTCCCTAAACTAGTCGCCTGAATAGTGAGGAATAAGATGATGGTGGCATCCCCAACTAATCCAGATGGTTGCCTTTAGAAATTCATGCTTTCAAATGTCAGTCTTGGAGGACTGACAGTTCAGTTTTATGCTTCACTCTCTTTGTACTGTCAATTCTGAGGAACCGACAGGCTTGGCTTTTCGTTTCGCCCATAACTTCTTCATATGACGTCGGATTGACTTCATTCTTTCACCTTTTCTTCCTCTTCAACATGATAGCAAGAACTCTTAGAGATAAGAGAGTTTCGATTGGTTTTTGTCCGTTCTCCACTTGTAGACTTCACTTTTGTGTTATTTTCACTTCTTTTCGGATGATTCACCTAATAAAACACAAATAAGAGAAAACAAACGTAATATACAATCATTTGCAAGAATATAAGCAATTACTAGCATAGAATTGACATTAAATATGTGTGAAATATAGACTTATCAAAAGACAACATTATTCACAAAATCAATTTGTGCTTGTGGATTATTGGTTAGTCTTGAGTATTATTGAACACAGTTAGAGCTTGTAAGTTCAAAGACTATTTATCCACTATGAACCATCATTGTGTCGTGGACCATAGTGCATATTCATCTTTATAATTTCAATGCGGACTTCTCACTTGCTTACATGAATTCCTAATAAGAATTTCATCTTAACTAAGAAAGTGTTTTCTTGGATATCAAGTTATCTTAGCTTGAATTCAAGATACCAAGAGCATTGAAAATCCAAATAAAGAGACTCTTGCAAGAGGATTTCTTAATCCCTTGCACTCTTGTATCCTAGTTGCAAAGCTAGAGTCGTCCTCTAAAACTTAGATTTCAAATGATGAACATAATTAGGTTATTTGTTGAAATTTTCACTTAGGGATTCGTGAAGCCCAGTTAAACTATCTGTTACCTTATAGTTCTTGAATATGGATCTTGTTATTATCGATCTTTGAGGTTTTCGTAATCTTGGATCAGGGACGAGATAGATAGAAATCACAAAGTTCTTTTCGTTTCACATTTTTGTGATTCCTCCAGATTGATATCTAAACTCTTATTTGATTTGTCCGGATTGTTCTTGAGAGGTGGTTAGTAATCCAGGCTTAGCAACTAACTGAATGGAAGTGTTCCGGATTTGCGAGGTTTGTAGGACTTTGTCTACTGTAAATAGATTTCCAAACTGTATTGAAAAATCAAAAAGGCTTGTTTGTTAGAGGCAACACCGTATCAAAAGTTTTCATTGAGGTTTGAAGCAACTCTCATGTTGTAAAGGACGTCTGCTAAGGGATTTAGGTGCGCAGAATCTTGCGAGGTTCAAGAGGCGTAAGGAACACAACTATAACTGAATTTCTTGGAAGGTCAATTCATTTTCAAGTACATTCCAGTCCGAATTCTGATAGTAGTATAGTGTCTGTAGCGATTTAATATAATTTGGTGTTCAAAGCTGGACGAGGTCCCGGGATTTTATGCAGGTGAAGTTTTTCCACTAACAAAATTTCTTGTGTATTTTATTTTTCCTTTTCCACATTAATTATATTGTTTATCATTATTGTTAGAGCATTGCTCGATCGAACTCGCAAGTTTTGTTATCTCAAGCTTGTTGGCAGTGTTAGATGCACAAAACTATATCTTCATTTCTAGTATACTAAAGTCAAGTCTTGGAATAGGTTTAGAGGTTGGTATTTGATCAAATTCTTATAGTGGTAAGAAAGTTTGTCACTCAAACTTGTTGAGATTTTGATTCTAGACTTAATTCTAAATTAAACTAGCAAATATGTATAGGATAATTCCAATGTTCGAGAGATACAGGGACTTAGGATTCTACCAATTTTCATATTCATGTGGTTCAACTATTAATTAAAGACAATTATAGCTCATACAATAAGAAAATATTGACTTTAATTCTTTAAGGTATATTTTTAAAACATTAGATGTAAATTATAAGTATGGCGCATCAAAAGTACTAAAGACTAAGCATGCACCATCAAATAATATCACAAATTATTAAGAAAATCATAATGCTAAGAAAATTAATGCAAAAAGTTATAAAAGAATTAAATAAAATTATCACAATCATGAAAAATTGCTTCCTCCATTGTCCTACTGTTGGGATTTAGCTCCCATGGTGAAAACACTCTTAAAATAATTTTTCATTGTTCAAATGGTGTTAACAAAGAAGAAAAGGAGAAAAATAATTAAAACAACGAGTTTGCAACGCTTTATATCCCCGTTACAGACTAGTTGTTACAAAGCAAGTGTTGCAACATGAAGTTATACGTTGCAAATTGAGTGTTACAACGACGGTTGTTCTGGTTAGTTTGTTCTTCGTGTTCTTCAGAACGGCGGTTCAGAGCCATCTGTTCTTCACCTGCTACTGCAGAATCACTCTACGATGATTTCTTCTTCTGTAGCCTTTCCCGACTCTCAATAATCCCTCTTTGACTCCCACCACGCCTTTATATAGTCACAACACCCAAAAGTCTTTGTAATAACTTTCAAATCTTCTCGTTGCCAAATATTAAATCGGAAATATTTGTGTTTGGACCACATAAATATGGAATGGGATTAATAGGATCTTCAGCCAATTAGCCTTAAACAAAAACATTTAATTGGATCATGGGTTGAAGCCTAAATCCATCAAGGGTTAAAAACCTAATCTGTTGGCCTTTATTAAAGGTGACTAAATTCATTTTATCCTAAAAAATGGATAAATTGGTTGATGGTAAGACTAGGCATAAATTCAAACCAGGAAGTTAGAATTAATCTAAATGTGTATTTAGTCCAAATACATTAATTAATCTAGTCATCCTGAAAAGAGGGGATGAATATAGATTATTTATTGGACTGAGTGCATTTTTAATGTCTAGATACATAATTCTGATTTCAAATAAAGATGAACCTGGGGAGAATTTGGTCTAGGTACATTATCAAAATGAATGCAGACAGGTAATTGACTGGACGCGTACCCTCTACAACCTATAAATAGAGGAGGAATTTTAACTAGAAAGGTACACATTTCTAATCATTCTCTCTCCATAAAAACTTGCTTAAAGCTCTTACTCATTGAGGCATCGAAGTGTCTTTACAGGTATAAAAACCTGCTTAGTGCTCTTACTCATTGAGGCATCGGAGTGTCTTTACAGGTACCTCCCTCTTCATTCATCAACAATTCTAAGAGAGCCAAAGTCATTGGAGATCTAAGCTAAAATCTCTTCATCATCAAAGAACGCATCTCGAGGAATATTGTGAAGCATATGACGGTCTACAATTCATTCATCAGGTATAAATCTTAATTCATATAATGATTAAGATTATATCTTTCAATACAAATTTCGAGGAGTGTTGTGGGAACATTTTTGCTACAACATCTTTTGGTGCCCACCGTGGGGCAGGGAATGAACCTTCAGAAAAACAAAACAAGATTCATTGCTAAATCACAAGCAAGTCGGAGCGATATGAACAACAATGCAGATGCGAGAATGCGACAAACACGGAGCAATATTGATCACCCGATTCGAGAAGGAGTTGAAATCTTACCTACAATGATATCATTAGGATGTCCCTCTGCGAGAACTTATCCCTATGGGGGTAAGTAGAGGAAATCGCTGGGTATGTATTGCAATTCTCTCGTTAAGTGAAGGTAACAATCTGAATAAATTAATCCCCAAGAAATTTGGATCAACATCAAACAAACATGTTAAGCTCGCATCAAAATTCCCTTGCCAATAAAAGATTTTGTATATCCTCGTGTATTGTGCAAGTAGATCGGATAGGAGTAGCACCTATAAATCTAACTCTTGGAAAAAGATTAGCAGTAATTGGAGAAGGAAAATAGACTACTGAAGCATTCACGGGATAAGAGACCACAAACGGTTAATACCCTGAAAGTGGCACTCCACACCAGCGTACACGATCTTCGCATGAGGGTTCACAAGCGTGGCGTGCATGATCTTCACATGAAAGGAAAACTCCTTAAGCAAGTAATGTAGCAAAGTAAAATCGACGGCCAAATGACCGCTACGGAAGCCATCACGCCGTCGTAGAATCAGAACGACGATTGGACCTAGTCATTGGCAGAACAACATGCATGAGTGGGAGGAATACATCGACGAGCAGAGTCAGGGAGTACCTCAATTGACAAGCGGAAGCGAAAGAAGTGCCCCAGAGAATAGAAGCGGGAGGAATATAATTACAAAAAAGAATGAAAAGTGTCGCCTGCAAATGGGAGACAATTACCTCGGATGCCTTACATGGGAGTAATATCCAATATATCTGGTGATGGATGCAATCTTCCAACGCTAAATAAAAAGAAAATCATGCATGCATCGTACACGTCTGAGGATAGCGATCATCAATAATGACACACCTACGCGATATGAACATCAATTATCAATGTCAGTTGCAGTTGATCAGCATTCCCAATTTACATACGCTGACTTAGCCGAGCCTCACATATATATTTAAATATTTCGAGTTATACACTAGCAGAAAATCAGCGGATCATATCATCAATACATGGCTACGCAAATTTTAGTGCTACTTGCTCGCTCCACAAATGAGTTTTCATATGCCTGTCTTTGGAACATCAATCAAACTCAACATTACCCTAACGGTCTAACTCGCTAGACTCGACATTCCAACTCGCCTGTTCGATTAATGATTTAAGCCAATGATCCAGCTTACCTATCCAATCAACGATTCTTCTCATTACAACTCGTCATGCCTACAGACGAGATTTATTTGAATCAGGAAATGCAAGACAACTCAAGTATGGTCAACCTTGTTCGGTATAATTCTACAGCGCACTGACTCTACATGCAGCGATTTCTGGAAGAAAAACAAAACAAGAATTACTCTTCGCTATAGTGCAACGACGCAAAAGAAAAAGCCTCCCACTATTGCAACATCAATGACTGTTGGGGGCGTCTAAGGAAACACTGTACCTGGTAGAAAAGCTAGCAGGACGGAAGTTATATTGAGCGAGGAGCAGCAAAATGAACCCCAAAACTTGGAACTCTAGCAATTTGGATCAATAATTGACAATTGACTTCGGGATGCATATTTCCGATGTTGGAACCATTCGCGCCTCATAAGGTAAGCCTAAACGATTGCTTAATTTGTTTACATTATTCAAATTTTATAGTCTTACAACAAATGCACAATTCACATACAAATGCATAATTCATAAACATATTCATGATTTACACACTTCAATACTAGCCAGAGTCGTTTAGCAATAACAATAACTCGCATAGCTAAGATCGGACACAAACTTCGGGCATACTATCAAGAGTAGTTAAACAATAACTCTCGCATAGCTAGCACCGATCATAACTTGGCTTTGATTAGAGGAAATATTTCAAAAAAAAATCTTTGCACGGTCTTAGTCAATACTTGCGCAAATTTGCGAGCAAGCTAAACCGGTTTAGCGCGGGCTCAAGAATAGCAAGGACCTTGTTCCATGGGCAATGGAACCCCATCTCGGGCAGTGAGAACCAAACCAACTTGGATTTGATTAGAGGAAAATCCTTGCATGGTCTTAGTCAATACTTGCGCAAATTTGCGAGCAAGTTAAACCTAAATTGGTTCAGCGCAGGCTCAAGAATAGCAAGGACCTTGTTCCATGGGCAATGGAACACCATTCTCAGGGCAATGAGAGTTCATTGTACGATTAAAAAAAAAAAAATTATAAAGAAGTTTCGCTGGATCAGAAGCCAAAGCTACGGATATAAAATGATAAAGAATGTAAAATTGCATATATAAGATTTATCGGAGGTGGAACAAAAAAAAACATCATTTTGCGAGAAGCTATTATGGAGCGAAATATTAAAAAAAAATCACGAGGAAATATTGCTGGAGAAGGAGTTAAAGCGGAAAAAAAAAAAACTTTTGATGCATAAATAAGTTAACTGGAGCCAAAGCCAAAGGAAATCAAATCAATTTGCGATGAAGCTTCGGAGTCAAAGTAAAAAATATTCATGAAGAAGCTTTGTTGGAGTTGGAGGGAAAGAGGAAAAAAATTTGCATAAAGAAGCCTTGCTAGAAATAGAGCGAAAGAGTGAGGAGATCTCACAAAAGCGAAGATGGAAAGACAAAAAAAATTATATATATATATATATATACCAAAAATAAAATAAAAAATCAACTACATAATATGAAGATCCCAAAGGATTGAGTCTCATATTTTACCTGATGCTCCCCTCAGTGTGTTTGAGATATAGTGAAGCATCACTCGAAGAACGTCACTTATCAAGCACTCAATGCATGGGTAGTTGTGATATTTTACAACCAGCTAAAAGGTGTAGATCACGATTCGGCATCACCATCATTATTGGAACATCAATTGGAGTACATTTATACAACATCATACAGATCTAAGCACAATGGTTTATACTCCACAGAAGAAATACGCCGGTTTTTTCCGAACTGTGAAGTTATACAACAACTACAGTACGAGCAGAAAGTATTCCGTTGTGTTGGCATCTACGGCCTCTAATCACAAGTGAAGACTTAAGTCTTGCACTCATCGCAAGAACAAAATCTCACCAAGTTTTACGCTATGGAAACCACGAACTCTTGTCTCAAAAACGAGATACATTATCCAAGAGATGTGCCAACATTTATAGCAGTCAGTGCAATAGCTGCCACAACGGGAATTTTTTTTTGTGCTGCAAGCAAGAAGACCTGTTACAGCATCAAACACATAACTTGAAACTCGTGATATAATCATCAAGCATCGTTCATATTTGACTACGGAAAACTCTCGTCCAGCAACACCAAGTGCAACCTTGTTCGCAAGCAGACTACCATATCGTTTCAACACGTAGCTTGGGGGCGTCAGAGTACAACTATGAAGCAACTGATCCAGGACACTCTTCTTAATCCACCAACAAGTTGGGAATTAAGAGGGGTCAATGTTTGGACCACATAAATATGGAATTGGCTTAATAGGATCTTCAGCTAATTAGCCTTAAACAAAAACATTTAATTGGATCATGGGTTGAAGCCCAAATCTATTAAGGGTTAAAAACCTAATCTATTGGCCTTTATTAAAGGTGGCTAAATTCATTTTATCCTAAAAAGTGGATGAATTTGTTGATGGTAAGACCAGGCATAAACTCAAACTATGAACTTAGAATTAATCTAGATGTGTATTTAGTCCAAATACATTAATTAATCTAGTCATCCTGAAAAGAGGGGATGAATATATATTATTTATTGGACTGAGTGCATTTTTAATGTCTAGATATATAATTCTGATTTCAAATAAAGATGAACCTGGAGAGAATTTGGTCTAGGTACATTATCAAAATGAATGCAGACAGGTAATTGACTGGATGCATACCCTCTACAACCTATAAATAGAGGAGGAATTTTAACTAGAAAGGTACACATTTCTAATTCTTCCCTCTCCATAAAAACCTGCTTAGAGCTCTTACTCATTGAGGCATCGGAGTGTCTTTGCAGGTATAAAAACCTGCTTAGAGCTCTTACTCATTGACGCATCGGAGTGTCTTTGCAGGTACCTACCACCCCCTACCCCACTCATTCATCAACAATTCTAAGTGAGACAAAGTCATTGGAGAGCTGAGCTGAAATATCTTCATCATCAAAGAACACATCTCGAGGAATATTGTGAATCATCTGACGGCCTACAATTCATTCATCAGGTATAAATCTTAATTCATCTAACGATTAAGATTATATCTTTCAATACAAATCTCGAGGAGTGTTGTGGGAACATTTTTTCTACAACAATTTGATTTCCAATTCATGGGATTTTGTTTCCTGTTTATCTTCTTCACGTTTCTGCCACCAGCTAACATACTCCAAATGTGTTGCTTACAAGTTCCATAAGAAGTCGAACTCCCTCACGACACACGCCAACCTTCAAAAAATGACAGAACAAGACCGAGAATAACTCCAATTCTATGTTGAATGAGAAATCCACGTACCATTCCTTTTTAATTAATTCCAAAGACATTACCAATCCTGTTTCGATAAAACGGTCAATTACCTATCCGTTTCCGCAATCAAAGGAAGTACATTGTAAACCTGATTTTTAAATACATTTTCCCTCAAAAAAAAATGAGAAAGAAAGGGAGTGCCCCTATCCATTCCCAGTGTCCCTTTAGCACTTGTCCTGGGGTACCTTTAGTAATTTTGGGGATGCTTTGTAGCTTTTATTGGGTGCCTTTAACACATTTCTTGGGTCCTTAACACTTCTTTGGGGTTCCTTTAGTAATTTTCTCTGGGGGTACAAATCACTTTTCGAGCAACTTTTACCACGAGAGTTTATTTGTCCAAAAACACCTACAAGTACACAAAATAGCAAAATAAGTACAAAAGTATGTACTAACAAATTAGACAATTGAGATCAAACCATACACAAAAATGTGTCTATCAGTATTTGAGAATCAGCCATTACTAAATAACCCTCGAAGATTGAAAACTGGAAATCAAACGAAGACATTTGGAAAACTTCATCAACAACAGGTATGTGAAGACTGAACCATTCTATTTACTCACATAAATTACCATTTTAGATATATTAGACTATGCAAAATGTCTTCTACTAGATCTAATATTGCAAAGAAGAAATTTTGAGTCAAGCTTGTCTTGTTAAGCATCACGAAATATGATTCAAGCAATGGATGTTCATAGGTCCTTAACTATTTTAGTTCGAAGCAATTTATTGTTCAAGAACTATGTTTGTGTCATATTGATCATTTGGAAATCGCTCAAGCAATGATATCTTATATCTATGACATTTGGAAATGTTTCAAAACATCAAAAGAGAGTTTCAAGAATTTACTGAAATTTGAACTTAGCGTAGATTCATGTGCCTAGTATGCATACCGTAGATATCTAAGGTTCCGGAATTTAGGTAGGTACGCGTACCTTAAAGGTTCTGTATTCGTGAATTGGTACAGCGTACTGTAAATGATCCGAGTTCGTGAAAAGAGGTATGCATTCCTAGTACGCGTATTATCGGTCCCTGAATTCATGAACTGATCATAGCTACGTATACCATTCGCATACCTACCCAATATGACTCATGCATATGCTTATAGACTATTTCCCAACTATGTTTAGCATTGCTATGAATCTCATAAACACCTCTAAGACATCACTGATCACTAAAACACCTTGCGTTGTACATCATGATTCAAATATTAAGTGTTTAAATAAATATGATATTGCTTATAAGTTCAAAAGGCATATTTTCCAAGAACTATCATTATACACGATTCCGGTATCTGGACCATAGTGTATATATTCTTCTAAATGATTTCAAGATATATAATCACATGCTTACATGGACTCCTAACAAGAGTTTCATCTAAACGAAGAAAGTGTTTGCTTGAATCTCAAGTTACCTTAGCTTGAATTCTAAGTAATTTCAAGACATACTTCTCACATGCTTACATGGACTCCTAACAAGAGTTTCACTTATACAGAGAAAGTGTTTGCTTGAATTTCAAGTTATCTTAGCTAGAATTCTAAGCATCCCTCAGACTTGAAAATCTATAAATAGAGAGACTCAAACAACCAAGAAATTCAATCCTTATGCTTTTGTGTCCTAGTTGTTTACTAGAGTCGTCCTCCATTGACCTAGGTCTCCTCTGAGAAACATAATTAGGTCTACGACTTAAAGACTTCACTTAGGAATTCATAAAGCCAGGTCCGACTATCTTTACCTTGATAGTTTATGTATCCCGATCTTGTTCATTTTGTTATCGAGGTTTTAGTAATCTCTTTCAGGTACGAGATAGATAGAAATCGCAAAGTTCTTTTCGTCTCAGACTTTGTGATTTATCAAGACATATCTCTAAAACTCTTCTTAATTGATCGGTTTAAGGTTGTTCTTGTGAGGTAGTTAATAATCCATACTTTTTAGCTAATTGAGAGTAAGTGTTTCGTATTTGTGAGGTTTGCCAGCTTTATCTATTTCAAATAGATCTCCAAGCCTTGATCTATTAGATATAAAGGGGAATCAAATAGGCTTATCTGTTAGAAGAAGATTGGTATCAACATTATTCACTCAGGCTGAAGCAACTCTTAGGTTGTAAAGACGTTAGCTAAGGGAATCAATTGCGTAGAGCATTGCAAGGTTCACGAGACGTAAGGAGCGTGACTGCGGCTGAATTGCTTGGAGGATGAATTCGGCCTCAACTACATTCCATTCCGAAGTCTGATAGTAGGCTAGTGACTGTAACGGCTTAATACAGTTCGGTGTTAAAATATGGACGAGGTCCCGGGTTTTTTTAGTAGGTGTAGTTTTCCTCGTTCACAAAACTTCTGGTGTCTTGTATGTTTTCCTTTTACGCATTATATTGTTTATCTTTATAATAGGAATAGCAGAAGTAGTATATAATTAATTATAGTAGATAAGTCCATATTAATTGTGATCGATCACGAGACTCGTTCTTGTAAAACTCGTATCTTGAAAGATAGATAACAAGTTTCATACTTGGTAGAATTATGATTCAATTATTTGGATACGAATAGTTTGATCTTGGATATTGATTTTTAAGATCTCGTCCAAGCAGTATAGTCAAAATCGCTTTTCAAGGCCGGTTACTCACCGAGTAATTGCTACTCGCTATATGACCAATGCGATCTCCGATTCCAAGCCATTTTCAATTTTTAGTGATTAAGGCAGCCGATTTTGCCGATTTAGACTGATTTTAAGCAAAACGAGTTGGCGATTTTTCCGAGTTGGCCTTGCATGCACCCAAAATTAGAAATAAAAATATCGTATCCCCTCAGATGAGAGTTATCAAATATAAAATCCTCTAGAAACATGATTTATAGGTTCAATAAAACAATGTTACACATTTAGTTACATGATAGTGTTAAATTTTAATTTTAATCAGGTACAAGTCATGACTCATGAGTAGCAATCCATAAGTTTCTAATAAATAGGTTCCGAGTATTATGCTGAGTTTTGGTGATTTCTAAGTCCGAACTCATTGCTCCTCGCTCCAACCTCCCTAACCGAATAGGACCGAGGAGCAATTTTGACTACTTTACGTCCAAGTACTCTTCTAAACAATCAGGTTCAAGGACTCTATTGTCTAAACTTTCTGATTGTGAAGACATGGAGATATGAAATCTATATATATATATATATATATATACTTTTTAGGATCATTAAGTTGGTCTACTTGCAATTGTATTAGGTTTTGTGCATACAGGTTTCCAGACGAAAAAGTTGGTGGTGCAATTGGTACCCTCTACTTTTTATTTATAATATGAATAACACAAGTAGTATGTAACCAATCTAGATAGTTTAAGTCCTTATTATTTGAGATCAAAAACATGACTTGCTGTTGAATTCATATCTTTAAAGATAGATTGCAAATTTCATACTTGTTAGAATTTGGATACAACTAGATTGATCTTGGATATTGATTTTTGAGATCGTCTAAGAACTCTTCTACTCAATCAGTTATATGGACCTTTGTTCTATACATATTGATCATGGAACATAAAGAGAAAACTATATATACAATCTTCTTCAAGGGTCTTTGCTTTGACCTAATTAGGTTTTGTCTCTACAGGTTGCCGAACGAAAAAGTTGATGGTGTACTTGGTACCATCTCCATTTCAATTGGTATCAAAGCAGGCAAACATAGTTAGATCTTATAAGACTGTGTTTAAGGCAATCTGATTCTATGGACAAGAGTTAAATCTCTATTAACATACCACCAGCCTTCAATGACACAAATTACTTATGGTGGAAAATAGCGAAGCTCTCCTTTTTGCAAGCCCATGATTTCTAGACACTGGTGCAGGTAGTCAAGGGTTAGACTCCTCCGATTGTTTTTGAACACGATAAAATTGTTGCTAAGGATATAGCTGAATATAGCGGGGTTGAAATCAGTGCTCCAAAGCATAATTCTAATGGACTGAATGTTATCATCTATGCCATAACGCAAGATCTTCAACATCATGTCTTCGTGTGCACTACATCGAAGGATGCTTGGGATATGTTAGAGATAATATTCGCAATATGCTGGAGTATTGGTCTGAGTGATCAAAAAATAATGACAAAGAAAAGGGGAAGAACAACTGACATATCAATCGTTTAGAGACCAGTAACTCACTGGGATAGAATGATACTGAGAAATAGGGGGAACTTCCAGTTGGGAATGAATTTTGTATTGCACTGACCTGTAAAGTTCTTCTTCTTCAGTCAATAAAGTTTTAACCTTAGTGCCCCTTCTGGTTTATAAAAGGGTGCTTACACCTCTATTATAAGCATCTTATCTGGTACGTTTTTCTTGAAAATCCATATGATTCCTCTCCACCCATATGGGGCCAGTGACTCGGTGATATTCCATCTCCAGGGGTTACCATGTAGGTACTTAAAAAAATTGTACAATCAACTGCTGGCTCTCCGGGGTGGAAGTCAATTAATTACTCCGAAGTTGCAACGCAAGTCTAATTTAGTACCTACTAACACTGCAGAAGCAAAGAGGAACTTCGTGAAATGGTGATAGTAACTTCTCCAGTAAAGTTTATCTAATCCAGGTAGAGTTTCTCCACAACAAAATGGACCATAATCCAGGAAATGCAATCCTTTCCTAGGGTTTAACTGTTTTTAAATGCTTATGTGATTATAGGAAAAATAAACTCTCATATTCCTCTATGAATATATCTCTGAGCTTCCTTCTTTGATATGATATAATCAGAACCTGCATATCTTGTTTTTACTTTTACATTTTGCAAGAGTAATATTGCTTGAGTTGCAGGCATCACCTACGGATGGAGCTTTTGTTTGAACAATACCTCAGTGGATATAAATTGGAGTGCAGCACCACTTGTTTGGCAATAAAACTATGGGAGTTGGGGAGTAAGGTGTGTTATACTGGTGGGTTCATCAGAAAAGCAAGATGCTCCAAAAAAAAAAAATCTTAATTTTCTCCTGATCCTAAACACATAGCAACTGAAATTGCAAGATTGCTAATAGGGTCCTATCTTTTAATTATATTAGAAGTGATCTGCGCATGACAACCTACTATATGGAACTCTAGTCAAACCGATAAATGGGTTCTCAGAATATGATTTTGATAACTCTTAACTCCTACCAAACTAGTTAAAACTAAAAGCATTGGTGTAGTCAAACTAGATGTTGGTGGTTGTTTCAGGGCTTAAAAGATAAAACCAAGTCAAATAAGATGTTGGTGGTTATTTCAGGGCTTAAAAGATAAAACCAAATGATGTCGTTAAGTGCAGAGAGCTGGAGAGGAAAGCAACTCAAGAGGCCATAAGATGAGCAAATGAAATGCAGTTGCAAAAGGTGGAGACTGGAGGAGATGCTTTAAACATACTAAGTTTTTTTACAACTCAAGCCTTAAACTACAGGGATGTACCAACTCCTTCAGGAAGCCATTCGTGTTTTAGACGAAAAAAAGACTTCGGTAGCTTGACTTTAGCCGGGCGATTTTGACCAAAAAGTCAAGGTGATTAGGGTTTCGATTTCTACTGGTTTTGGTTGATTTTTGGTTCGTTCTTCATCATGGATGATGATGGAGGGTCTGGTAACGCTACTAGCGGATCGTATCTACATATTTCCTCCCACCAGGTCGAGGGTGCAGCTTTGGGAGGTTCTCGTTCTGAAGATTTAAGGGCTTTTAGTTCGAAGATTGTTTGGTCAGAGTTTTTTTTACTAAGAAGAAGGAATTAATCCCTGATTCCTCTTTAGATTTTGAAGATCCTAGATCGGCTGAAGGTAAGAAAGTTGCTGATATCGTTTATGGTGATGTTGAAGAGGATCTTGCTCATTGCAAAGACCTAGTTATTGGAACAATTGTTGGTCGGAAATTACCTTATATGGTGGTGAAGAATACTCTGCAAAGAGCTTGGAGACCTAAGGGGTTAATGCATATGACAATTCATGGTGAGTCTCTATATGTTATTGAGTTTGATGATGAGTCTGATCGTCTTGCTGCTATTGAGTATGGTCCTGTTTATATTTCTCAACAACTATTTTTTGTTATACCTTGGCATCCTTTAATTGAGCAAGAAATTGCAGAGATGAAAACTATTCCTGTTTTGGTTAATTTAAGGAAGTTTCCATTACATATGTGGAATTCTAAAGCTCTCTCTAAGATTGCTAGTGTGATTGGAAAACCAATTATGATGGATAAGCTCACAGCTACTAGGGCTAGGATGAGTTTTTCAAGGGTTTTGATTGAAATTAATGTTGATTGTGAATACCCTAGCTCTGTTCCAGTTTTTTATGAAGGGAAACATGTAGTGGATGTCACTGTGGAATATCCTTGGAAGGCTCCCAAGTGTAATGCCTGTAATTCTTTTGGTCATATTGTTGTTAAGTGTCCTTGGGTTAAACCAAAGGAGGTTGTTGTGGAGGTTCCTAAAAATGCTTATGGTGCTGGGAATCAGCAGAATTGGGTTGTGAAAGGTTCAAGGAAGTCTAATTCTCAACTTATTATTAATACTTCAAAAGAGGATGCTTCTAATTCTGAACATGTGAGTATGGAGGAGGTAGTTATTTCTCCAAAGGGTAATAAGGAAAATGTTTTTATGGAGGAGGAGAAAAATGTGAATGTACCTACTACAAATAAGTTTGATGCCTTACTTGAGATGTTTCAGTAATCCCAAAATCCAGCAGGGGTAAATTCTGGTAAACCTGTTGTACCTGGTATCAACTTTTCTGCTGGGGATGCTTCTGGAAGTCAAAATTCTCTAACTACTGGAGAGCCTAAAGGTAAATCTTTCTTTAAAGGAAGTAGTTCTTCTGGTGTGTCTAGTCTGGCTCCTAAGGGAGCAGAACTTAAGAAATCAAGGCCTACTAAGAGGCCTCTTATCGCCTTAAATAATGTTTAAAGTGGGAATCTGGAATATTAGGGGGTTGAATGACTCTCTAAAACAGCATGAAGTAGGTAGATTTATTAGTTCAAATAAATTGTCCATGGTGGGTGTTGTTGAAACCCATGTTCAAGTTCAAAATAAGGATATTGTTATGCTAGCTATAAATAAAAATTGGTGTTTTTTAGATAATTATGAGAATGATTCTTCGGGGAGAATTTGGGTGGGATGGAATCCTCTTGAAATGTCTGTGAAGTTACTGCACTCTTCTTCTCAAGCAATGTTTTTGGAAGTTACTACTTGTAGGAATTTGAAGTTTGCTATTACTTTTGTTTATGGTGATAATGATAGTACTAGAAGAATTGTTTTATGGAATGATTTAATTTCCTTCTCTGGCAGTTATGATCTCCCTTGGGCTGTTCTTGGAGATTTTAATGAAATTCTAAACTTTAATGAGAGAATTGGTGGGAATAGTAGTAGTCATATATCTTCTATGACGGAGTTTGTTAATTATATCGAAGAGGCTTTGTTATTTGACTTACCTTTTTCGGGTGACTTCTATACTTGGTCGAATAAACAGATTGGCCCTGGTAGAATTGTCTTTAAGATTGATAGAGTTTTGGTTAATATTGAATGGGTGTCTGTTTTTACTAAGTCTAAAGCGGATTTCTTAGCTCCAAGGATTTCTGATCATTCTTCTATGGTGATTTCTGTGTATGAGAAGCGTACTCATGGTCCTCCGCCTTTCCGGTTTTTCAATTATTGAACAGAGGAAACTGATTTTCTTGATATTGTGAGAAGTGTGTGGAGGGAGAAGGTTAATGGAAACCCTATGTTCATCCTTGTTTCTAAACTTAAGAGAGTGAAGAAGAGATTGATTAGTTTAAGGAGAGAAAGGTTTTCTAATGTTTCTGAAGCTGTTGTTGAAGCTAAAAAAGAGATGACTACTGCTCAAGCTGCTGTTCAGATTTCTCCTTTAAATGCTAGTGTGGTTGCTGTGGAGAAAAGAGTTGTGAGTGAATATGCTAGACTTGCAAGACATGAAGAATCGATTCTCAAATAGCAATCTAGGGTTCAATGGATGGATTTGGGAGATTCGAATACTCAGTTCTTCCATAGTTCTGTAAAAGAAATAAGATGCAGAAATAATATCTTATCTTTAAAGAATGCTAATGGAGTGATTTTGGATGAAAATAAAGAAATTGCTCTTGAATGTATCACTTTCTTTTCTAATTTGTTTACTGGTGCTGGTTCTCCTGGTATTAATAACCCTGATGCTGATTTTATTCAATTTGCTAAGGTGGTGAGTGATACTGATGCTGCTAATCTGGTTGCGCCCATTACTAGGGATGAAGTTGTTTATGCTCTCTCTTGTATTGGTTCTAGTAAACCTCCGGGGCCAGATGGTTTTACAAGTCATTTCTTCAAAGTTTGCTGGTCAATTATTGAAGCTGATTTTGTTAAGGCTATTCAGAATTTTTTCACCAGCTTCAAACTGCTTGGAGAGGTAAATAGCACCTTTTTAACCTTGGTTCCTAAAATCAATAATCCTTTAACAATTGCTGATTTTCGTCTGATCTCTTGCTGTAATGTCATATATAAGTGCATAACTAAAATCTTAGCTATCAGAATGAAGTATGTCTTAAAAGATTTAGTTAGTGCAAATCAATCTGCGTTTATTTCAGGCAGATCAATCCAGGATAATATTTTACTCGCTCATGAGATTGTTAGGAACTACCATAGAGATAAGGGTCCTCCTAAATGTGCTTTAAAAATTGATATTAGAAAGGCATATGATACTGTGAGCTGGGATGCTATTGTTTTATGTTAGAAGAGAATGGGTTTTCCTGATATTTTCTTGGCTTGGATCTATTCTTGTATTTTTACTGCAAAGTTTGTTGTGCTAGTAAATGGCTCCCCCTATGGATATTTTTCTTCTAGTAGTGGTCTTCGTCAGGGGTGTCCTTTGTCCCCATATTTGTTTGTTATTGTGATGGAAATCCTGAGTATCTCTCTCAAGTATCAGTTGGACATTGGTAGATATGAGCTTCATCCAAAGTGTAAGTTAACTAATCTAACTCACTTATGCTTTGTGGATGATGTTTTAGTCTTCTTCAAAGGGTCTCTTTCTGCTGCTTCGTCTCTTAAATCTGCCATTGATGATTTTAGTCAGTTTTCTGGTCTTGAAATAAATAAATCTAAGACAACCCTTTATTCTTCTGATGTTAATCCTTCAGAGCTTAGTCAGATTATTCATTATTTGGATTGCAGTACTGATGAATTGCCTGTGAGATATCTTGGTGTGCCCCTGGTCACTTCTAAATTATCCTACCAAGATTGTCTCCCTTTAATTTCTAGAGTTTCGAAAAGAGCGAAGTCTTGGAAATCTAAGAAATTGTCTTATGCTGGTAGACTTTTGTTAATCAAAGTTGTGCTTATGGGTATGATTATTTTCTGGCTATCTTGTTTTATTCTTCCTAAAAGGGCTGTTAAGGAATTAAACTCTATTTGTAAGAGATTTTTATGGGCTGGTGCTGGTTTGGAGAAGACTCATCATCCTATAAGTTGGCTTGTTGTCTGCACTCCTTATAATGAAAGGGGTTTAGGAGTTAGAGATGTGGAGCTTACTAACTGTGCTGCTAACTTAAGGCATATGTGGGACATAGTTAGTGGGAAGGATACCATTTGGACTGATTGGGTTCAGAAGAATCTCATTAAAGGAAGAGATTTTTGGTCTTTAAAGATCCCTCAAGATTCTTCTTGGTGTTGGAGAAGGCTGCTAGAGCAAATAGAGGTTTCTAAAGATCTTTTTATGCACATTATTGGGGATGGAGAGAGGACTTTGTTTCTTACTGACTTGTGGCATCCAAATGGCAGATTGATTGATTGGGTCAGTCAAGATAATATTGATGAGTTATGTTTATCTATGGATTGTAAAGTAGCTGATTTTGTAGATGATGAAGGGTGGTATTTCCCTGAAGCTATGGAAGAGGACCTTTCTCAAACTATTTTGCAGTTGAAGGAAGTGGAGTGTGATAAATCTATTCCTGACTTGGTTGTGTGGAAGCCTAGTCCTTCTGGGGTGTATACTATGAAGGACACTTATAATACTTTAGCTGGTGAAAAGGATACTATTGTGTGGTCTAATTTGGTATGGTTCAAATCTCATATTCCTAGACAAACTTTTATTACTTGGCTTAGTCTGCATGGGAGACTTAAAACTAGAGCAAAAATGGTGCAATGGGGGATTTTTCAGGTTGCTAGGTGTGTGTTTTGTGATGATGAGGACTGTGTAGAGGATGAGAATCACCTTTTTCATTGTTGCTCCTTTGTTTCTACTATTTGGATGGGACTTCTTCTTAAAATGGGTTACTCTAGAAATCTGTGCATTTGTTGGAAAGATGAAATAAACTGGTGTGTGAATTCCCTTACAAGACAGGGGTTGGTTACTAGAATTAAGAAACTCATATTGAACTGCTTTGTTTATCATGTTTGGAGGGAGAGAAATAGCAGAATTTTTCAAAATAAGTATTCTTCAGCTGATCAGGTGGGTTATGTTATTCTTTCTGATGTGAGAATCAAACTGCTTTCTAGCTCCTGCAAGGTTGAGGATTCTCCTCATTCTGGAAGTTTTATGGAAGGGCTTCAGGTTAGCTATGACTTTGTTCTTCCTTCTATCATTTTTATGCCATGGCTTTTTCCTGAAAGTGATTTTATTATGATAAATGCTGATGGATCTAAAAGACTACTGACCGGTGGGTGGGGTGCTATTTTGAGAATAATTCTGGTGATGTTGTTGCTGCTGCAAAGGGAGGTGGTCCTTCTATTTCGGTTAATGCACATAAATTGCACGGTGTTGAACTTGGATTTAATTTGGCCATTGTAAGGGGTTTTAAGAAAGTTCATCTAGCCATTGACTCTATGTTCATATACTTCTTACTTACTAGGAAGGATTGCACTCCCCCCCTGGAACTTGATCCAAATTTGGAGAAGAGTGGAAAGATTAAGGTCTTTCTTTGAGGTTTTAAAGATTTCCCATGTTTACAGGGAAACAAACAGGGCTGCAGATTTTTTGGCAAGTTTCCATCCGCCTGCTAAATGGGTTGATGTAGGGATTGAAGACTATTCTCCAGAGTTTTGTGAGATTATCAGGGAGGATAGAGAAGGGAAGTTGTATCCCCGTAGTTAGCTGTGTTTTTTGTTTTTGTTTTGATTTTCTTGTTTTCTGATTTTTTGGATGGGTCCCCTTAACCCCAGCTGTCAAAAAAACAAAAAAACTCCTTCAGGAAGCTCTTAACATTGTTGAGACTTGTTCTACCTCTAGTTATCTTTTTTTTTTTTGTTAAGCACTTGGGAAACCAGGTGGCGCATTAACTAGCCTCCAAAGACAATTCATGGTAATCCTGTCATGAGATGTCTGAAGCACCAACTTGCCTATTTGCTTCTGTTTCTAAGATCAAATTCTTATGTAAGTAAGCTTTATGTCTAACTTTCTTTCTTATATATAAGTCTTGTTTACCCCAAAACAAAAAGACCGCTACGAGATTGATCAAAGAGAGTAGCAATAGTTTGCTCACGGGACCTTAATCCAACGCTGAATTTCAAGCAACATGCATAATGATAGCCGGAACTAGGCACCAATATTTGAGAACATCGATCATAGTTTTTCTTCTTGCTGCTTTAATGCCCAGTTGCTAGCATAAACAAGAGAAATAACCAATTCCGCCAAACCTATGTTTCAAAACGGTCAGTTACCATAACCCTTATTATGGTTTAAAAAAAAGAAGAAAAAAGAGAAACAAACATTATAACAAGAACGAATATGTAATGTAAGCAGCTGTAGCAGTTACTTTAACAAAACAAATTCGAGCAAAAAAATTATTATATCGGGGCCAAGGTAAATGTGTGAGCAACTTCAGAAGTGATCAGCCAACTTCGACACTAGCTGGAATTCAAGTGTGCTAGCTGACACTTGCACTCAAGCAAAAATTCTCACAAAAGTTAGATTTGTAGAGACGATAACAAGAAGGCCGAAGTTTCCATTTTCCTAATTACTAGCAAACAAATGATCCAAGTCATAATTCTAATTTTGTAATATCAATAGAAGCACTGCCTGGATCGAATTTTAAAGTTCTACAAACTTCAAAATCAGTCCCTACAGGTAAATGATCGCTAGGGTGATAGTAGTTTGGTAGTCCACCAACTACATCAGCCGACTGAGGACTGGCAGGAAGTTCAAGGTAGCTAACCGGTTTTAGGTGCCCAGAGGGGAAAAAGAATATGTAGTCGAGGGTACCAGTGAAACCCGGCGTGCAGTTTGTAAACAGTGGTTCACCTCCAATAGAAGCGTAAACACTCTGCAGGGAAATTGGTAGCTCTTCAGTATTTTCTACCATCGGGATCACAGTAGAATTCCCTGAGATAAGGTATTCGTATACCTGAAAAAACAGCAGCGAAAGTTAAGGTAGAATCCTAACAAATCAATCGATCTAAACAGTTTTTATTAAATACATTCATGTGTTTGAAGGTGGAATGTTTCTTCTTGTTCATAATAAACTATCCAGTCTCGACCTTTACATATCAGCTAGGTGTCAAGATATGGATAATAGGGTCCTTCTTTTCAGTTTCAACCAAGGAGAAAGACCAAAAATGACAAACCCCTCTATTACTAATTCCGCACAGCGGTCATTTAAAATGAGAAATCCCACTCCTTTGTAATTTATAAGATCTGTGCAAGCAATAGATTTCCCATCTGGGTTTAGTTTCGAGCTTAGTGAGTGTGAGACTCATCAGTTCTTTCATTATTATTATCTATTTTTCAAGTTCAGGTTAGCTGGTTAGGACTGAAGTTATGACTGTAAAAAGCGCCAAATTAATTTCCAGTATCCTACTGAAAATCTAGACATCTATTACTTAAAGAAAAACTACACCGTAGGTTCAGTAATAACTTGAGTAACAATGAAGACTAACCTTATCTCCAGGTGTAGAGTTGAAGTCACCACATAAAACAACAGAAGATGTGCAACCGAATTTGTTTGAAGCAACCTCTTTAAACCGAGCCAACCGTGATAGAAGATACTTTACTTGTGCAAGCTTCACATCAGTCCATTCAGGATCCCTGCCGTCACAAATTGTCAATATTCTAAACTGAATATCTAAATAACTAAATACTAACTAAAAAGCAGTTATCCATGAGATGTTATGAACATAAAGTGTCTGTGCAACTATCTACTGTGTGTTGGCCGATTACCTAGTAACTAAATGGCAGTTATGGGATTCTGAGCGAGACAAACCAAAATGTATTTGATAATAATATATAAATGACATCACACAGGCCATCTTTACCAGTAAATGTGTGTATTTGCCACAATAATCAGATGTTGCTGAAGATCCTTAAGTTTAAATGCTCCCATTATCCCCACACAGTCACGTTTTAACCTTACACGGGGATCATTAGGATCTCCACGGTCACCAAAATCTTCCTTGGATGCTAAAAAGGATTTATTGTAAATATCATAAATCATTTAGCTACGAGAATAATAAACATAAATCGGGCAGAGGAAAAAGAAATACATGCACATATATGATCTTATCCAGAAATTGCAAATTGTAGCTTTCAAGAATAGATTACAGAAAGTACAACTCGAACAGTACAGCGCATGCTTCACTAGAACAGGGAGTAAAGAAAGTGTAACTCGTAATGTAACATCTATTAAGCATCACATGGTGATCATCAGACTTACAAATAGATACCGCTTTATTTTGAACAGATTCTACAAGGTCGTTGTAGTCTATTGTGTCCTCCAAGACCAATTCTGCACTGAATAAGTAAGATAAGATAGCAGAAAGTGAATTCCAAGAAGGTAAAAGGAATGAAAGTTAAAAAAAACAGTGTTTTTTTTCCGAATTTATCACAAAGAAATCCATAGAATTGCAGTTGTGATTGCAGTTTTCTGTTACATTTATCTCATTTTGTTCTTTTGTACGTAGGATTCAACCCCTGATATTCAACTTTAAGTTCTACAGAAGGAACGAATTGAAAGACTTCAGAATAGGCTACACAAAGAGATAGACTAAAAGGCTAAGATACCCATTGCACTTGTAGAAGATTCCACAACCGTCACGCTTCTTTCCACTTCTCTGAATATATATACTCGAGTATCCAAGACTTTCAACATTTTCTTTGTAGAAGCTGTCGTACTCATCTAGTTCCTGGAATGATCAATGACTGTCTTAGTAAAGATGGTAGCATCAAATCAAACTAATTGCAAAATAATGAAAAGCCCAATTGCAATGAGTTGAATCACAAAAAAAAAAAAAAAAAAAAAAAAAAAAACGAGAAATTCATATTTGAAAATATGGTAAACAATTCAATTCTCTTTGAAACAGAAAAAAAGAAGAAGCAGTAACGACCTGTACGCATAAGAAATCAGACTCGAGACTTTTAAGGGTTGACAAAACTGCTTCGGATCGTGCCTTAAACCTACAAAAGAGATAGACAAGTAACAAGCTTACATAATACCAAATGTATTATTTCGCTGATACAAAAAAAAAAAAAAAAAAAAAAAAAAAAAACGAAGCAAAACAGATCAAAAATAAACGACGAAGTACTCAGTCTCACAACTTTGATTACCTAAGGCAGGGCTTCGGAGAGTGTGGAAAGTAAGAACTCTTCACATAACACTGGATATAAAAATGCGCTGACAGCATTAATTTTCATAAGGTAAAACATAGAAGTGGCGGATTCCAACTCAGGGAGCAAGTAAACGCCAATATCATGAAATTTCTTAATTCATATAAATCCTACAAATATACATATTTTTTTACTTCCTGTCAAATAAATTGCTGCATCAAGTAATTTAACAAGAAAATAGTAATAGTAAATACATAACAAGAATTCCATACCGGACAAAATGAAACCCAAACATGTATATAGTGCACGAATTAACTTAAACACGTTATGGTAATGCTATTTAAAAGGAAACTCTACCCTACAGATATTTGCAATGCCCGCAGACAGACATTTTGATCCAAGACTTTGTACCAGTACCGGGCCGCGACACAGACATACAGGCCATCTTTACATGGCAGTGGATGAATTTCATGGACAGAATCAAGGATGAACGATACAGGTCCTCATTCATTGTTAAGGAAATCACCAGCTAAACCAACAAGGATGAACGATATTCAAAATTCTTATGAAGATTTTGTTATTACCTGGCCCAAGATATTATATGACACAATACGGAATCTCAAACCTGAAATACAATAATTATAAAACAAGCATTAACTACTTACTTTGCGAAGAACCATTTATAGAATATAGACCTAACGATATCAGAATCTAACAATAAATCATATGTACCATCACTTGTACTTCTTGAAAGACTTCCTTGATCTTCTTTATCGACAACGGGAATGAAGTTAGGAAAAATTGGTTCAGTCACTGTGCTACTGCTGCTCATCCTAACTCTACTACAGACCAAAAAAAAAAAAAAATCCTTAATAAGTAGGAAGATGTTGGTATACAACTACAAGTTCAATTAAACCTCGGATGTCTGAAAAATAAAAACCTAGATAAAAGATTATTAGAGTACCTTCTTAAATTGGAAGAGTGAAAATCAAGTTCCGATTTGGAGAAGAGAAATTGTTTCTTCGATGTCGTTGGTCTTACGAATCTGAGCGGCAAATTTAACGTAGAAGTTATAATGCGGAAGGTACGCATTCTTTTTTAGAATAAGGGAAATTGGAAAACTGTTTGTTATACCTAGGAAGACAACAAGGGTACTCCAGGGTTTTTGTGGTCACAGATTACCTGTAACTCCTTTGAAACCTGTTGTAAGAGCATCCGTAGTTGTAGACTGGAGTGTAAAATGGCACGGATCCGCTTCTTCTTCTTCTTCTTCTTCTTTTTTCCCTTTTAAGGCCGGTAAGGCCGGTTCCTATGGGGTGGCTAACCCACTAATATGTCATGTAAGATGGCCTCGCAATGTCATACCTTTTAATAGTTTTAAACTTATTTATTAAAAATTCACCATGTTCATAAAAAAAAAGTCAGATGGCCTGACAAACTGGCCGAGCCATTATGGTAAACGTAATAAGTGATCGAGTCTCTATCGACCGGTCCAGACTTCATCGTCAGGGACCGAGTTTCGTTCGGTGGAGACTCGATCGCTTGTTAGATAATGATGTAACGGTTATTTCCCCCGGCATCTCCCTATAAATTCACGCAATTAAAATTAATTTAATCACATTCATTGTTTCATTCATACTGTCATCCTACTCTTTTGTACCTAAATCCTCTATTTAGTTTTTAATTTCGAATCAATGGATTTTTCTAACGAAGAGGTGCATATTCATATGGATCGATTTCAAGTACAACAACGAATGTTCATTCAGGCGTCGCGAAAAATCGATGATGAGTCGGATGAAGATAGAGTACTAACCAACACTCTGTTGCGACTATATTCTTCGGGGCAAATACCTAGAGATCCAGAGCCAAGAGAAGTATTCATAAGAAGATATACGTACCGAGGTCGGGATGAATGACACGAGAAGCTGATGCACGATTATTTTCTTCCCGATTGTGTGTTCTCTGATGAAGATTTCCAACGCCGATTCTGCATGCCCTAGCATTTGTTGTTAAAGATTATTGGTGAGCTTTGTCAGGTATAACCTCAATTTAATTATCAGTATGATGCACTGGATATAAGAGGTCATAGCCCTGAACAAAAGGTTACTTCGGCCTTAAGGATTCTAGGATATCGCAAACCTCCAGATTCTAATGAAGAGTACCTTCATATGGGCAAAACAACTGCATACAAGTATCTTTCGTTGTTTTGTGAAGCAATGATTTATCATTTTGGTCAAACCTATATACGAAAACCAACTGACGTGGATGTTAGAGAAATACTAAAGCAAAATCAGGAAAGGGGATTTCCAGGAATACTGGGTAGTCTTGATTGCATGCATTGGGTATGGTTCAGATGCCCTGCCTGTTGGGCGGGTCAGTATAAGGGTCACTACGAAAAACCAACGGTTATCCTTGAGGCTGCTGCTTCTTATGATTGTTGGATATAGCACGCTTTTTTTGGTCTTCCGGAATCTCAGAACGATATAACTATTTTACACAAGTCGCCTTTATTTGAAGATTTAAAATATGGACTTAGTCCTGAGGTAAATTTCACTATCAACTGAAATCATTACACTCATCGTTATTATCTTTCCAAAATGGTCAACTTTAGTTTAGTGTTACCATCAACCACCTTTCGGCGAAATCGGTCGTTCATACGTGTATTTTTATAGTAGATAAATGGAATTGAGGAAGAAAGCGGGCTTTTGGAATTCTGAAGCGGAAGTTCGCCATCATTTGTGGGCCTTATCGTGGTCTAAGTGCTCGTGAAATGCATAAGACTATGCTGACTTGTATCATTATGCATAACATGGTAATTCAGGAAACCCGTCGAAATAAGGATTGGACTAATTATGCGGATGCTGACTTAAGGCCTGAGATTTAACCGGAAAGAGGATTACCTGCAAGGAACTATGCGCAGATGACTAGTCACATTGAGAACAGAGCTCTGTATCACAGGTTAAGGGAAGATCTCAAAGCAAATATTTGGGATGAGTTTGGAAGAGATGGGGGGCGAATTGATTAATGTTAGATCATTATATTTTTAAAATTGTTTGTTGCAAGTACAATTGACTAGGTTTGAAAAAGCGGGGGTCTAAAAACCTCACCCAATATTTCGCTTAGAAATTTGTATGGACTAACTCAAATATACTTTTAAGATAATCAACTAGACAGTTAGACTCAATCTTAACAAAAAGTATATCAAAGAGTTATATCTCAATTTCTCGATTCAATCCTAACTCAAACAAATAGAAATCTGCGAGTCTGATTGAATACAAGAGAAATAACTTGAACGGTACCAAAGACCAATGTTCAAGGATCAATCAATTTCAATCAACAACCAAATGTTGGATTTACCAATTGATCGATACAACGCATAACCTATGATATTTAAATTATATAACAAAATATAATACGGAAAAGAAATAACACAGACACCAGAAGTTTTGTTAACGAGGAAACCGCAAATGCAGAAAAACCCCGGGACCTAGTCCAGATTGAACACACACTGTATTAAGCAGCTACAGACACTAGCCTACTACAAACTAACTTCGGTCTGGACTGTAGTTGAACCCCAATCAATCTCACACTGATTCAAGGTACAGTTGCGCTCCTTACGTCTCTGATCCCAGCAGGATACTACGCACTTGATTCCCTTAGCTGATCTCACCCACAACTAAGAGTTGCTACGACCCAAATTCGAAGACTTTAATAAACAAATCTGCATCACACAGAAAAGTCTACAGGAATAGATAAATCTGTCTTCCACAGAAATACCTACGAGTTTTGTTCTGTCTTTTGATAAATCAAGGTGAACATGAACCAATCGATAACCCGGACTTATATTCCCGAAGAACAGCCTAGAATTATCAATCACCTCACAAACGATGAGACGAAGGTGTTTGTGACTATTTTTCTATCTTGCCTATCGGAGAAATTAATCTCAAGCCAATCTTACGATTGTACTCAAATACGATAGAAACATCAAGATCAGATCACGCAACTACAGAGAAAATAGTTGGGTTTGGCTTCACAATCCCAATGAAGTCTTTAAGTCGTTAACCTACAGGGTCTCGATAGAAACCTAAGGTTAAAGGAGAATCGACTCTAGCTTATACAACTAGTATCACATGGGAGGTGTGGGGATTAGGTTTCCCAGTTGCTAGAGTTCTCCTTTATATAGTCTCTAAATCAGGGTTTGTAATCTAAGTTACCTTGGTAACAAAGCATTCAATATTCACCGTTAGATGAAAACATGATTAGATTCAAGCTAATATCTTTCAACTGTTAGATCGAACTTAGCTTGTTATACACAAATGAAAAGTGACTTCATTTAGGTTTGAGTAACCGTACCTAAACGTGTACACCTAGTTGGTTCAACAATAGTTAACCAATGGTTAGCCATATGAGCACTTTCATATCAACCTTATTCATCTTCACCATAACTAGTTCAAATGACTCAAAAGAACTAGTTAGACAGTTGTTCAATTGCTTAGATCTCATAGAAGTATATAAGACAAAATCGAAGCAAAAACGATTTTGATTCACTCGAATCGATTCATGAACATTATAGCCACGGTTTGCAAAGATTGCATTCCTTAATTTATAAATGTCTTAGTTCATGAATAAACCGTTTTTAGAAAAATAACTCACTCAAGTACGCATACCGGTACGCATACTTAAGTACCCGGATTGAGCTTTTTTTCAGTTCACAAACTCCAGCAGAAATTCACGGGATGTGAATTTCCGGCAGTACGCGGACTTAGCTCCGGACATCCTAAACCAGTAAAGTACGCATACTTTGGTTCAAGGATTTTGGACTTACACAAGTATGAGTTCACATACAATGTTTATATCCATTCAAGGTTATATATTCTAAACTCTCATTTCAATCATTGAAACATTCTTAGAGGATGTTATATAGAGGTTATTCACACACTATTTTTCATCAAAGCGATTTTCAAGAGATTGAAACAATCAACATGACTTTCGTCACGAGTAAAGATGAACTTGGCCAAAGCGAAAGCTTACCAACACATATTTCGAGAAATAGATAAGCGAGATAAACTCGGCTCGAAATAGCAAATATGTATAATCGAAGTCTATATAGCAATACGACTTTTTTCTCAAGATAGGAGATAGAATAGATAGACTTTTGAGTGATAGATAAGTTCAAGTCTCTACATACCTTTTTGTCGATGAAGATCCACTAGTTCCTTGAGTAGTTCTTCGTCTTTGAATGATGAACGCCGTGGAGTCTAGAGCTCAACTACACTTACTATCCTAGTCCGAGACTTAGCTATAAGTAGACTAGAAATCAAGACTTATAGTTTTGGAAACTAAACTTGAGAACAAGCTTGAGATAGCAACGCTTGCGAGTTCGACCGAGCAGTGCTCTAACAAGGTTTAATTGTTTGTTCGTAGTTTAGTTTCGAAGTTGTTCGAATCGTTTAAAATTTTCTAGTTTATGGTAATTGTTTGAAAGTTATAAATTTTATGTTTTTTATTAGAAGTGGCGGTCTAATATACACCGAGCGACCTAGACTCAATCGCCAACATTCCTTATATATACATACCATTTCATCCATTTCAAAATCACACCTTCACTCAAAAATTTCTCTACTTTCTGGGTAATTTATGGATTATCCTAACTTTACTAAAGATGAAGATTTATCTCTTTTGTAGAAACTATGTAATATACCACCCCAAAGAAAGGTGAAGAACGACGGATGAATGGTTTACCTAGTATGAGTTATTACGGTAAAATTCATGAAACCTTCTTCATAGAGACAGGTAATCCTCATAACCGAGATCGGGATGCTTTGTTTTATCGATTCATGACTACCAAAAAAGATCTTGTGGATTTTATAGCTATGAGACGGATTGTCAACCGATATCGTCTTAGAGGTGACACCAATGCTGAATTGGGAATACGAACTCGAGATGAATGGCGAAGATGGAAAGGAAATTTTGCAAAAAAAAATTAATAGGATGTTTCTCTTGTTAAATGGGTAAGATGTGGAGTTTTAATGTAATGTTTAATTTCAATGGATGTTGTCAAGTTTTAATATAATTCAAAAATCCAATTAATGAAAAACTACTACAACTTCATTCATCTTAACCGAAATATCATATTTTCATGAAAATTAAAGCCGATACATTAATTAATGAAGTGGCACTACTTCATCGTGGTCTGGTTCTTCCTCATCTCTATCTTGAGTTCCAAATTTCTCTTGTTACGTTTTTCTTTCAACTCCTCTGCTAACCTGTCAGTTTTTCGGGGGTCATTATTGAGGTGTTTACATTTAGAATCTTATTCTTGTCATAGTCTGAAACAAATTTTTCTTGAGTTTGATGATGTTTTTTCATCTCTCTAGTCATGAATTGCATGTCTACTGCTCTTTGTTTTTTGACGATTTTCTGATGATCAATTAAAGTTTCCAAAAAACTTTCACTTGCTTCTCCTTTTTGCGCAGGTTTCCTTGCTGCTCTTGCATTGTTTCTTCCTGATTGTTTTCTCTTAATCGCAGCATTGAGATTCAAGTTGGAATTATCGTTTGTTGTGTTTTCTGGTGAAGAAAATGGATTCTCCGGAGGGGGTTGAGATGATTGAGATGGTTGTGAAGATGGTGTTGAAGGAGAAGAAGTGTATGGTGAACTTGCAGGTACATTCTGCAAATTTGCTAACGACTCTGGATTATATTTGGGCAACACTTTCAAAATATGATAATAACTTTCATAACCAAAAAATTTCCCATGCCTTTGTTGCCAATCATTTCGACACTTTCGTTCAACATGGACAAGACCGCTCGTTCGAGCACGAGCATCTTGCATTATAGCAGCAACATACAAGGAAATTTAGGCGTTGATTGTAACGAAGCGACAGGACAATCCATTTGCATCACGACCGTTGATGTTCATAATTTCATCACAAAATTTAACAAATATTTTATCCCACAACTTGCTACTATGTTGTTCGGCACCATCGATACTATCTTGTTTAAAAAACACATAGTTTCTGCAAATGCTTTCATCTTCGTCTATGGTAAATTTTGCACCCCTAATCTTCTTTTAATTATTCAATTGAGAATCAAATTGAGACATAGTAAAAATAAAATTAAAAAAATTACACAATATGAGTGAATTGTAGATAAAACGGAAGAGTTGGATGATGAAATTTGTTTTCGATTGCAACAAATGTGAGAAGGTGTGAGTTAAAATTAAAGTGTAATTGGGTATTTATAGAAGGGGGAATTTATGGCCATTGGATCAAATTCTAATGGGGGTGGGACTACACCGAACTGTCTAGTCTACACAACTGACGGTCTAATCTTAGCCGCCCGGTCTATTGTAGACCGAACGGTCAAAACTCGACCGCTCGGTATAACTCATCTAAAGTCGCTTGATTGTATAACTAGAGTCAACTTCGTTTAGGTTAGACTAGAAAGTCTAGGAATGTTGTGACATACAAGTATTACTCCGAAGACCTGAAGAAAATGAAGAAGAAGTGAACTACAACGACAACATCATCCTTCCTCTTGAGGATAGTAATATTGACTTGAACTGTTTCATTCCTAACGTATCTTTCAAGTCGTGCTATATTGAAAACATAACTGCGAAACTGTATATATTGTATGATACTCTAGTGATGTGACATAGTCATATTTGTATGATCATAGTATTAGGGAATTAGACTACGAAGTATAACGCTTATCTTTTGAACTTCGTAGATATGACATCGACATAATTTTGTATATATATTGTTATGATTATGTGAATGGGTTATGGTGAAGATTTCATCCTAGGAAACAATGTTTTACATTTGTTTAAAGGAAGTACATTCATGAACTTGTTTTATGAATCGAAAGGGAAATCGCTAGGCTTATTGGTACGGCTATTCATTGCAAATCTTTGGATTACCAATATGTGTGAAATAGTAGAACCAATCATAACTTTGTTATGTATCTTGGTATAACTAATTACAATGCCTGACTTATGATTTGGTATGACTAGTTTTGATTAATTAGTGTAACCGATCCTAAGTAATCACCTGAGATGGTATGATCGATATTTGTAATTGGTGTGACCGATCCTAGTAATTGGTGAGACGGATCACAGAGTATTGTGTAATCGATCCTTGCAATTGGTGTAACCGGTCCTAGTAATTGGTGTAACCGATCCTGGTAATTGATGTAACCGATCCTGGTAACTAATGTAACCAGTCCTGGTAACTTGTGTGACCGATCACAAGTGTTTCCATATTAAGGTATAAACGATCCTAGTGATTGGTAGAACCGATTGAACCCATGTATGTGATTTGATATTTGATCAATCACATAGTGATCTTGGAATACAGGTGAACCAATTCTAAACTTGTTTAGAAGTGTGGTATAACCGATTCCAAGAATGTAAATCCATGTAAATATGAATAAGGATTTACAGTGAAAGGACGTCAACATACTTTGAACACGTTCAGTAACTCTTATCATTTATTGTTCAAAGATATTCCTTAGTACTCAAGGAGATCCTGTGCCGAAATAAATTGAGAATCTTTTAATTAAGGTTTTTGGTTTTATATGCTTTAATTACCAGCAATTAAATGCATATCTCTAGAGAATAAAAATTAGTAATGTGCATTTACTAATTGGAGATTTTCTATTGAGAGATTTCGAAAATTATGGACAAGCATTTATTGGAATTAGGAAAACCGAATTTTGCTATTCATTGCATATCTTGAGAATGTTTTCGGTTTTGGAAATTCCTTGGTGTCCAAACATCCTTGGTCTATAAATACCTAAGTTTGCATTTCTAGCAAATTATCCTAAGAGCCAGGCAAACTTCTTTTTTTTTTTGTTTCTGGTGGAGCCGTCTAATCGGAGAGGAAAGTACCCTAATTAGGTGAAATCTCTTACGACCGCTCGTTTAAAGACTTTTGTGGGATCAAGAAGCTCTACGAGTACCGTTGGTGGGAAACTAGATAATTGCATTGTTATTAGTTTTCGATTGATTTGATTGACTAACGGTTGTTGAAACTTTGATTGCACCTAGTTTGTTTATTCTTGAGAATCTTCTCTTCTGATATAAGATTCACTCAAACTAGATCGAAGTATCGACGAGATCTTTATAACTGTTTGTAGATCTAAAGACATCTTGTGATAATCCATTGTTAACAGACTCCGTTCTGTGTGTGATTGATCACAAGAGATTCAAGTGGTGTTGTGCAGGTGTTTATTGAAGATTAAAGAAGATTTGAAGACAAAGAAGATTTCTTATTTGGTTATCATATCTTTGGGTGTGCACAAACCTTGATCGGCTGGGATCCAACTAGAATCGGATTTATTCGATTGATTAGTTGCGTGAGATCGGCATCACTTTATAGTTTCTTGTAGGAATCTATATCGATTGATTACGAATCTAAACATGACTACTTAGGTAGTTATTGGATAAACTGATCTTACCAGGCAAAGGAGTTTATTAGATTAAACGGAAAAGCCTTTGCGTATGATTTGAGATATTCTTTATCTTGAAAGAATCGAAATGGTTGTTACCAAACAAATTTGTTGTTTCTTTATTGTTTGGAATACGATCCAAAGGAATTGTTCCAGTGCGTGCACTCATCGAAGTCGGAAGCGCAGAGATACGGAGGAAACTAAGTGAACTAGAGGTAGTTAATTGGTGTCAACTATACGAAGTTGGTTTAGATTTTGTATAGCGGCTTAATTCTGAGAGTATTCAATTCTGGACTAGGTCCCGGGGTTTTTATGCATTTGCAGTTTTCCTCGTTAACAAAATCTTGTTGTGTCTTTTACTTTTCTATTTTCGCAATTATAATTGTTTTATTATAATTAAAAGTAAAATACACAAACGTTAACTCCGTTATACTTGATAGTGATCCTAAACCCTGGCCTGGCTAAGGGACAAATTTGCCACTTTGCCATGCCCATAGTGGGTGTAAAAGTGGCGAACCTGGGGTTTAGCCATGCCCAAAAGAACCATCCTAATCCACCCACAGTATTACAAGTATGGCTAATATGCGGGTGTGACACAGGATATGCTTGGTATCATCTACAACTTCACCATTGTACTATGGTGACACATGTAAAATGATATATATATACCATGCTAGGTGGTAATGGAAACGTGTCAGATTTTTTAAGAATTTCTTTTTATGGGAATCACATTTCAGTTCATTCAAATCTAAACAGTGATTACATGATTGCTTACAAGATTATCAAAAACACCAAAATACAAGATAATCAAAACCCAAATACATATGACGACACCAATTGCAAATACATCGTGAATAAAATGAGCCATGAACCGCAAAGATATCCAAGTTTTGTACCAGTAATATTGGCGAATGATGGTGTAAACCGGAATCAACTCCGACCATTTAAAATAATTGTCTTCTTCTTCAATAAGAGATGTTGTAAATAAAATAGAGTATTTTGCGCAAAATCTTGTTGATCCAAACGAACATGGATGCCTTAAATCCCTCTTATTGTAGATGAATCTAAAACGAATGCGAGCAGAATCATTGATGTCCTTGATGAATCGAGAATAACAAGCCAAGAAATACCATGGAGATTTAAGAGAATCGATATTAGAGCAAAAAGAAAATCGTCTTAAAGACGAAGAAAAGATCGCCTAAATAGCGAAGAAATGTGTTCATAAACACCAAAAACAATAAAATAAAAACCTAAAACTATAAACTGGACTACTTTTATTCATAAAAAACTAAAAATCATTGCTCAGATATAGCCCAAAAGGACTAAATCTGAGCAAGATGAAGAAAGACGTTCTAAAGTTTTTCTTTTCTTTTCCTAGATGAGATAAAATTGTTTTCAAAATTTAAAATCCAAGAACGCGGTAATTCATCAATTTGTTGTCCGATTAGACTGTAGTGCTACCTTCTACAAGGTGTAATCATTTGTATCTTGGGAGTCTAAGTTAGTAAAACTGTAAGCACCTTATGTGAGAACATATTAGTTTTTAAATATAAAGTGATCCTTGTCTCGATCAACCAATTTGATAAGTTTTCTTACTCACTATTTTTTTTTATGTATGTTGCATCAATATGATTTCAGACAAACCGAACCCGAATCATATTTTCCAACAAATTGAAATATTGCTAAAGTTACCATTTCCATAACTCATAATAATATACATTCCATCTTAGTTTGGCGATTTTTATATATGACTACGGTAGTATGTAATACGACACGATACCTCAATCTACACCAAGATTATGGCGTTGTTTTAGACAGCCAATGGTGTTCCAAATTCTTCTTAGAGAACTCAGTTTTAAACATCAACCAACTATTAGTCTCGGTTTTAAACACCGGAATATTTTTGAAAAGTGTTTAAAACATCATACAGAATTTGAAAATATGTGATCATAAACGTTGTTCAAACATCCCATATAAAACATGCACTATTTTGAATTGACTGCAAAGTTTAAATTTTGTTTTAGTTTTTGGTTGTGTTCTAAGCACTGCTTGAAAAATAGGATACTGATTCACCCACCGTATAGACGAGGAAAAATGTTGTTTTCAATTGTTATATACTAGGGAATGACCCGTGCCAAAATGGTGCGGGTTATTTCATTTGGCAATTAGATGGGTATGTTATCGACATTATGTATTCATGTTCTGGGATTTTGTTTTCGGCACTGGATTAGAACATTTCTTATTATTTGCCCCATATTTTCAGGCCCTCTTGTATTGTCGCCAGCGTTAACCCACGTGGTAACTATTTCTCTAACTAATCTTCTCCCCAACTTTTTACAGAGCAAAAAAACTTAATGAACCGCCCAATCAAACAACATTAAAACCACCGCTCACATAAAATTTCTACCGGGTCCCATGACATTCAGTTTGGGACCCACCACTCCCCTTAAAGAGTTCACCGTCCCCTTTTGGGAGTAATTTTGGGGTTTTAATTGTTTTGGGGTTGTTTTTTGGTCGGTTCATATAAAACCACTGTTTACAGTGCTCAAATTCTCAATAAACATTGGTTGCGTACCTTTAAAGTTGGATTACCGTTTTGCATTATTCGTATAATAGGATTAGTAGAAGTTTTCTCATTCTCTAAATTGCACCTCCCATGGATGTGTTTAATCTCCACAGTTGTTGAACTATAGCTTCCTTAATTTATAAAATGAAAATTGTTGAAGTAATGGAATAGTCCGATTTGCCTCAATACATCCTATTCCTCGTAATTTTAACACGCAGGAAATGTCATGAAATAAATCTTGCACTCATATCTTGGTGATCATGGTGTTTCGGTAAACAGTGTAAAATCAGTCTTCACAAATCACATGGCAGCCAACAGGGTACTAGTTTATTGAAAACTAATAAAATTTATAAAAGATAAACCATTTTCCAGTTTGTTTTATACGGGTTTTGATATCCTCCTCTCCAAACCCTATTAGCAATGTTGTGAATTGTCTCCTCCAAATTACTCTCGCTCGATGAAGACCAAAGAATCCGGAATCCATCCCCAACGAGATTCTTTACAGATAAATCCTGATATGAAGCTTCAAAGTTCCCTATTATAATGGGTCGTCACTATCTTTATCCTCACAAAGCTATCTGGAATAACCATGCATGTCCCAACGAAGATTTTTTTCCTCCTTGGTCTACTGTGTGCCATGAGGAGAGCACAAGCTTGGCGAAGGTCAGGTGTGACCTAGTTGTAGACATTTTTCTTATGAGAGAAGTAGTATATGGGGTCGGCCCTGAGAAGAGTCCATACTCCTTCCCGTGAACATATTAGTCTACCAATTACTGTATTTATTAATATATTTATGATGTTAATATCATATCAATATATGATAGACTGTTGGATAAGAATAGGAGTAACTACCAGATTTTAGGTGCATCAAAATAAACGGTAGTGATAATATAATAACGAGTCATCTGAACCTTTTCTGCTTGCTTGCTGTGAAGTTCTAATTTTGAGATCCATTAATACTTACTACATAAATAGTACTCATCTTCTATGTATGAGCATCTCTAAGAGCGAGGGCTATGGTTAGTGTCACTCCTTCAAAATGAAGGAGGCACTACCAATTTGCTCTAATTAGAGGCTACTAGCTAGTTCACTTCCACCCTCAACTCGTTCATGTGAACGAGTGCTTGGTGTCTCCTATTTGAAAAAACTCAAACAAAAACAAACGTACTACACGGAGGACTGTCTCCTGTCTAGAGTTTTCTTTTTTGCCTTAGACGGGAAGCAGTCCCCCATGTAGGGCGTTTTGCTTTTTTTTGTTATTGGATTTTTTTTTCTAGACGGGGAACGGTCTCCAGTCTAGTCTTGTTTCTCTCGTTTCCCATAATGGGATCACTCCTTCAATTGATCAAGTACTCCTCCATATGAAAGAGTTAGTCTCCCAATGAAAACTACCTATAGCCCTTGCTCTAATGATTAGGATACACATATATCCTAGTAGACCTAAAAGAATATATATTTTATTGATATGAAATACAAATAGATGTTTATTTTGATAATCATATTCAATGTTGTATCTTTAATACAATTATTATTCTTTAATTATAAAAAACATAATTTACAAAAAATATTAAAAAGGTTAAATAATTCTAAAACCGAAGCAATTGATGAAAGTGGTGTGGATGAGATTATCTTCAAACTCAAGTTGCCGCGAATAAAAATTTAACCATACAACAAACATCGGGGAGATTTCTTTTTATTAAGAGTTCACCAAAGTCGAGAAGATATCAACAATTTTAAATATCCATACTCGGCTGGAAATGCTCTATGGGGTAGACGAAGAAAGTTGATGACGTATTATCCCAGCAAATAGATAGAAATCTAACTAATGCCATGTATGTAGCAATAATGCTCTACGTTCCGAGAGAAAATCCCGAGAATTCTACCGTGACTCACAAGTCGTTGGGCCCACTTCTGCCCATTTATGATCCCAATATTGAGAGCCTTTCTCTCGTTCGTCCGATCCTCTCGTTCGTCCGATCCTCTGGTAGGATTTTACCCGGGTTTTTTGGGAGTCAACGTAGCATACTCTTTCTGTAGATTATGAATGTAGCTCGAGAAGTAGATTTGTTCCTTTAGTGTATGGTCCCACACGGCGCATTTTAGTAGATTATGAATGTAGCTCGAGAAGTAGATTTTTTCCTATTAGTGTATGGTCCCACACGGCACATTTTAGTAATAGCGTGTTCTCGTAGGGCAAGTCTTTCTCATGCATACTCAGCAGTTTGTTCTTGATCTCAGTTGTAAAGTCAGCAATTGGACCTGTTGAGAAATTTTGTTACTCCTTTGCAGTGTTAGTCTACTATATCTAATGCTCTTTCCATCAGAAACTTAAATGGAAACTTTTTTTTATCTAGTGTTCTTTGATATCATTATGGTGTTACTTTTATACTTCTTCAATGAAATGTCTAACTAAAATTTCTTCATACCAGCTGAGAAAGAATGTTACGACATTAACTGTTTACGATATTATTACCAATGCATGACAACTATCTGCACCAAATATTAGCTACATATACAACATTTAATGTTAACTATTATTAGTAGTTGACAACGATAACTATGACACTAAACCTTACAAGTTACAACTCAGAAATTGAACAAAATCCCTGGAAAAGAACAAAAAATGAGGTTAGGCGTAGATGTCACCCTTTTTTGGCAATGCGATTCAAGCACTCGTGGTTACTGATTATGGACTTAGGTTTAGGGATATAGTCGAGTGTACGTATTTATTATTCAGGAAGCCTACACATAATTCTTTTTCTTTTTTTTTCCTGTTTAGAGATAGGAAATCTAACGTAAGCAGATCTGAGGAGAACCCTGAAAGTAGCAAACTTTCTAGTTTGGTAGTCCATAGTATACTCCTTCCCGTGAACATCAAAAACGACACGAACATCACCATCTGGAGGGTTGTTGATTCTTGGCTTTCAAAAAAGAATCATTCTCATTTCTCTCTTCTTTTTCTGTTTTAGGGCATGGCATACTGAATAAAGACAAAAACTGGTTGTAAATAATAAAATCAATAACCCCTTAACCAAATATTTTTAGTAATGGCAAATCTGCCCTTTTAGTGTTAGTGTTAATACTAATGATTAGTTATTAATAATCCTGATTAGTGATTAATATTAATAATTAGTGATTAAGATAATTTAGTTATAAATTTGTGTAGATGAAAAATTTTGAGGAAGAAAAAAAGTTAGGTTTTTTTGGAGAAGGAGAAGGGAAAAGTGAGAAAAAAGCTTGTATTTTGATTCAATGGATTAAAAGGGTCAATCTTCATCTAAAAAACCTAGGAAAATACACATCAATTGCAACAATGATCTGAAAATGGCTGATTTGTTAGATTATGAGAATGATTTGTTCAAACTCAAACTCAAGATGATGATTTGTATGAGCCAAATCCAAATGATGAATACATATATGAGGAACCCAATGCTTCTAATACAGAGGTACACTTCTATCTTATGTTTAATCTCGCTTTTGTAGCTTGAAATCATCAAAATTTTGTATTTTTTCACTATGGTTCGGCGAACCAGGAATATGCTCGGCTTAAATTTATCAGCCGAACCCACCTGGTTATTGACAAATGATGAACAGTTCGGCTAGCTGCAAGTGTTATGGTTAGCCGCCGAACCTTTATTTTGTTATAGGTTCGGCACATATTGTGAATATCGTAATAGCCGAACCTAACCATTAATTTTTCTTTGTGGTACAGAGAATAGTTCGGCTTATAATGGAAATATCATAACCAGCCGAACCTAGACTTTTCCATACACACTATAAACTAGACGCACATGGTTCGGCTCAAACTCAATACTATCGAATAAGCCGAACCCAACAACTGTCATTTGATTCTCCAACATAGTGAGGTGTTCGGCTTGTAATTCAAAATTATTTCAAGCCGAACCAACCGAGATCAGCCAATAGATAACCACAGTGGGTTGTTCGGCTTAAAATAAGTATTATCGAATACGCCGAACCCCATCTTCGCCCCTATTTGTCACTAGGTTCGGCTTAAAACTCAGATGAAATTTCAAGCCGAACTGTTCATATGCAGTTTCAAGAAGTTGTTATGAAGAACAGTTCGGCTCAAAGTTCAACTCAATTTTAAGCCGAACCCAATACTGTAACCGTCAAAACCCCTAGTTTTTTCAGAAATTAAACATATTCAATCAATGAAAAACAACAAATAAAGAGATGGGTTTGTAGAACTTACTTGTGTATCCTCATTTCCGGAGTTGGTGCTTCAATTGGATGATTTTGTGGTTCAATTTCAGTTTCTACGCCTTCATCTTCATTTGGTTTTTCTTCTTCAATTGATGGATTAGAGATGGATTAGAAGACGATTTTGAATGCCTACTCATTGTTTTTTTCCTTTTTACGAACCATTATAGTTGAGTTTAATCGACGATTAAATTTTCGCTGCAATGAATTTTTTTTTTCTTCTTTGGAAGAGTTCGGCTAGAGTAGGGGAGGGAGGAAGAAGAAGATATTATGTGAGTGAAACTGATTTTAATTTGTTTTTAACTGATTTTAGGTTTTTATATTAAGGTAAAGGTAGATTAGTAATTAAAACTGTTGAAATGTATATAGGTAATTGAACTACCCAAGGGATATCCCTTTTAAGGGCATCCTATATGGGATTATTGGTTTGTATGCCCTGAAAGTTTTAGGTATGCCCTAAAACAGGGTTGTTTATTATTGGCCGACTGTTGACAGCCCCGGCCCTCATATGAATACGACCAGTTGGTGCGGCACTACGCACCGCGCCCACATTCTATTGGACCCACTTGATCAAACAGTGTTCTGACACGTGGTTTGTTTTTTTGGGTCCTACCACCATCATCCACCACCCAATCCTCATTATTCTTCTTTTAACTCTCTAATCACACTCACAGTGTCTTTCCCATGCATCATTTACGAGCGCCATTTATATGTAGACTGAGAGAGACCAGTGAGTGGTTGTGAACCTGAATTCACTTCACTGCTACTTCGCTGGATTAATTACTGTTTTATAGGATCCACCGATGATAATCATTTATACTAGTATGTTTCTTCTGTTACAGTTACAGTAAAGAAAAAGATTGGATTAACTTAAACGTGTTTTTCCAAGGTTTAAGATGAATAACTGTTGGATTTTGTTTCTCTCTCTCTCTCTCTCTCCAAGAAGAAGAAGAAGACTGTCGGTGTTTAATTCACAATAAATAGGATAGTCTGGGTGGTCAGAATTTTAATTTGTCAGCTGACAAAACTGGGTTATTAGATTCCGGCATACTTGATTAGCCGGAGGAAAGGAAAGTCTTTTTTTCAGGTAACAATAGACCAAATTTGTTCTTCTTAGTTTATATTCTTGATTGAGTATGGATCAATTTTTTTTTATAAATCTGACTAAATTTGGAAGCAGAAAAACTACTTCAGCTAAGAGAATGATTTTTTTTTACTTCATTGCTATTTTTAGTTCATAATCTTAAATACTGTAATCTCTCAGATTTTCTTACTTTCGACATAGAAATGGCAAAGTTTGAGTTAAACATGTGGCTTCTATATACTTCAAATGCTATGGTTGTTGCCATATTTAGTTCTATGTTCAGTGTAGTTTCTAATAGACTGTATTTGACTTACTAATACACTCCACTGTTTTGATTCTTTTTTCTTTCTTTTTTTCCTGCTAGAACAGGATGTTCGACCCGAAAACGCGTGGATTCTTAAATGTGCTAATCATTCTATGTATTACACTGAAGACAAATGGGTTTTACGTAGGAATCACATACGTCGAAAATGCCATTGCACAAGGAGCTGGTATAATAAAAATCTGTTACTTGAGTCTATGAATTGAACCATTCTGTTTTCACTCCAAACTAGATAGCTAGTTCAGTCTAGCACTAACGGACTAATTATAGATGGGTTTTAACTTTAAAAAAAACAAACTAATTTATAGATGAGTTTTATGTTTCACTGCTGAAATTTTTGTAATACTAATTTTCGAATTGGATTCTGCGGATTTTTTTTGTCTAGTTTGTTTGGATGGCAGTCCACCAGCTTATCATATGGACAAAGGATTTGGCGCCGGAATTAACAATTGGCTTGTTCATATTGAGGTTTGTGCTTTAAATCCATCTACCTGTTTTAGTTCATAATGCAGAATTTTTATAAACTACATGTTGTAAATCGATTATCTAATGAAACAGATCAGAACGAACATCAGTATGATTGTTTAAGACCTCGAGTGACACCGGAGTTGCTCTCAGACCCAATCGAAATAATAAGCTTTTTGTAGTGACTACATAGTTAGACCCCTAAATCCCCATATAAGATTAAAACTCATGGGATAAGATGACCGTTTTGTTTTGACTATCTGAAGTAGTTTTTCTGCTTAATCCAATGTTTCTTTCATTTTTTTAAAGTTCACATTTTCTTTTTCTGATTCAGGGGGGAGGATGGTGCAACAATGCCACGACTTGCCTTGCACGTAAAAATAACCGTTTAGGTTCTTCAAAGCAAATGATTAAGCAAATTGCTTTTTCAGGACTTTTGCATAACAAGGAAACATTCAACCCTGGTAAGACTGACACTTCATGACTTCCTTCGGTATGCTTCTAGTTGATGGATTTGAATTTTCGAAATTCGGTGAGAACGCTCATATAGGACCTGAATTGTGCCAATGACTGAAACTCATTATTATGAATATATCCAGACTTCTATAACTGGAATAGGATTAAAGTTCGTTATTGTGATGGATCTTCATTTACCGGAGATGTTGAAGCAGTAGATCCAGTGAGTTATTCAGCCTAAACTATGAACTTCAATTTTTGATTATAATAGGATCTGCTATTTTAGTGACGATTATCCATAAATTTTACCAGGCCACCAATCTTCACTACAGAGGAGGAAGGGTTTGGCTTGCTGTTATTGAGGATCTGCTAGCGAAAGGGATGAAAAATGCTGAAAATGTGTGTATAATCCTTGAAATTGTCTTCATTATTACGGCGGTTTTTGGAGCGTTCTTAACTGAAATAACGAATTTTGTTTATTTATAGGCTATTCTTTCTGGATGTTCCGCTGGTGGTTTAACTTCTATTCTTCATTGCGATAACTTCCGGGGCCTAATGCCAGCGAGTACCAAAGTAAAATGTCTTGCAGATGCTGGATATTTTATCAACACGTAAGCTCAAAATTAGCATACTATTCTTATGTCAAAATCTTATTAGGGATCCATGATAAAGAAGGACCCATAATGAACTCACCGCTGCTGTTTTTCTGGTCGGGCAATGACTGATCATTGCTGTAATTAGACAACTAATATCAAATGGCATTGTGTTACAGGAAAGATCTTTCGGGTGCAATGCACATACAAGAGTTCTATGCTGACGTTGTGAAAACCCATGTAAGTTTTACGCTTAATCTTGTAAGGTGTCAAGCATGCACGATCGCCTCTGAACTGAAACTCGACCTGTTCAGTTTATTTCTGTTTAATTCTCGAACCTAGATCGATTCAATTTTACCAAAGTTTAAATTCTTCATGCGTTTAGGGCTCAGCAAAGAATTTTCCTGTATCATGCACTTCAAAAGTAGACCCGAGTCTGGTGAGTGCACTTTGCTCTGATATTTGGTGATCGATCACGTGTTTAGTTTTTTTCAACCATTTCTTTCTCGGCCTAATGTTAAATACCATTGCAGTGTTTTTTCCCCCAGTATGCCGCGCAACAGATCCGTACACCACTTTTTATATTAAATGCGGCCTATGATTCATGGCAGGTTGGTACTGCTAATACCCATCTAATGTTTGTTTTGCACGACACTGATACATGATTTCGCTTCATTTTGCTTAATACAACTTCAGATAAAGAACATTTTGGCACCTGGTGTTTCTGATCCGCATGGAACTTGGCATTCCTGCAAGCTTGATATAAAGAACTGTTCTCCATCTCAAATCCAAACTATGCAAGGTAATATCTGATTTCTTTCATTGTGGACATGTACAGTTGGTAATTAGCAAAATTGTTATCCCTTTAAAGTGTACGTAATTGAACCTCCTCAATGTTTCTTCGCAAATTTCTTTAGAAGTTTTGTTTTCACTTTTAAATGCCGAAAACAGGTTTCAGGATGGAGTTTTTAAGTGCACTGGCAGTACTAGGAAATTCTACGGTGAGGGGAGCGTTCATAAACTCATGCTACGCTCATTGCCAATCAGAAATGCAGGAAACATGGTTAAGAGATGATTCTCCCGTATTGGACAAAAAGGTGACTACAATTCTTATGAATGAATGTTATTAGAACTCTATACACTGTATTTTGCTTTTTATATCTAATGAAACTTTATATTTTTGCAGCCAATTGCAAAGGCTATTGGAGACTGGTATTATGATCGGACTCCATTCGATAAGATTGATTGTCCGTACCCTTGTGACTCAACTTGTCACAATCGTATTTTTGAATAAAATAAAAATTCTAGAATAAAATTGAACGAATATGTATATGGGATGGTTTAATTAACAGGCGATTATTAGTTATAGGATTAAATTACTTCAAGAATAAGAGGATTACAAAGGTAAAATCAATCTATCATTACTCAATAATCAAGTCTTGGCAATAAGCAATTGATTTTTATTTTCGTATCTTGCATTATTGTTATTTATGTATGAATGTATGATTCAATTGTTCAAGCACTATTAATATTTGTAATTTTTGTAAATTTAATCTATCTTCATGAAGAATTTCATTACATCTGACTGACCGCTAAATTTGGGAAAACCTAAGCAAATATTTGAATTTGAAACAACGTATCATTTCAAGACGCCAATTAACGCAGAACGGAAGCGTGAATAATGAATTTTGATAGTAAAAGTAGGATAATTGTAGAGAAAACTCTGTTTTGATTGATAATAATAATGTTCTAATACAAAGGACTTGTCCCCTATTTATAGAGAATACAATAAAACTCATATTCCTAAAATAATTCTAAGACTCAAACTTGGAAAATAAGAAATCCCTAAAATAATTAATGTTCTAGAATTTTATAACTTCTAAAGATAAGTAATTCTAATAATAAAACACTTCCAAAATAATAAAGCCTAAACATAGAATGTTCTACATCAGGCCTGCCAGCTTGAAAAGAACTCATCCACGAGTGTAATACCAAAAATCGGATCAATTGAAAACGTAATCATCGGCATCGCCGACTTCGCCATAAGTGTGAATTTCTTCAAGATCAGGAGGATCTTCAGTTAAAGAATTATCACTTGCTTGAATCACAGCGGTACGAGATTGATTGCCACGACACTCGTGAGATTGATGACCTGGTTGCCTGCACTTGTTTCATCTACCGGTAGTCGGACGAGCATATGGATTTGACTTAGATGTGCCAACTTGAAGTGGAGGATTGGTAGCATATGGATTTGACTTGGATGTGCCAACTTGAAGTGGAGGATTGGTAGTAGGTGTCGATGACATACGAGCATTACTTGATTGAGACGAATTCACAACAATGGAAGGAGTAAGTGGAGGTGTAGGTAGAAGGGGTGGAAGAGATTTAGTGTTCATAGGTGTATGGGGTTGATTGTAGTTGGAAGTTGGGGTGTATTCCATGTTTTGTGAAGATGACATCGAAACATAATGGTTATCCACAACGGACTCCGCTTTTATTGCCAAACACACAGCATTATTCAAAGTATGGATATGTTGTAAGGCTAAGCGTTTTTGGATATCTTTCCGCAAACCATTGATAAACGTGCAGCTTGTTGGGAGTCATTTTCAAGCAAACCATTACGAGCAGATAAACGATAAAATTCAGTTGCATAAACCGAGACAGTACGATTACCTTGTATGCAATTATGGTACTCACGAAATAAGACTTGATCGTAATCAACAGGAAGGAAGTGAGCCTTTAATAAACGATGCATCTTTTGCCAAGAACGAATAGGTTGCTTTCCAAGACGAGTGCGAGTAAATTGCACATGTTCCCACCATGCAGAAGCACCACTTTTGAGTTTAGAAGCGACACAAATAACCTGTTGATCTTCAGGAATATTGTAAAACTTGAAAAGATTTTCAACTTCAGTTATTCAACCAAGAAAACCTTCGATATCATGGTTGCCATTAAATTGAGGAAAAGCATTCTAATAGTGAATGGAAAAGATAAGAAAGCCAAGAATTAGTGGGTGGTGGTTTGGTTTACATAATTAATTAATTAGTGATTGAGAGAAAAGGTAATGAAGTGCTGGTATTGTATTCGTAGGTGATGTGATAACGTGGTAGAGGGGAATTAATATGGGTGAAAGTAGAGAGGGAACAGATGACGAGGAGGTACGTGGACCAGAAAGGTTTAAACAGTAGGGAGATGGGAAAGTGATGGATGGGATTAATTAATTGATTGAGAAGACCAGTGGGGTACTGAACGTGGAGAATCAAAGATGGTGATTGAAAAGATAAGAGGCGGCGGAAAGGTGAGGTATCACAAAAATAAAAGCTGCTTTTTGGTAATTGAAATAAAAGGATAGTTGATAATAGTTAGAAGAAGAGATGTGGAGATCTCGGTAAGGTAGAGGAGACGAAAGGGTAAAGAAAATTTAGATGAAAAGAATAAGAAAATCGAAGCCGAAGCTCGTGATGCCACTTAACGCAAAACGGAAGCATGAATAATGAATTTTGATAGTAAAAGTACGATAATTATAGAGAAAACCCTGGTTTAATTGATAATAATAATGTTCTAATACGTCCCCTATTTATAGAGAAGACAATAAAACTCATATTCCTAAAATAATTCTACGACTCAAATTTGGAAAATAAAAAATCCCTAAAATAATTAATGTTCTAGAATTTTATAATTTTTAAAGATAAGTACTTCTTATAATAAAACACTTCCAAAACTAATAAAGCTAAACATAGAATGTTCTACATCACCAATTGATGAATCGATTGGCATACCCGTTCTATCTGGTTATTCTGCCAGTCCTCAAAAATTCCACCGGATCTACTATTGAGATAACAATATAAAGGCGAATGTTTAAAAAAAAATGTAGTTACTAGTTCTACAATGAGTGAAAAAGACCTGTGTAGCTGTGCTTCGTTATTATGACGTAAACGCAAATGGTCTTTTTTCTTACTTCGTACTCTGGTCTTGCTATAATTCAACCTAATACTAATTTCATTCAAGTTTGTCTCAAGATTATCTACCTTTAACATTTTATAACATCACTAATTTTTATAAAGATTCCCCAAAATACATTAGTAATCACCATTAACAAAAGTACATTTATTCACATGTTTGGAAATAATTTTTATTAATTTTTATTTTTAAAGTTTTTAACTAAATAAAAATAATTTTGTTTTCGTTGCGAATGAAACTTATTAGTCCTACATCGTGGAGTTTCCACTTTTTAGTTGTTTTAAGAGACTATATAAACTTTTTAGTTCCACATCGGGGAGATCCCTTCTTAAGTTGTATTATTCCATTATATAAACAAATTTCTCTATTTTTGTAAAATTGAATGGGAAAGGGGTTTCTCTATATTTTAGAGAGACCCCCAAGGAAAAATATTTTATATTGATTTCTTTAGTTCGCAATTTTCCTTAAAGTTTTTTTCGGAGTTGCCAAGCTCAAGTTGAGCATCTACTACATATGCTAGTAGTAGGTGTAGTAGGGTGTTTTGGCCCTGGACATATCCTGTTTCTCAGAATGCTCTAGCGAATCAAAGCTCATATTCTCATAGGAAGCGGCCCCACTTCCTCATTCAAATAGGTGAGTTTCCATAAAGAGTGTTACTGCTACACCCCACTTCAATCTTAAATTGAAACTATAGAACTCATTAAGACTTCTTAAAAGTCATCCTTCACATGCAGTCACACTATCACAACAAAGCACCACAGGGAGGGACAGAGAATGTAATTCTCTTGATAGTGCATACTTTTAATCACCACAAATTAGTTGTCTCATTTGAAACCTTGATCTAACCTTGATCTTGGGATCTCCAGTCATCAAGGTTGAGTATCCTTCATGGCAATTTTATTGAGCTTAAGTCCCACCCCCCTCGATGCAGCACTAACTATCTCTTTAGACAAACCTTTCGTCAAAGGGCCTGCGATATTCTCCTTGGACTTTATCCAATCAATGGAAATAACGCCAATTGAGATTAATTATTTTTAGCTTTAGCTATTTACAGCTTGGATAACACAACGTATACATATAGATGGCACATGCCTATGCTAGAGAGAAATGTCTTCTAAAAAGCATCTTAGGCACTCGACCCCCTCTCGTGCTTTATATAACGCAATACTCTCAGATTCCATAATGAATTGAGCAATATATGTCTGTTTGGAAATCTTCCAAAAACAAACCCTCCTGCTAGAGTGAAAGCATATCCACTCGTAGACTTATACTCCTCTGAGTCAACTATGCAATTTGCATCACAAAGTCCCTCAAGGACAGCAAGATACCTTTCACAAATCAAACAAAAGGTAATAGGGTATTTTAGGTACCATAATACTCTACTAAGTGCATCTCAATGCTCTTGCTCTGGACTACAAGTATATCTACTTAACTTACTCACAATATAGGCAATGTCCGGACTCTTACAGTTCATTAAATTCATCAGACATCCTATAACTATTGAGTATTCAAGTTAAGATACTACATTACCCTTATTTTTCTTGAGTTTACAAGAAGAATCGTACGGAGTACAAGCAGACTTACAATCAGACTGATTGTATCTCTTAAGCACAAATTCAACATAATGAGAACGACTAAGACTATAAATGTTAGATTATCTTCTAATCTGCATCCCTAAGATTACATCAACATGGCATAAGTCTTTCAAGTCAACGTTCCCATTCAGCGCAAGTTTTTAGTGGAATTAATCACATCTATGAGCATACAATCACACAGGCATCCTTAACAAGTTACTTGTAAATATACTTGTCAGATTCATTAACTTAAATCTACTACTCATTATCACATGATCAAACTTTCCATGTCACTGTTTATGTGCTTATTTGAAAACCATACAAGGATTTGTTCAACTTACAAACTTTGTCTTCACAACCTTTCACCACAAAGTCCTTAGGTTGGTCTATGTAAATTTCTTTATCTAATTCACGGTTTTAGAAAAGCTGTCTTAACATCCATCTAATGTATCTCTAAGTTGTTTATGGAAGCTATAGCAATTAGCATCTCAACGGAAGTAATTCTCGTCACAGGTGAATAAAAATCAAGGAAATCAATACCTTGTTTTAGTTTATAGCCTTTAGCTACCAACCTAGCCTTAGATTTTTCCACATTTCCATCTACCTTATGTTTCCTCTTAAAGACTCATCTACATCCTATGGTCTTACTCCCTAGAGGTAAACTAGCAAGCTCTTAAGTCTGGTTCTGACGAACTGAGTCCATTTCACTAAATGAAGCTTCTTACCAAAATGGGGTTTCAGTAGATGTTATGGATTCTTTACGAGTATGGAGCTTAGACTAAGCTACGCATATTATGAAGTCAGGTCCATAAGAAGTCTCAGTTCTAATCTTTTTACTTCTCTTAGGATCAACTCTACTTCATCTTTCTTTGAAGGCAAATTCTGACTACTTGAAGAGACATCTAGGGGGTTAACAACACATCCCTAAGGAGAGACAGGTTTCAAAATAAACATGTTCAAAGAACTCAAAATCCCTAGACTCCATAATAGTATTCATACCAATGTCAGTAAATCAGAACTCACAACCAAAAAAATATATGCAATAGGGTACTTAGGATACCTTATCTAAACACCCCCACACTTTGACGTATGCATTAGAAGGTTGTTTATCTCTCCATACTCATATGGAGTTTTATCTGATCCTTTAAAGGTTACTTTATTCAGGATATAAAATAAATAAATTAGAGGACGACCTCCCCTCATAAGTTGGTGGTTAATCCTTTGATCAACATGGCATATATCATCTCCTTAATGGTTCTGTTCTTACAACTATACCATTAGATCATGTAGAATAAGGAGGTGCAATCTCCTATATGAATTTCGTACTCGCCATCACAGTCATACCTAACCCTTTTAGTGGTAACATATACTTCTCTTGCAATTTCAAGTTTATACTCTTAAGGCTTATAAGGCATCATCCTTACTCCTAAGCAAGTATACAGGATAGTAACTCGTACAATCATCTATGAAAGTTATAAACCACCTTTTACCACCTTAGTTTGGGTTGATTTCATGTCAACTAGGTCTAACTAAATTAATTATGAGGGCTTAAAATTACTCTGAACAATTTTGCCAAAATGTTTTATAGCATATTTTGATTCTACACAGATCTCACTTTTATAGCAAATTGGACAAAACGACACGAGCTTGGCAACAACCTTGGAGATATCATCTGTAGTTATTATCGCGAATTACATCAAGCGCTAGCAGTTCAAGACATCACGTATTCGCGTTCACTGTTTCTAGCAAGTAATTCCAGTAATATCTCACTAAGCAAAGGTTCAAGACCTCATGGAAACCTCTGCCTAAAATGGTATTTCCTGTGTTTTTATGTGATTTTCGTTTTGATGGTTTTGGTATGACTAGAACTTAGGACCTAAGGGTCACTAAGGGTTCACTAGTTCATGCATTTTCACTTTAGTGAAAGGAACCTTTAGTCTCACTTGTGAGGAACTAAAGATGAAAGCTCTCTGTACTATATGAGTTTTGCAATCCATAGTATGACCCTGGAGTCAATACAATTTAGTGTGAGAGACTGGACGTTGGAATGGCTAGTATGACTTCTACATGCACGATCCGTCTGTATGTTCAGTCAGTTCGGTCGTAGGATTGGGGTGTTGATTTACCAAGATCTATCTATGTTTTCATGTTTTATTGAGGTTTTAATTCATGTGGGGGATTGTTGGAAACAATATTTATTAATTTTTATTTTTAAAATTTTTAACTAGATAAAATTATTTTTTTTTCGTTGTGAATGAAACTTATTAGTCCCACATCGTGGAGTTTATACTTTTTAGTTGTTTTAAGAGACTATATAAACTTTTTGTTAGACCATAGCTCGGTTGAACTCACCAAGCATTGGTATGTCAAGTTTGGTTGTCATATTTCAGTGTGTCAAAACTCATCTAAAGTCGCTTGATTATATACTAGAGTCAACTACGTTTAGGTTAGACTAGAAAGTCTAGGAATGTTGAGACATACAAGTATTACTCCGAAGACCTGAAGAATGTGAAGAAGTAGCGAACTACAACGACGGCATCATCCTTCCACTTGAGGTTAGTAATTTTGACTTGAACTGTTTCATTCCTAACTTATCTTTCAAGTCGTGCTATATTGAAAACATAACTGCGAAGCTGTATATACTGTACATATTGTATAATACTTTAGTGATGTGACATGGTCATATTTGTATGATCATAGTATTAGGGAATTAGACTATGAAGTACAACGCTTATCTTTTGAACTTCGGAGATATGACATCGACATAATCTTGTATATATTGTTATGATTATGTGAATGGGTTATGGTGAATATTTCATCCTAGGAAACAATGTTTTACATTTGTTTAAAGGAAGTACATTCATGAACTTGTTTCGTGAATCAAAAGGGAAATCATTAGGCTTATTGGTTCGGCTATTCATTGCAAATCTTTGGATGACAAATATGTGTGAGATGGTAGAACCGATCTTAACCTTGGTTATGTATCTTGGTATAACTATTCACCATGCCTGACTTATGATTTGGTATGACTAGTTTTTATTAATTGGTGTAACCGATCCTAAGTAATCATCATGAGATGGTATGATCGATATTTGTAATTGGTATGACCGATCCTAGTAATTGGTGTAACCGATCGTAGTAATTGGTGTGACCGATCACAGAGTGTTGTGTAATCGATCCATGTAATTGGTAACCGAACCTGGTAACTGGTGTAACTGGTCCTGGTAACTGGTGACCGATCACAAGCAATACCATGGGAATATGGTAACCGATCCTGGTAACTGATGTAACCGGTCCTGGTAACTTGTGTGACCGATCACAAGTATTTCCATATTGAGGTATAACCGATCCTAGTGATTGGTAGAACCGATTGAACCCATGTATGGGATTTGATATTTGATCAATCACATAGTTATCTTGGAAAACAGGTCAACCAATTCTAAACTTGTTTGGAAGTGTGGTATAACCGATTCAAAGAATGTAAGATTTACAGTGAAGAGATGTCAATATACTTTGAACACGTACAGTAACTCTTATCATTTATTGTTTAAAGATATTCCTTAGTACTCTAGGAGATCATGTGCCGAGATGAATTAATAATCTTTTAATTAAGGTTTTTGGTTATATATGCTTTAATTACCAGCAATTAAATGCATGTCTCTAGAGAACAAAAATTAGTAATGTGCATTTACTAATTGGAGATTTTCTATTGAGAGATTTCGGGACAAGCATTTATTGGAATTAGGAAAACCGAATCTTGTCATTCATTGCATATCTTGAGAATATTTTCGGTTTTGGAAATTCCTTGATGTCCAAACATCCTTGGTTTATAAATACCCAAGTTTGCATTTCTAGCAAACTATCCTAAGAGCCAGGTAAACTTCATTTCTTGTTGCTTCTGGTGGAGCCGTCTAATCAGAGAGGAAAGTATCGTTGGTGGGATCAAGAAGCTCTACGAGTACCGTTGGCGGGAAACTAGATAATTGCAGTGTTATTAGTTTTCGATTGATTTGATTGACTAATGGTTGTTGAAACTTTGATTGCACCTAGTTTGTTTATTCTTAAGAATCTTCTCTTCTGATATAAGATTCACTCAAACTAGATCGAAGTATCAACGGGATCTTTAGAACTGTTGTTAGATCCAAAGACATCTTGTGATAATCCATCGTTCTGTGTGTGATTGATCACAATAGATTTAAGTGGTGTTGTACAGCTTATTATTTAAGATTAAAGAAGATTTGAAGACGAAGAAGATTTCTTATTAGTTCTCATATCTTTGTGTGTGCACAAACCTTGATCGGCTGGGATCCAACTAGAATCGGATTTATTCAATTGATTAGTTGCGTGAGATCGGCATCACTTTATAGTTTCTCGTTGAGATTTATATTGATTAATTGCGAATCTAAACTTAACCGCTTCGGTAGTTATTGGATAGAATGATTTAACCAGGCATAGGAGTTTATTAGATTAAACAGAAGAGCCTTTGCGTATGACTTGAGATATCTTTATCTTGAAAAAATCAAAAGAGTTGTTACCAAACATATTTGTTATTCCTTTACTGTTTGGAATACGATCCAAAGGAATTGTACCAGTGCGTGACCTTCGAAGTCAGAAGCGCAGGGATACTGAGGAAATTAAGTGAACTAGGGGTAGTTGCTTGGTCTCAACTATACTAAGTTGGTGTAGATTTTATATAGCGGCTTAATTCTGAGAGTATTCAATTCTGGACTAGGTCCCGGGGGTTTTCTGCATTTGCAGTTTCCTCGTTAACAAAATCTTGTTGTGTCTTTTACTTTGATTTCTGCATTATAATTGTTAATTATAATAAAGTAAAATACACAAACGTTAATTCGGATATACTTGATAGTGATCCTATAGAGCTTGGTTAAGTCTGAACCTATTATCAAGAATCATACTATGGTAGTCGTATTGTCTCGATCTCATATCCATAGACAATCATACAAAGTGTGAATACCGAAGTTGTTGTATTGTCTCGACTTTGTTCATAGACGATCACACTTGGTAAGAGGACGTATAGGTTGAAACTAAAATATTGTGGTGTATTTGGGTACCCTCATCTTTTCGATTGGTATCAGAGCAGGCAAACACGAAAAGATCTAACAATCTGTGTTTGGCGCGATCCAACCTATAATAAATGAGTCTGCGGAAAGGTAAGGCAAAGCCGAAAATATAGTCAGTTAACGTATCACAAGATTTGGGAAAATTTCTCTATGGGTTTAATTTTAGAAAATGTTTAAAAGGGGCCTCTTCCATAAGTTCTACTTGCTCTTCTGAAAATTTGTCTGTATTTTCTCAAGAAGAGGTTAAGTTAATCCCTGTATTCACAATCAATGATTCAGATTCTGAAAAAGCTCTTCATAATGATAAAGAAGATATTGATTGTGTGAATATAAAAACATCTCAGCTAAATGAACTAAGTAAAGAATTTCTCTCATGTGCAACCGAACTCACTCTTGCACTAAGAAGAGAAGGAAAGCTTCTTGAAGACTTGTGTCATATGAAAGCTAAAAATGATCAACTCAATCTTGATTTAACTACCCTGAAAGCTGATGTAGACTCTCTAAAGATCATATCTTCCTCAAAGATCCAATCCTTGGAAGCGAAGCTAAGGAAAAGCATTGATCAAGAAAAGAGGACTGGGATCTTAAGAAAAACAGCAGCAGATGAATACAATGCCTTAAAGATCTCATATGATTCTGAGATAAAGACAGTTTCTGAACATCTCAATAGGCTAAAAGATGAAATGCGTTCATTAATGTTAGAAAGTCAGTTGGTTACATCCTCCCCGCATAAATCTATAAAATCTGATTCGATCTTTTCCTCGAAAAAAAAGAAGAATGACATCGAATGCTCTCGGAAGGAATTTTCATCTTCTAAAAGCGTATTTGTATTCTCTGGGAATAGAAAAATGAGCTACTCACATCAGAGTGTTCCACATCATCATAAGCATCATTATAGACGATGTTTTCATTGTGGAATCAAAGGTCATGTTGTAATAAATTGTCAACATTCACCTAGTTCAATCTCTGGAAGAACAACTTCTAGTCAAGGTTGTAACATGAGACCATTTTCGAAAGAAATCATGCATGAAAAGATGAGGGTATCCAAATACACCGCAATCTTTAATTTATCCACCTATAAGTCCTCTTACCGAAAGTGATTGTCTATGGACGAAGTCGAGACAATACTACAAATCGGTATTCACACTTTGTGTGATTGTCTATGGATACGAGATCGAGACAATACGACTACCAAAGTGTGATTATTTGATAATAGGTTCGGACTTAACCAAAATCTATAGGATCACTATCAAGTAAAGCGGAATTACGTTTATGTAATTTACTTTAAATTATAATAACAATAACTATAATTGCGGAAAGGAAAGGAAAAGTAAATGACACAGCAAGATTTTGTTAACGAGGAAACCTCAAATACAGAAAACCCCCGGGACCAAGTCCATAATTGAATACTCTCAGAATTAAGCCGTTATACAAAATCTACACCAACTTCGTATAGTTGAGACCAAGCAACTACCCCTAGTTCACTTAGTTTCCTCAGTATCCCTGCGCTTCCGACTTCGATGAGTGCACGCACTGGAACAATTCCTTTGGATCGTACTCCAAACAGTAAAGGAACAACAAATTTGTTTGGTAACAACTCTATTGATTCTTTAAGATAAGATATCTCAAGTCATATGCAAAGGCTCTTCCGTTTAAGCTAATAAACTCCTTTGCCTTGTTAGATCAATCTATCAAATAACTACAAAAGTAGTCAAGTTTAGATTCGCACTCAATCTAAATAAATCTCAAAGAGATATATTGTGAATGCCGATCTCACGCAACTATCAATCGAATAAATCCGATTCTAGTTGGATCCCAGCCGATCAAGGTTTGTGCAACACAAAGATATGAGAAACCAATAAGAAATCTTCTTTGTCTTCAAATCTTCTTTAATCTCCAATTAAACCTGCACAACACCACTTGAATCTCTTGTGGTCAATCACGCACAGAACGGAGTCTGTTAACAATGGATTATCACAAGATGTCTTTAGATCTACAAACAGTTCTAAAGATCCCATCGATACTTCAATCTAGTTTGAGTGAATCTCATATCAGAAGAGAAGATTTTCAAGAATAAACAAACTAGGTGCAATCAAAGTTTCAAAAACCGTTAGTCAATCAAATCAATCGAAAACTAATAAACTGCAATTATCTTGTTTCCCACCAACGGTACTCGTAGAGCTTCTTGATCCCACAGAAGTCTTTAAAAGAGCGGTCGTAAGAGATTTCGCCTAATTAGTGTACTTTCCTCTCCGGATAGACGGCTCCACCAGAAACAACAAAAAGGTGAAGTTTGTCTGGCTCTTAGGATAGTTTGCTAGAAATGCAAACTTAGGTATTTATAGACCAAGGAAGTTTGGACACCAAGGAATTTCCAAAACCGAAAATATTCTCAAGATATGCAATGAATGGAAAAATTCGGTTTTCATAATTCCAGTAAATGCTTGTCCAAAATTTTCCAAAATCTCTCAATAGAAAATCTCCAATTAGTAAATACACATTAATAATTTTTATTCTCTAGATATATGCATTTAATTGCTGGTAATTAAAAGCATATATAACCAAAAACCTTAATTAAAAGATTCTCAATTAATTTCGGTACAGGATCTCCTTGAGTACTAAGGAATATCTTTGAACAATTAATGATAAGAGTTACTGTCCGTGTTCAAAGTATGTTGACATCTTGAAGTTTAAGATAATCGGTTCTACCCATAAAAATAATCAGGTAGGATCTCCGTATGGAAATACTTGTGATCGGTCACACAAGTTACCAAGACCGGTTATAGTAGTTATCAGGATCGGTTACATTAATTAACATGACCAGTTACACCACTTACCTTATAAAAATAATCGGGTATAGACCAGTACTACCATATAAAAATAATTAGGTAGGATTAGTTACACCAATTACCAGGTTCGGTTACACCAATTACAAGGATTGATTACACAATACTCTGTGATCCGTCACACCAATTACTAGGATCGGTCACACCAATTACAAATATCAATCATACCATCTCAAGTGATTACTTAGGATAGGTTACACTAATTAATAAAAACTAGTCATACCAAATCATAAGTCAGGCATTGTGATTAGTTTTACCAAGATACATAACAAAGTTACAATTGGTTCTACCATCTCACACATAATGGTAATCCAAAGATTTGCAATGAATAGCCATACCAATAAGCATAGCGATTTCCCTTTCGATTCATAAAACAAGTTCATGAACGTAATTCCTTTAAAGAAATGTAAAACATTGTTTCCTATGATGAAATCTTCACCATTACCCATTCACATAATCATAACAGCATTCATAAGATTATGTCGATGTCATATCTACGAAGTTCAAAAGATAAGCGTTATACTTCGTAGTCTAATTCCCTAATACTATGATCATGTGATCATTTCTCACTACTAGAGTAATATATATCCAATACACAGCTTCGCAGTTATGCGTTCAATATAGCACGACTTGAAAGATACGTTAGGAATAAAACAGTTCAAGTCAATATTACTAACCTCAAGAGGAAGGATGATGTCGTCGTTGTAGCTCGTTACTTCTTCACGTTCTTCAGTTCTTCGAGTAATACTTGTATGTCTCAACATTCCTAGACTTTCTAGTCTAACCTAAACGAAGTTTTCTATCACTAGTGGAAAATGGGGTTTTTATGACCCATGTCCCCGACCCTCATTGGCGGTTAATTGACCGTGGACTGGTCAAAACGGTCCTAGATTTAATAAAAATACGGACCACAGCTTAGAGCGTTAATGTTGGTCGTAGAATTAGATGTTTAATTCCAATTTTAGCCTTTTCCACAACGACCCATTCTTGGACCGATGAACGTGGTTCTTTCTATGGTTAAGTTTTTGTGGGACCTACTTTTATGCTTATCTTCTGGGGCACTATCTCTCTCCACTAATTAACCTTATCCATACTTTCTTCCTCTTTCATCGTCTCTCTTCTCTCGTAAACTCACTCACAGGCAGCCGAGCTCATTAGAAGCAAAATCATTTTCTCTTTGAACTACCCAGATCCATCTGCTATCTTACAAAAACAACAAATCTTCATGAAACAAAGCACACCACCACCACGAACTAGGAACAAAAACCATTTCCTGCTTCATCTCTCCAGATCCAATTGTTCCATTTTCTTCAATCTAAACTCAAAACCATTTTTCTTCGACCACTTCATTTTTCATCTTTGCTTTTTAGTTGTATTAACTGTTCTTCTTGTATTTTTGTAGTTAGGGATTCTTTTTTGTCGTTAGGGTTTCATTTTCTCTCTTTGTTCTTGTAGATTTTGTTTGCTGTTAAGGTTTTAAATCTCTTTTGATTTCCTGTAGGAGTTTTTAATTAGAGGACCAATTATCATCCTTAGTTGAATTTCTCAACAGTTGAAGGGGGATTTGGTTTTTGGTTTCATCTTCACCAACAGTTAAGAATCAACTGATTTACCGGAAAGAAGGTAAAATTGATAGTTTGCTTTATGATTATTTCCATCCCTTTACTTCTAATTTTTATTAAATGGTTTGATTTTGATTTAATTTTGGGGGTTTTCATGAAATTGAAATTTAATGATTCTACTGATTTACTTTGGTTTTTAAATGGTTTATAATGAGAACTGAAAGAGTGTTTGAAACCCAAGGAGGTTTTATTATTATGTCTCAGGTAAAAAAATTGATTAATTTTGTATCTGTAGGACTATTGAATTTAGTTTATTGAGTTTGAGATTATTGCTTGACAGAATTTATACATGGAAATTGAGAGTTTTGTGATTGCAGATGGATATGAATATGGACCATAGGAATGGGAAATTGGAGCTCCTGGTAAAGCGTATACGAAATGGGAAGCTTCAATGGCTTTAGGACTTGGCACTGGTGTCCCATGGGTTATGTGCAAACAAGATGATGTTCATGATCACATTGTAAGTATTTTTAAACTTTTTGAACACTTCCATATATAAGATGTAATGATCTATCTTGTGGAGTAAACTTAGAATTTTTCTACGTCGCTGGTGCATGCATGTTAATTCTTGCTAAATTTGAAACTAGCATGGAAATCCGAAGTTTTAATGGAGACCCTTACTTCGTTTGCAGGTTAAAAGAATACAAGATCAGAAGATGGCATTAAGAACTGCTGGAAGATTCATCTCCCAGAGGCTCGTTGGTGGAACCAGAAACTTCAGCAGGAACAGTATGTGTACTGAAGATGTTGGAGTTAAGGTTTGTAATTTTTTTAGTTATCTACTTTCCTGCAGAAGCTTTCGTAAAAATGTACTGATATTCTATTACTACAATGATGTCAAAAATGCCTTAATCCTGATTCTTAGTTGTTGTTATTTTTCTTCTCCTTGATGTGTTTAAGCAGTTCAAGGATATGAATCTTCAAATTCTGTATAAAAGGACCAAGAAGTTCTAGTTTGTGTGGCGGGAGTTCACGGTTCTGAATTGGGCTGTTGTTAGATCAATTTTTCTGAAATTATCCAAGTTATGTGGATCAGTTTCTCAAATCTTTCAGGTGGTAACATCTTGTATTATGTGTTTGCAGATGTTTTAGTTTGTGGTTATATTGAATAAATAGTCACAGTTATGGAACTTTACAAAAAAGAGTAAGCATGAATGATGGTGGATTACAAGAAGTTTGAATTTTTTTAATTGGCCACATCGGGGCTATTTGTTGCTGATATTGTTTATTGTGTGCACATGAAGGTTGGAACAACTGTTGTTACACGAGCTGATGGAAGATTAGCATTAGGAGCTCGAGGAAGGCGTGGCTTACCTGATGGAACTGAATTGGCATATCACATGAATGGCATTAGGAACTCGAGGAAGGCGTGGCTTACCTGATGGAACTGAATTGGCATATCACATGAATGGTAACGGTCATGTCTGTTTGTACACCCAGCATCCAGATGCTTATGCAACGTCATTTTCTGTAGTTCTCATTCCATGATGAACTGTGTACTATTTGATGATTACTCTTCCCAGCTTCTTATAATTTGTTGAGATATTTTCTTTGCAGGTCAAGAAAGTTATAGAAAAGATCCTAATATAAATTAATAACTTGCTTTCTCAAGGGCCAAATACTGCATGACAAGTGCTTGATAAAAAGCCTGAAAGAAAACAAAATGGGGTAACTGTTTTCTATTGCTTTCTTTATATATTCCAGAATTATTAACTTGAATTGTGTAATCTGGATGGCTTGTGGCATCTTCTATTATTGGTTCTTGGTTTGAAAACTAACATGAATGCCTCGGAAAAGTATACTAGTTTAGTAACTTTGTTATCGACAACAACGTTATCATTTTGAAGTCTCGAATTATATCTCATGCAACCATTTAGATTGTATCTTATCGACTTAGTTATCATTTTCTGCAAACGCCGACTTGTTTGCAGGTGCTGATGGCAACATCACAGAAGAACAACTTCGCCAGGGAGTTTTTTTTTTTTTTTTTTTTTGACTTGTTTTTGTGCAGTTCACAACTTGACACAACTTTTATCTCAATCTTTGTTTCTGTCTTGATCCATTATTATATATGAAAAGATGGTAAATGTATGTGTATATAAATTTGGTCCAAAGACGCAAGCTTATGCTATATCCACAATAATATTAAAATCTGAAAAAATTAATCATTTGATTTAGATGTGCTATTGGGCCCTTTATTGTTACTGATGATTATGCTATACCGTTCCTTCTGTTGTAAGGATTACTATGTGCTCTGTTGAGTAATATGTAATATGTGCGATATCGAAACTTGATCTGATTTGGGGTTGATATTGTTATTTCCAGGTGTTTGAACCCGGTGCTGTTGAGCTGGTGCAGTTGCCTCTTGACCAGGAGAATGGATAGCTCAAAGGGTTCGGTTTTGTCCAGTTTGCACGTCTTGAAGATGCTGGAGCTGCTTCAGAGTCTGAACGGGCAAAAAGACATTGCAGGGAGGATCATCAAAGGTGGGCAACTACCTTTTTCCTTCTTCTTTTTTGTTTGATAAAATAATAGGATAAACCGTCAAAGATAGAAGACTAGACACTAATGAGCTCAATCGGAGCAAGAGTACCTTCTTTTCTAGGAAATGTGTACTTTGACCAGTCGGTGCTTTGTCTAACATGTTACTATATAATATATCTGTAGCTGTGAATGAATGTTAGTATTCCTACATGTCATCCTTGAATTAACCAATGATAAATCTGAACTCTTGATACATGGCTAATTACTGGCACTTGATAAGTTAGTTTCTTTTCTAGTCGGTTCTTTGTCTAACATGCTAACAATATATGCTTAACTGATCTATGAGGAATTTGTGATATGATTAATTACTAATCTTCACAACTTTGCACTTTTTATCCTCCATTCTGTATCTTGTGCTCGAGATATGTCAAGGTCGTGAATTAATGAACTAGTTACGTTTCATATACTTTCTTTGTGCCGTTGTGTCGATGTTGGACAGAGGCAGATAAAGAGATTGACATCATATTGGTTAGGATACCAACCTTTTATAGATCACTGTCCTCTCATGTTCAAGATTGTTAGAAATAAAAGTGTATTAATTATGAATTGTATCATGATAATAATGTGGAGAGTAAGTCTTTTGATTTTAAAAGAAATCTATAGGAGGCAGAAATAGTGGATTTTCAAAGCTGATTGCTGTTAGTGGGTGCAGAGCCTCCAATCCTAGATCTAGAAGAAGACGCAGCAAGGTTGTGGAGCTTCACTGCTGATAGTTGTTATAGTATATTTCTCATCGAATTATTGGTGCTTCATCTATTTCTTTCCCTGTCACTTCCGGTAGGAATAACTCGATCCAGGTTTATTTCTTATGTTAGTGCAGCCTTTCATCTTAACTGTTGGTGCGTAATCTAGGTTTTGACGTTTGTGTACTGGAATATGATTTTTTTTTGTTTTGTTTTGAAGTTACTGGTGTCCTGCTTTACAAGACAAGACGGCCACACATGAAGATTACTTCACAAGTATGTCTTTCTATCTATTCCCATAAATATGATTCATTGATGTTTCAGATTATCAGTTGATAAATGATAAAGTTGCCTAAATCTCTGTTTTTTTCGGTTTCCCTCGATGATAAAGTTGCCCAAATCTCCATTTCAAGCTTTGATAATGGCATGGCATGGTTATTATTTTTATAAGCATTTTCTTGAGTATTGTGACCTCCCCACATTAATCAGCTGATGGCCGAACTTATTTTTGCTGTGCAGGTACACCATTATGAAGTAGGGATAAGTTCTAAATCATCATCGGAGTTTATCATTTTGCTGTTTAATCAATAGTTTATTAGTTCATCGTTTTGTAACCAAATTCTAGAACTTAGTTACTTTTCTTGTAAGATTTGCATTGGTCAGAACTCAAGATTTTAATCCTTTTTGTGCAACTTGATCCCAATGAATGAATGAATGTTAAATTGAATGATTATTCGTGTGCAAGTTTAATTTGATTCTCATTTTTATTTGATTTGAATTTGGTTCTCATTTGAGTTTGATTTGATTCTCATTTGAATTATAATTTGAGTTTGGTTTGATTCTCATTTGAGTTTTAATTTGAGTTTCACTTGGGTTTGATTTGAGATTTAATCGGATTCAGTCATGCCAGACAACCAATCTGAATATATTTTTTATATATTAAGATTTATATCTACGACTGATTGAGATCAGTCATAACTTATTGATTGTTAACACCGGTCGTTGATATGAGATTTTCAGTGACCCGCATAGCCACGTCATAGATGAAAAAGACGCTCAAACAGCGATCCTTTCCCGACTGCTAAAGCAAGTCATTTAACTTAAGAGTGCTAGAAGATTCGCCTGAAACAAGCAAGACGAGGAAACCTAGGGGTAATCGACATCAAGACTCTTAGATGAGTTTTATGACTTGCTTTGACGGTTGCGAAACTGCTATTTTCCACTAGTGTCTAGTACATAATCAAACGACTCTTAGATGAGTTTTGACACACTAAAATATGACAACCAAACTTGACATACCAACGCTTGGTGGGTTTAACCTAGCTATGCTCTAACAATGCATGAGTATGATTTTCTTAGATCAAATAATTCTCATAAGAATTCTCAAAAGGGTTCTCAAAAGGTAGTTCATCACAAAGGGAAATAGGATCAAAAGACTAAGAACTCATGAAAATGGATACCAAAGAAGGCCATGGAACCAAACAAAAAGGAATATGGCAAATTCTCCAGTTCATCAATACATAAGGTAATACCTAAATATCTTGATGATAGTCATTTCTATGATAAGTTTGGTCTGTCTTACAAGAGGAGTAAGATCCCTAAGAGAACAAATAAAGGAAGATTCTCTACAACTCTTGAAGAGAATAATCTGTCTCAACTAGATACTTAGTATCTTGTTTGAATACACTGACTCATGAAGTGCTCAAACTATGTTTGATGAGTTCAGTGTATATAGCACAATAGTCTGAAAAACTTACGAGATCTGTGGAAATATTCACAAGAAGGCACTTTCTTAAAACCTTTAATATTGAAGATTTCGGTTCTTTTATATTAAAGGAGAATATTTGTGATTTCCATAATCGATGACCAAGTTTTTGGAAACTATTGGTATATATGTTTCGGTAATCTGTGTCTCTCAAAGGAGAAAAATCTTATCTATGCCTCTGAAGCAAGAATTATGTACAATACAGATTATCATGCAAAGCTCTCTGCAAGGGTTTCAGAAAGATATGCTGAAAAAATGGCGTGTGATTCTTCCAGGTTCTATAATTCCAATGGATTTGGAACCACCTCTTGCAATCATATCAATCCCTCATATCCTATGATTGATTATGAGAAAGAGTTTCACAAATTGACACGAACTTGTGCAGAAACAAAATTAGAGGTTTTGATGTTGAAGCGTTCTCTTGAAAAATCTTTACTTGTTCAAGCACATCTTGTCGAGCAACAAGAATTACTTCTGAAAAGAGTAAACGAATGAGAACCTAACTTACTCAAGGTTGAGGAATTATTCTTCGATCAAGGATCTCTTTAAGGAATTCAGAGAATTATTCCTATCAAGCGAAAGAGATCTCAACATCATTAAGAGATTTGATAGACATCAATGTTTTAATTTACTTCAATTATTGTATAAGGTCTATTTTGAATAAAACTATCATTATTGCAGATGTTTAAGCTGAGATGAACTTCGGTGACGAACTCTAGCGACTGAAAGTCAAGGTTTTCCACTGGATTGTTCTCCTCCCTGGTTTTTATTCGATTTGATTCCCTTCCTTTTTCTTTTGCTCTTTTTTTGCGAATGCTTCACCCTGGTTTTGTTTTTCTTTTTCGGCCTTTATTTTATTTTCTTTCTCGACCTAGGGTTTGGTTTTCATTTTTTAGGGTTTTTCTGAAATCTTTGTTATGCCTGCTGACCGAATTTTAGATAGTGGTAAGAAGGTTGTCGTTCACTCGGACTTGATGAGATTGATTTTAAGAATTAATAAACAAAACTACTTAAACTAGCAAACATATACAAATTATGGTGACAAGATGAAGAGGCACTGAGACGCAGGATTTCACTACTTTTCATATTCTTGTGGTTCAGTCATTAACTCTAGACAATATAGCTCAAACAAAAGAAGTTGTGACTCTAAATCTTTGCAAAAAATAGATTTCATAAAACATTATTTGTAAGTTGTAAGCATGACGCATCAAAAGTAATTTAAACTAAGCATGCGACATCAGACAAAATAACAAGTAATTAATAGAAATCATAAAGCAATTAAATATATGCAAAAAGTCAATAAAAGAATTAATTCATTTACCACAATCATGAAAAGTTGCTTCCTCCGTTGTCCCAGTGATGGGGTCTAGCTTCTCATGATGCAAACACACTCAAAATTCATTTTTATTGCTCAAAGGGTGTTCACAATAATGAAATGGGAGAAAAATAATTAAAACCTGGTTTGTAACAATTATATTTGTTACAAACAGAACTGTTACAGAGAACGATAAATATGAAGTGTCGCTGGTACTGTAGCAATACGACTGTCTTCTATGGTCTAATGTTCTTCGTGTTCTTCTTCACCGGCAGAACTGGTTCATCTCTGCAACTTGCTTTTTCTCCATCCTCAACCCTCTGTTCGCTCCCCTATCACTCCATGCCCGATATTCTATTCCCTAGCACCTTAAATAGCATCACAGGACCAAAAATCCCTCGCCATAACTCCCCAAAATCTTCTCTTAATCACATTATTCTCCACTGCCAGACATGAGAAATAATTTCCATTCTTAGCTCTTTCATGCATCTGCAGATATCTAACACACTTCAAACAGACTCATACACGTCCCAGAAAAAGATATACATGCTCTGACCTCGTGCAATCTTTCCCAGAATAAAGAAAATCTCGAGAATAACTCACGGGAATAAAAGATACTCTATTTTCTTCCAAACCCACATTGCAGCCCAATTTTCTCGATTCTAATGGACTTACCAGTCCTGTTAAGTGTAACAGGCCCAAATCAATCAATTGGAGCGTTTGAATCTCTCCCGAATCAAATCCAGATAATCCTGTAGTTTCATAATATTTTCCCGTGAACATGCAGCTTTGTTTCCTTCTCGGTGATTATCTGGTCCAACTGGATTGAATCCAACACTACTAACATCTCTGTTTAGCTCAAATAAACAAACCCAAAGAGTTTCTGCCATTGAATCTCTCTAGAACATGATCAAAACTCGAACCCTAAATCTGGCTGTGTGCTGCAACATTTTCCCGCTAAAAGCAAATTCAAACGAATAAGAAAGGGTTGCCCCTTATCCAACAGCTGGGGTGCGAATAGCAAAGAAGGTGCCCCTTAGTAATCGAGTACCCCTGATCCAAAACTAGGGTCCATTTAGCAGTTGTCCTTTGGGGTGCCTTTAACAACTTTTCGAGCAACATTCTCCACAAGAGCTTATTTCCTAGAAAAAACTTAAAACAAGTTTATTAGTGAAAAATGAGTCCCAATTAATGTAGTTATGGGTGAAAATGCGTCACACTTACGTGCTTATCACCTGCGTCAACACGTTCTTCTGCTTCTTGCCGTTCTCGGCTACCTCCTCCATCACCTCAGCCACCTCCTTCACCCCAGCTTGCTGAGCTTCCTACTTCTCCAGTAGACGTTGGTTTGCAGACTGGGTATTATCAATGTCCTTTCAAAAATATTGACAACTGCCATGATGGAGTGAATGGCAGAGGCTATGCCCGGGGATCTATTCTCAAACATCTACAAGACAGGCATTTCTCAGACAACAATAAGAACAGTTGTAGAGATACCATCTTAACTGATCTGCAGGTATATCTTGCTTGCGAAAGAGTTCTCCTCTAACTTCGTATGTGGTTATGCAGTAAATGCATGAACCTGCATGCTTGGAGAACTCCCTGTAAAGGCCAGGTAGGGCTTCATTGTGATATTATTGTTGGTCCTTCCAACGGAGCATCTGCAGATTTTCTTATACGCGGAGTGGAAAGGCCAGCTGCTGTCAGAGAGGTTGTTGGTCCTTGCAGGCCTACTATTGCTGATGAATTGAACAAGTAGTTGTTGTTGGAGAGGTTTTAAGGATTGATGATAGTGCCATAGAGGATGAGTCTTTTTCCTTGTCTCATGATCTGCTCAATGCTGTCTTCCAACGACAGTTTACCATTGTGTCCAGCGTACCACATCAGTGTAGATTAGGATTTTCCAGGACTTTGAAAGCCTGCCTTGACAACGTGCTCTGTAAACCAGCTGATATGACTGCTTGGATACGGGTGCTTCTTCTTCCCATTTGCACACTAACGATGTACAGGCACAAACGTGCAGCTGAAGAGAAGTCTAGCAATAGAAAGCGACTTCAAGTCACTGCTATTCAACAAGCTTTATCGGCTTGGAAGGATCCCAATGGTTGTTACTCGCTGATTTACAAGTTGTTGCACCTGCCAGGCCAACAACGTTCCACTAAACAGTCTTGCAAAAAAAAAACCCAGAAGCTGCCAATTTGAGCGCCTGCCGGAAGAAGATTGGGTATGGGCACTATGCAGCTGCAATTCGTGTTTTGTCATCGAACGGTGTTTCCCCTCGCAACGAGAATACCCTGACTGAATTGCAAGCTAAACATCCAGCTTCTCCTCCACCTTCTATTCCGAATACAGATGTTAGTAGTGATCCTGTCACTGTTGATTCAAGGGCGGTTCTTGGCGCCATCAAGAGTTTCCCTAAAGGAACTTCTTGTGGTCGTGATGGATTGCATGCACAACACCTAATTGATACGTTGAGTGGAGCAGCAACGGCAGTTGCTGATCAGTTGTTGGCTTCGATTACAGGGGTTGTCAACCTTTGGTTGGCGGGTAAATGTCCTAATGCTTTAGGTGAGCTTATTGCTAGTGCACCCCTTACACTATTACTCAAACCTGGTGGTGGGCTTAGGCCTATTGCGGTTGGAACAATTTGGCGTCGATTGGTTTCTAAGGTGGCTGCCTTTTCCGCCGGTAAGGTTATGACAGCTTATTTAGGTGATCATCAATTTGGGGTTGGTGTGCCGGTGGGAGGGGAAAGTATTTTACATGCTGTAAATAGCTTGCTGGAGTTGAAGGGTCACTCGGATAAGATGTCAATGTTACTCATTGACTTTTCGAACGCGTTCAACATGGTGTGCAGATCTCATCTCATTAGGGAGGTCCGTCTTCATTGTCCAGGTATTTCTCGTTGGATAGAATTCTGTTATGCCAGGCCTGCTAGACTTTACTATGACCAACACATTTTGTATTATGCACTTGGTGTTCAACAAGGAGATCCTCTCGGTCCCCTTCTGTTTGCTCTTACATTTCACCCTCTAGTGAAGTCCATTGCTTCTCGTTGTAAACTTGATTTGCACGCCTGGTACCTTGATGATGGCACTATCATCGGTGATGCACTAGAGGTCGCCAAAGCCTTAAGTATAATAGAATCTGAAGGACCAAGTAGGGGTTGACATCTCAATATTAAGAAAACTGGGGTCTTTTGGCCTTCAGTTGATCCACGAAGCATTGTTGAAGGTGTTTTCCCCAATTATATCGGTAGTCCTAGTAATGGTGTTAAACTTGTGGGTGGACCTGTGAGTTTGGATTTGAATTTCATGAGTGACATGGTGTTGGGTAGGGTGAACAAGACCATTCAGCTAATGTCTGCCATCAAAAAACTCAAGGACCCTCAAAGTGAGATGTTGTTACTTCGCAACTGTGCCGGTGTGTCCAGATTATATTTTGCTATGCGTACCACCAATCCTGCACCTCTATAACAGGCTACAGACCTCTTTGGTGACCATTTACTCAAGTATTTGAGACTTTTAATCACGGGTGATGGAGCTGGTTTTGGACCTTTGCAACAGAGACTGGCTACCCTTCCTATCAAAGATGGTGGTCTTTATACATACACTATGGATGACACTCGCTCCTATTGTTATCTTGTCTCCCAGAGTCAGACTACTTTAGTGTGGAAGTTGATACTTGGTAGCTCATTCTCAACAGACAATGGTTCTGCCTATCAGTTGGCTCTTCAGAACTTCATTCAGGTATGTGGTTTGCCTTCCAATTATTGCGTCGATGATACTACCCCCCCCCCCCCCTCCCCCTTCTATGCACTCCCTAGCAGTTACCTACTTTGATGCAGTGAAGAAGCAAATCCCTGCCCAAGTTTCCATATCTGCAAGAGACTCCATTCTGTGGCAATGTAACCGAGTCAAACATGCACAAGATTATCTTTTGGATGTCCCCATCAGTGGTTTAGATCAATGCCTTGGGCCCAGATAGTTCAGAGCAGTAGTTTGCTATCACCTTGGTATCCCCTTGTTTGTTGAAGGTGGTTTGTGCTCTTGTTATAGCAGACCTATGGATATTTTTGGTGATCATGCGCTCCATTGGTCTAAAGATGTTGGTCTCAAGTTTCGTCACGACTTGGTTCGTGATGTAATTTCAGATATTTGTTACAAAGTTGGTGTACCTGCGCGCAAAGAAGTTGCTCTGAGATTTTTGTCAGATAATAACAAGGATTTACGTCCAGCGGACATTCTTGTCCTCAACTGGGAAAATGTCCGAGATGTGTGTATGGATGTCACAGGTGTCTCACCCTTCACTGGCGAGGGGGTTCGTGTTTTTATTCCAGGTCAGGCCATTTCGAAAGCAATTTTGCGTAAACGTACTAAATATTTGGATGAATGTGTTTCGCATGGTTATGGTTTGGGTGTTTTGGCTTTCACTACTTTGGGGGAGCTTAGTGAGGATACTATATGTTTTTTTAAGCGTTTGAAGAATTGTTTAGTTAATAATGATGCTGGTAATAGTCTAGGTAGTTTTATTTTTCATAGACTGGGTGTTGCTATTCAAAAAGGGGTTGGTGCCCAGCTTGTTGCTCGACTGCCAACTAAAACTTTGTACGAAGTAGATTAATTATATGTAATTTTGTTTTTGATTTTCATAAATATATTATTTTTAAAAAAAAATTATCAATAAAATTATTATTTTATAATTACCGATTACATAGCCTTTGAATGAATGTTTATATTTTTTCTATGTGTATTCGGTTTATGGGATGTCTGATTTCGGTTTTCATTAACCTTAATATTCGATCTCATATGATGTTACCCTTATGGTTTGTGTGGCTTTTTGATTTAGCGGGATTAAGTTCTTCCCATGTTGGTAGGCTTTATCAAAGGATCGTAAGGTGTTCCGATTGAAACTCATATGTGAAAAGTCACAATATGTTGAATCAATTTATGTTTACATGAGTTGTGTTTAGCATAACATATGTGTTTCGGGTTTTCAACTTTTGCTATCGGCACGCATTAGTTAAAAACCTATTCAACCTTTCTCAGGTAAAGGTTGCTTTGTTGTTGTTCTTTTGTTCTTGCGAGAGGATGACAACACACTGGGGGAGAGTTCTTATTTGAACTTGCGCTTAATGATATATATTTCTGGGGAGAAGAAGCTGCGGAATTTGAGGTAACGAATTTGTTAGTTAATCGTTTTCCTGTTTAAGAAAAGCCTGTTTATATTGCATATATTTTGCTTTTGCTTAACGAAATTTCGGTACAATTGATATGTTCCATTATTGTGTATGGATATGTGTGTGTGTATGATTCAATTGTTTCCGGTTAAGAAAAACTGTGTCAATTTATTTGGCTTATTGTTTGGTATCTTCTTTATTGTTGGGTATCAAGTGTTTTTGCTTAACGAAATTTGGTGCAATTGCAGTGCTATAATGTCTATAATTGTTTCAGTTGCTTCCGGTTAAGAAAATAATTGTGCAAGTCAATTTATTTTGGTTTGTATGCATTGTTCATGGCTTAACAAAATACGGGATCATTTGTTTAGTCAAAATCGATTCCGGATAAGAGAAACTAAGTTAATTCTGATCTTAGTTAGACTTATAAAATTGGAGGATTCCGTTATTCAAGTCTATCGAATGCCTTGACAAGAAAAACTAGTTAACTAACCTAGTGTTTGTCTTGTCTAAAGACTAAGGTCTAAGTTCTTGTCTGAATAATTAAAGCCTGATGAGAGAAATAAAGTTAATTCTGATCTTTATTTTGGTCTTATCGAAATAAGCAGTTGCACATACGCAATCGGTTTAACAAGGGAATTAAGTTTCTTAGTCGATTTGTTAAACTATTAGGGAAAATTGCTTCGGGAAATTGTTTCCTTGACACAATATTAAAACTAAATTACTTGTAGTTTTGGTTTTAATATTGGTTATCTAAAATGGTATGTGAAACCTTCGTGCTTAACTCTTATAGGTTGTTTACAAGTCTTTTACATTTGTAAGATCCTTTCGGTTTTTCCTTTATTTGCTCGAACCTTTGTCATTTTGTGACAAAAAGGGGGAGAAATATATGGAGTAAACAAGTGATTTGCAATCACTAATGAAAGGACAATTGTGCTTAAACGTTATATCTAACGAAAGAGTAAAGCATTGACTAAGGGGGAGAAACATATCATATTGTTGTTGTAGTATTCTGACTACAAAAAGGGGAATAACAAAGATGTTCGGATTGTATATTTACCTAGCTTACCTTTAGGGGGAGTAAAAGCTTTTGTTATCAAAATGTCAATAACAACATTTATTGATTGAATATATGCAGGTTATTGTGATGTTGAAACTTGGAATCAAGCATATGTAAAATGAATTCTTATGTAATTTGTTTATCCATATGTAATAAGAGTTTTGTCACTAAAATTAAAAAGGGGGGAGATTGTTAGAGCATAGCTCGGTTGAACTCACCAAGCGTTGCTATGTCAAGTTTGGTTGTCATATTTTAGTGTGTCAAAACTCATCTAAAGTCGCTTGATTATATACTAAAGTCAACTTCGTTTATGTTAGACTAGAAATTATAGGAATGTTGAGACATAGAAGTATTACTCTGAAGACCTGAAGAATGTGAAGAAGAAACGAACTACAACGACGACATCATCCTTCCACTTGAGGTTAGTAATATTGACTTGAATTGTTTCATTTCTAACGTATGTTTCAAGTCGTGCTATATTGAAAACATAACTGCGAAGCTGTATATACTGTACATATAGTATAATACTCTAGTGATGTGGCATGGTCATATTTGTATGATCATAGTATTAGGGAATTAGACAATGTAGTATAACGCTTATCTTTTGAACTTCGGAGATATGACATCGACATAATCTTGTATATAGTGTTATGATTATGTGAATGGGTTATGGTGAATATTCCATCCTGGGAAACATTGTTTTACATTTGTTTAAAGGAAGTACATTCATGAACTTGTTTCGTGAATCGAAAGGGAAATCATGAGGCTTATTGGTTCGGCTATTCATTGCAAATCTTTGGATGACCAATATGTGTGAGATGGTAGAACAGATCTTAACCTTGGTTATGTATCTTGGTATAACTATTCATAATGCTTGACTTATGATTTGGTATGACTAGTTTTTATTAATTGGTGTAACCGATCCTAAGTAATCACCATGAGATCGTATGATCGATATTTGTAATTAGTGTGACCGATCCTAATAGTTGGTGTAACCGATCCTAGTAATTGGTGTGACCAATCACAAAGTGTTGTATAATCGATCCATGTAATTGGTAACTGGTCCTGGTAACTGGTGTAACCGGTCCTGGTAACTGGTGTGACCGATCACAAGCAATAACATGGGAATATGGTAACCGATCCTGGTAACTGATGTAACTGGTCCTGGTAACTTGTGTGACCAATCACAAGTATTTCCATATTGAGGTATAACCGATCCTAGTGATTGGTAGAACCGATTGAACCCATGTATGTGATTTGATATTTGATCAATCACATAGTTATCTTGGAATACATGCCAACCAATTCTAAACTTGTTTGAAAGTGTGGTATATCCGATTCCAAGAATGTAAATCCATGTAAATATGAATAAGGATTTACAATGAAGAGATGTCAACATACTTTGAACACGTACAGTAACTCTTATCATTTATTGTTCAAAGATATTCCTTAGTACTCAAGGAGATCTTGTGCCGAGATAAATTAAGAATCTTTTAATTAAGGTTTTTGGTTTTATATGCTTTAATTACCAGCAATTAAATGCATATCTCTAGAGAATAAAAATTAGTAATGTGCATTTACTAGTTGGAGATTTTCTATTGAGAGATTTCGGAAATATTGGACAAGCATTTGTTGGAATAAGGAAAACCGAATATTGCCATTCATTGCATATCTTGAGAATGTTTTCGGTTTTGGAAATTCCTTGATGTCCAAACATCCTTGGTTTATAAATACCTAACTTTGCATTTCTAGCAAACTAACCTAAGAGCCAGGAAAACTTCATTTCTTATTGTTTCTGGTGGAGACGTCTAATCGGAGAGGAAAGTATCCTAATTAGGTGAAATCTCTTACGATCGCTCATTTAAAGACTTCCGTGGGATCAAGAAGCTCTACGAGTATCGTTGGTGGTAAACTAGATAATTGCGGTGTTATTAGTTTTCGATTAATTTGATTGACTAACGGTTGTTGAAACTTTGATTGCACCTAGTTTGTTTATTCTTGAGAATCTTCTCTTCTGATATAAGATTCACTCAAACTAGATCGAAGTATCGACGGGATCTTTAGAACTGTTGTCAGATCTAAAGAGATCTTGTGATAATCCATTGTTAACAGATTCTGTTCTTTGTGTAATTGATCATAGGAGATTCAAGTGGTGTTGTGCAAGTTATTATTGAATATTAAAGAAGATTTGAAGAAGAAGAAGATTTCTTATTAGTTCTCATATCTTTTTATGTGCACAAACCTTGATCGGCTGGGATCCAACTAGAATCAGATTTATTCGATTGATTAGTTGCGTGAGATCGACATCACTTTATAGATTCTCGTTGAGATTTATACTGATTGATTGCTAATCTAAACTTAACTGCTTTGGTAGTTATTGGATAGATTGATCTAATCAGGCAAAAGAGTTTATTAGATTAAACTGAAGAGCCTTTGCGTATGACTTGAGATATCTTTATCTTGAAAGAATCAAAAGAGTTGTTACCAAACAGATTTGTTGTTCCTTTACAGTTGTTTGGAATACGATCCAAAGGAATTGTACCAGTATGTGACCTTCCAAGTCGGAAGCGTAGGGATACTAAGGAAACTAAGTGAACTAGGGGTAGTTTCTTGGTCTCAACTATACGAAGTTTGTGTAGATTTTGTATAGCGGCTTAATTATGAGAGTATTCAATTCTGGACTAGGTCCCGGGGGTTTTCTGCATTTTCAGTTTCCTCGTTAACAAAATCTTGTTGTGTCTTTTATTTTGATATCCACATTATAATTGTTTATTATAATAAAGTAAAATACACAAACGTCAACTCCAATATACTTAATAGTGATCCTATAGAGTTTGGTTAAGTCCAAACCTATTATGATCAAGTATCACACTTTGGTAGTCGTATTGTCTCGATCTCGTATCCATAGACAATCACACAAAGTGTGAATACCGAAGTTGTTGTATTGTCTCGACTTTGTCCATATGCGATCAAACTTGGTAAGAGGACTTATAGGTTGAAACTAAAAGATTGTGGTGTATTTGGGTACCCTCGTCTTTTTACTTTTTAGTCCCACATCAGGGAGATCCTCTTCTTAAGTTATATTATTCCATTATATAAACAAATTTCTCTACTTTTGTAAAATTGAATGGGAAAAGGGTTTCTCTATATTAAAGAGAGACCCCCAAGGGAAATTATTTTATATTGATTTCTCTAGCATTTGCGATTTTCCTTAAGAGTTTTTTCGGAGTTGCCAAGCTCAAGTTGAGCATCTACTACATATACTAGTAGTAGGTGTAGTCGGGTGTTTTATCTTGGAGATATCCGTCCTGTGAGGGCTATAACATCACTCTTGAGTGTAGCCGGGCGCTAATGTCTTAAGGACAGCGTGTTAAACACGTGACTCACTCTGTTTTTCCTAAGTTTTGCCTTGTTGTTATTGCGGAGATTTTGGGAGCTTGTCCGTTTTGTCAAATCGATCACTTCCATTATAAAGGAGATAAGTATCAATAACTTTTGCTTCTTTGATTTTGATTATTGCACCCAACATCACCTCACAACCAAACTTTAACTAAATATTACTGATGTTAACCATTATCAAAATATTAGCTTCCCACAAGATAACATCAGCTAAAAAAAATTTAACTCCCACCAGCAAGTTTTTCAAAAAAAAAAAAAAATCACCAAGTTAGACTAAAATATTTTTCATCTCCAACAAAAACAAGAGTTGAAAGCCTTTACCCTTACTTGCGACATGGATTTGATTGTTAATCACCATCACCATCATTTTGAGAGGCAGTTCCATAACCATGCATCCCAATAACAGTGTTGTTGTTTGTATAGTCTTCGGTATCATCTTCATCAGACCAACTTCCCCTTCCCCTCACCTTAATCCTCCTCTTTTTTCTCAGAATAACCCAGAGTATCTGTCATTATTCTTGTAAACACTAGACGATCGGCTTTCTCTGTTAAATGGTTTTCGTATTCATCGAGAACATTTTGTAGTTCATCTACGTCGGGACTGGCAACCAAAACCAACTCGTGTTGCAAGTCCATAGGCCAAGCCTAATGCGTATATGCCGAGGAACTTTCGCAAGAGATGCATAAGATTGTACATTATTGATGTCACTTAGTAGGCAACATGCATTCTCTTGTCCGGGACATGCAAATGGGTGTCACATTCGTCTTTTCTTCTAAATGCATCAAAATGATGCACTCTTGGTTTAGCAATGTAATAACAATGATACCTACGCATCACCAATGTAATAGCAATGTATAATGATGCTTTCATATCAAATATGCTTTATCGGCTAAGCTTTGTATCTTAGAGATGCATTTCCCCTTGATGTACCTTCAACCAACACCCCTTCCGTTATGTCTTATTGGCATTTCTACAAATAAGAATTTTGGAGGTGTTGGACATGTACCTAGTCCCACCCTTTTTGCGACATACGAAATCCAAGTAGATGCATATCTCGTTCCTGGCCAATGCTCAACTTGCAAAATGCACCATTCCCTTATCCAGTGTCCCCTCCCTAAATAAGTCTTATTCACATTTCCACACTTTGGAATTTGTTAGATGCCAGACACCCATGACCACCCAATTCTGTTAGGGGGTAATATTTGACGAAATCAGCATTATTAATGCTTCATTCGATACGCAACATAGAGAAATGTTGCATTTTTTGGTAAGGAACAAGCATAATGATGTCGTAGCATCAATATTCCCAGCTGATGCATCACTTTTGCGAAGTGTGCTTAACAAGTTCGAGTTGATGTATATTTCTCTAAGCAACACATCACACACTACGTACCATTGCCAAATAGTAAATTCCGCAGCAAGATGTATCACTTGCACCAAGTGTGCATCACAAGTTCGAGGTGATGCATCATTTTTCTCAATGACACGTCATAAGGGACACAACATTGTAGATGGTGAACTTCTGAGAAAATGCATCACTTAACCAAGTGAGCATCGCAAGATTGAAGACATTATTTAATGATGGATCCCAAAGCATGCAACACAAGTTTGTGATGAAGCTTCATCTCTTTCTATGACCCATCCCAAAGTATATGTCATGCAAAAAGTGCGAGTGTTACAAGTTTTATTCATTAGTTTCACGAACTCACCCTTTTAGATTTGTGAACTCAATGTTAAAAAAGTCTTACAGAAAATTCTCTTTAATAGGTTCGCGAACTCACCGTATTAGGTTCGCGAACTTAAGTGACTTATTAACTTTATCTTTGAGCTTTAAAATCCATAGGTTCACAAACTCAATTCTTAGGTTTTTGAACTCAAATGATTGAAAATAATTAGCAGTAAACTACTAAAACAAAACCTTACAAACTCGAGAATGAATTTACAAGCCGTGAGTGACACTCATCCTTTTTTCTCAATCTTAGTTTCGAGTTCTAGACAAGCAAGTTCTTAGAAGTCCAAACATCACTAGACTTAGCAGAAGTTAATCCGTGATAAAACCTTCTTTTATTACGATCATTTACTAAAGTATTCGAGTTTTTTTACAATGGATAGATATATAGATAGATAAATGGAAATAAGTTCGAAATGGAATACTATTCTTCGTTACTTAGAAGTTCTTAAAATTGATGTCTTCGTTTAATGTTCAATTCTTCGTCCGTCTTGAGTAACTAGGAAAATCCTAAGACTCTATTGCATAATCAATTCCAAGCCGAAGATGAATAATATGGTAAGCTAAATCAAGAAATTATTTTGGCATCTAAAATTGACAACATACTTGACATACCAAGTGTATATGACAAAATATATCATCTACCAAAGAACTGACAACTAAGAGTTGAGACACAACTCAACGTCGGTTGTCAAAGACTCAAATCACAGGTCGTCAACTGGAGAGAAAAAATGAAAATAAACACGGAAGACCTGAGTACAACCCCAAAAGGCTGAGAAGAAACTTGACGTTTGCAGTTGAATTAAGACCTGAAAGCCAAGATCGTTTCAAAGGAGGGATGTCCCAGGTCCAAATAAGCACAAGGCAGAAAAAAATAATTGGATCCCTGACGTCACATGCTCACGAGTGGATACTTGAGATATAAGTTACTCACACGAAAATCCTTGTATTCGCATAATATATATAATCAGAAAGGCTCATAATATAAACAAGATTATTCATTAATAAAAATACACTCTGGACATTGTTTCTCTCTCTTCTGATTCTCTCCAAGTTATTATTCATTAATCGACTTAGGAAAGATTATCAAGGGTTTACGGCTGCATTTACTAAGATTATCCATCATAATACTAATAATGTCGCATGAATCTGGACCTTATGAGATGGTATGTGTTTGGCCTTAGATTGTGGCGTTTGAAAGCTTATTATCGCGAGTAACTCTTAATCTTCCATTGTTGTGTTTAGGAATGCACACTAGTCTAAAGTCTTGTGACATCTTGCTTAGAAATATTTGTTCTTTATCTCTTCATTTTGATCTGTTGATCTTTTAACATCACTAAAAGGGAATTTTGTAGCAGATATTTTGTCAAAAAAAATAATATTTGTGAATGAATATATATATTGAATATATTGGCTTACACTCTCCCTAATTTTTGCACAGTGTTTCGTTTACTGATGTATCAGAGAGAGCTTTCTCCAAATCTGTAAGGCTCGTTTAGCATTTGGTTAAATATATCCGGTTCACCAAAAATCACAAAAAAAAAAAATCCTTACCAATGTCGTTTAGTCCATTAGTAAAAGCTTTCCCCAAATACATAAGGCTAGTTCAGTGTTTGGTTGAATATATCTGTTTCACCGAATAAATAAAAAATGGGGACTTAATAAAATGCCCATGTGGAGAAATGCATTTAATAAAACGCCCACATTTTTTTTCAATATATAATAAATGCCCATAACTTGACCGATTTCCGTTTCATTTTATTGGAAAAACGTCTAACGGACGTTAGGGGACAGAGGACCTTTAATAGGTCATGTTAAAAGACATCGTAGCGACCAAGCTGGATCGGCGAGTTAGTCTGAACTCAACCGAGTCCTCCGAGTTAGTCTGGACTCAACTTGACACAGTGCATGCAGCTTGTGACTCGCTATAAACCAGCATTGTTCATCTTCTTCCCCAATATCCCACTATTCATTAATCAACCCATTGTAGGGCTCCAATGAGCGGTGGAGCATTATCTTAGTGATTTCATTTTCTCTTTTAATCTCTAACCAATCAACACAAAATTATAAAGAAAAACATCATCACAATCAGAACTGTAAACCTCACTATGAACCCTAATTTCTGAAATTATAAACTCCAAACATCAAATTTCATCAATTGAAAATCATGAATAATCGGTAAAATAACAACTACCCAATTAATAAATTAGCAAAAGAAGTTGATGTAGATCAAATCCCCAAAAAAATTCAAGCAACTAAACCAAATTAACAGATCTTACAATTAAATTCCATCTCAATTCTTCTCCAAAATTAACCCACCCAAACAATCCATACTTTAAAAATCTAGTAACTGAAATCAAGACCACTAAAACGATAAATTGTTATTACTTCTGTTTGGAAATTAAAGACCTCTTCCACTGCTTCCGTTGTATCCAATTCTGTGTTCAATTTAAAACAGAATTGCATGCTCTTGCAAAGTCTTTCAACAAAACATCTCAGTTGCAAGAGATTATTGTCAAGCAACAAGGTTATCTTGTTGAGGAAATTCACAAGCTCAAGATTGGAAATAAAAATCCACCTTCACCAAGTGTTGATGATATGAAGGATTAACTTGCTCAAAAAGATGAATAAGATTCACTTCTTATTAGAATAGACTAATCAATTGTTGATTTATTTCAATGTTTGTGTAAAGTATATTCAAAACTATCAATAATATGAATGATTAAGCTTTTATTTAAATCCTTTGAGTTATTCTTTTTGATGGCTTCGATTGCATTGCTGATGTGAATGAATATCTTTTATGCTCTGCTTTCGGTTATGAGATGTTATTTCGGTCTACACTAACCCTAATTTCCGATCTCATATTTTGGTGATCTCTTATGATTGGTGTGACTTTTTAACATAACAGAATTAAGTTCTAGCTTTTTTTAGGTAGGCTTTATCAAAGGATCATGAAGAGAGACTCTTGAAAGCTCATGTGTGAAAGTCACAATGATGCTATTATCGATTATTTATGGCCTCCCTGATAATAATATATGCTTATATGCAAGTGCGGTTGGTTTCCTTCCTTGTTAAATTTATTTTGATACTTAAGGTTGAAGACATGATTCTCATGGAACAATTAGCAAAAGAGGAGATAATAGTGAAAGAACAGAGAAAAAAGAAACGCAGTGTTGGTTTAGTTCCTTTACGATTCTCTAGGGCTTCAGTTTCTCTTTAATACCACCATGAATACAACTCCAAGTAAACGGTGGATAATCATTATCTTTAAGCACCCAACTTGTGAGTCGTTCATTAGTAATGGGCTAATTGGTAATTGTGCCCACTAAAATATCATCTCCACACATGAAAAATTGACGTTGTCTACGAGATTTTAGCGTAATGGTGGGTCCGGATGGAATTCCTAACGGCATAGGCATTAAATAAATTAAGGAAAAAACTTGGATATTTTCTTAAATGCCTTTCTCCACATGGACACTTTTTTTAAATTTTCTAGTTGCCAATGCCGTTTAGTCATTAGTATTCTCGTTCTGACGAATTAGATGTTGTTGAATCAGTTGGGCTCTCCTGAGAGAGTCAGTTGAAGTATATGGCCCGACCACATCATAGCCGCACCGCACTCCAATACCAGGCTTTTTTTTTGGTCATCAGATTTCGTTCCATAGCCCCTTGTCCTTACTCTCCCCCGACGGTTCTGCGACTATATATAGGGTGTTCAAACACCAGATTTTTCTTCAAGAAACGAGAAAGGGAAAAGCGGGTGTAAACTCTTTGAATTCTTGATAACTAGCGCAACCTTCTCAGTCTAATAGTTGTCTCACCGTAAAGGGAGAGAGAGATAGAGATAGAGAAATGGCTGCGACAGGAGAAGCTCAATCAGCTAATAAAGCAATGAAGAGAAGTTCTTCAGTGACAAGAGAAGCAGGGGATCAACTTATAATTACTCCATTAGGTGCTGGTAATGAAGTTGGTCGTTCTTGTGTTTACATGTCTTACAAAGGAAAAACTGTTCTGGTATACTTCTTCCTGCTTATTTTTCAAACTTTTAGGTTTAAAATTTAGGGTTTAGGGTTTCTAGTTTAGGGTTTTAAATTGTTCTGATTTGTTTGTTGTTGTTTTTGTTTGGTAGTTTGATTGTGGAATTCATCCAGCTTATTCAGGAATGGCTGCTTTGCCTTACTTTGATGAGATCGATCCTTCAACCATTGATGTTCTTCTTGTTACCCAGTATGTTTGAACTTTAAATTACATTCTAAGTTTTCACTTCTGTCTTGAAATTTGTTGTTTTCTGAATTCGGGGTGTTTATATCATTACACTTAGCTTATTTGATGCCCAATTTTTTAAAGTAGTACGGCATTGGAAACAATGCAAAACATTTAGCTTGAATTGTACATCAAAATCATCAATCTAATGGATCTGCAAATGCAAAACATATATACCTATTCAGAGATTATCCTCTTAGAATGTGCAACATTTTTTTCTAAGCAGCTCTTGGTTTCAGTTTGTCCTGAATCTTATGTATGGTAGTTTGTGCAAAAGAAATGCTTTAGTCTGGTATCTTTCTGCAACATTATTTCCCTGTTTCAGTCATCAATTTAACAAAAAAAAAAACCCTGCTTAGTTTGAGATATGGCAATTGAACTTACTTCTTTCTACTTTATGTAACATTTACCTAGTGTTCCCCCTACTTGTGAAGCACAAAAATATAAGAATTATGAGAAAAATTAACTGAAGATGCTCTTTATGTGCAGCTTTCACTTGGATCATGCGGCGTCACTTCCATATTTTCTAGAGAAGGTCAGTAACCCTTATTTGTGAAGTAAAACCCCACCTTGCTCCTTGCTTGTAAACTGATACGTGCTAATTTGTGTATCAGACCACCTTCAAAGGCCGCGTTTATATGACTCATGCAACAAAGGCTATCTACAAGTTGCTTTTATCAGATTATGTAAAAGTTAGCAAGGTTTCAGTTGAAGATATGTTGTTTGATGAACAAGACATTATCAAGTCCATGGACAAAATTGAGGTACGTTCTCAATAACCATGATAATAGACATAGCTTTTGTGTGGGTTGTAAGTTATGTGAAATTCAGTCACTCAGATGTAGTTGATTTCTTAAATATAGTTAAACTGTTACACACTAGGAGAGCGTGGGTTTTTGGATGTCACCGTCTGGAAGTGTCTCTGATGTTTTAAATTTTGCTACCTGGCCTATTTTTTCTTATTTCTCAAATCTTTGTCGATAATCTCTGTAGGATGTGTTTCATTCTTATAATTTACAAATTGTTGGATACAGCACCTTGCGCATTTTCAGTCATTACCCATATATAACATTCAAAAGTAAAATTCTTGAATGTTGTGCTTTATATATTCCATGGTTAATGAATAGAAAACAACCAAATAAGAAATAACAGTTGCCGACTGTTTTGTTTGTCTTTTTTTTTAGTGAATACAGATGAGAGGGCTTAACTCTCATTTTTGCCATTCATCTGTACTTCAGTTAAAAATGAAATAAACATTTCAAAAGTGTGTTGCTCCACTCTACAATAGTTGCTTATAAATACATGTTACTCCACTATTGACTCTGTGCAGGTTATTGACTTCCACCAAACTCTAGAAGTGAATGGAATTCGCTTCTGGTGCTACACTGCTGGGCATGTCCTTGGTGCTGCCATGTTCATGGTTGACATTGCTGGAGTTCGGGTACTCTACACAGGGGACTACTCACGCGAGGAAGATCGTCACCTTCGTGCTGCTGAAACTCCTACATTCTCTCCTGATATCTGCATTATTGAGTCAACCTACGGTGTCCAGCTCCATCAGTCACGGATTGTACGGGAAAAAAGATTCACTGAAGTAATTCACTCAACGATCGCCCAGGGTGGCCGTGTCCTCATACCAGCATTTGCCCTCGGTCGTGCACAGGAACTGCTTCTTATTCTTGATGAGTACTGGTCGAATCACCCTGAACTCCACAATATTCCAATATACTATGCATCCCCTCTTGCCAAGAGATGCATGGCTGTGTACCAAACCTACATCAACTCTATGAATGACAGGATCAGGACTCAGTTTGCTAACTCAAACCCCTTCGACTTCAAGCACATATCACCATTAAAGAGTATTGAGAATTTTCAAGATGTGGGACCATCAGTGGTGATGGCAAGTCCTGGGGGTCTACAGAGTGGTTTATCGAGGCAGTTATTTGATTTGTGGTGCTCTGACAAGAAGAATTCTTGTGTCATACCCGGGTATGTAGTTGAAGGGACCCTTGCAAAGACCATAATCAACGAGCCCAAGGAGGTCACCCTCATGAATGGTCTCACTGCGCCGCTCAACATGCAAGTGCATTACATTTCTTTCTCAGCCCATGCTGATTTTGCACAAACAAGTACGTTCCTGAAGGAGTTAATGCCCCCTAATATTATTCTTGTCCATGGAGAGGCCAACGAGATGGGTAGGCTCAAACAAAAGCTCATTACACAATTTGCTGATAAAAACACTAAAATCATATCTCCAAAGAATTGCCAGTCTGTTGAAATGTACTTCAACTCTGAGAAAATGGCCAAGACAATCGGAAAACTAGCTGAGAAAACCCCAGAACCAGGCGAAACAGTTAGTGGCCTGCTAGTAAAGAAAGGGTTTACTTATCAGATAATGGCTCCAGATGATCTTCATGTATTCTCACAGTTAACCACAGCAAATATCATTCAGAGGATTTCGGTCCCTTACACTGGTGCCTTCGGTGTGATAAAGCATAGACTGAAGCAGATCTATGAGAGTGTTGAATCACCACCAGATGAAGAGTCCGAGGGCCCTAGTTTGCTAGTGCATGAAAGGGTTACGGTGAAGCAGGAAACAGAGAAGCATGTCTCTGTGCAGTGGACGTCAGATCCAATCAGTGATATGGTCTCGGATTCGATTGTTGCTCTGGTTTTGAACATAAGTAGAGAAATGCCGAAAGTTACAACAGTGGCTGAAACGGCTAAAACAGAGGAAGAAACAGGGAAAACAACAGAAAAGGTGATTCACTCTCTGTTGGTATCACTATTTGGCAATGTCAAGATTGGTGAGCAAGGGAAATTGGTAATCACGGTCGATGGGAATGTGGCCCATCTTGATAGTCAGACTGGGGATGTTGAATGTGAAAATGAAAGTCTTAAAGAGAGGGTTAAGACAGCTTTCCGGCGGATCCATAGTGCCATGAGACCCATCCCACTTTCTGCATCTCAGACTGCAGTTTCTCTATAGCATCCTCAGCTCTGGATTGCAGTTTCCGGTTCATAGTTCCTAACTGGCTCTGTAGATTATAGTTCTGATCATCAAATTGAGGTGTGACTTACCTTTTGTATTATGCAGAACCTTTCAGTGTGTCTGCGTATTTAACTTCAAGTGCCTCGGATGCATTGTGAAGGAAATTCATCTCTTGTGCTTCATTACCCACATCTGTTTAAGTAGACACATCCTTGAGTTATTATTATTGTTAAGAGTCCAGGGTTTCTGTATCACTGGTAAATGTGTTTCGTGTCACCTTTATTAGGGATAAAACATTACCTTGTTCTGAATGGTGGAATTTGTTTAATTTAGTTTCTTCTTATATTTGTCCAGAATTATATCACATTTGGCCTGTAACGCCCAACTGGTAGGTCTTTTGGAGTTGCAAGAAAAGTATCAAAGCTTTCAGGAAACAGTTGCAAATGCTTTCTAGTTGTTTATCTGGTTACCCAGCAGTTTGTTTTTTTCCTCTGTTGGTAGACTATCCATGGGCTTCACATTATTATGTACAAACTCATATCGTCGAACCTCATGATGTTATTCGGAAAAAATAAATAGAGGAATTATCAATTCTCGAACACCATTTCCAATATATGAAATGGTCAACAGCAATTAAGCATAAACTCTATTACATAAAAGGATTCACTAATTCTAGTACAGCAAACAACTGTAGCTTTCATTCATACAAACGAGCTTTAAACACGATTACCCCAAACATCATTCCAACACAACCTTACCAAATTCATAAAGCGCATGAATTTTAAACACGACTACTCCATAAACACTCCAACCCAACCTTAGCTTGCCTCAGGCAAGTTTCAATTTCTTTTGGTGGATTCATACCCAAATTCTTAGCTCGTTCCCAACGAGCCAGTCTGGTCATTCCGATGCACGGTCCATACTTCATGTTCATGTCAAATTGCCTCAATATCTCTTCCGTTTCATTGTGATCATCTACAAAATAAACAACAACCAAATTATTGCACAACTCTTCTAACAAAAACAAATCAATTAATTTTTCCATTTAAAAACTCATTCTCAAATACATTCGTCAGACTCGATGCAGATAACTTTCAAAAACCCTAGATTCTAATAGCATCCTTTTCAGCAACTCCAGATCTAAAATCATTGAAGTAAAACTTCAAAATACCCCTTTTAATAAGCCTAATAAAACTGATTACATCTTATTTTCTGCTTCTGTTTCAGAAATTAGGGTTTTTCAGGAAAAAAAAGAAAGGAAACAGACTTTCTTATCTAAGAAGAATCTACCAAATCTACAAAAAAGACCCTTTATTCATCACTTAAATAAATTAAGAACCCTGATGAAAGGTCAGTTTTTCATTGAGAGAGATTACCTTTGAGGTCGAGGGAGCCATGAGAGATGAGAGCAGATGGTTGTGTTTGGTCAGAGCCAAGAGTTGTAGCAGCTTTCTTGGAGAAAGATGAAGAAGATTTAGTAGTTTTGTTATTTGGTTTGGTAACTCCACTACTCTTCTTCTGCCTGAAAAATCCCTTGATATCACCTTTCGACGCCATTTTTCTTGCTGGTTTTCTCTTTCAAAATTTCAAATTCTTTTCTCCGTGGGACTATAGGAGGGCTTTTGTTGTTATATAATCACACGCCCCAAACATCCCCCAAATCTTCTGTGCCAAAGGAATGGTGAGCCACCTGTGCCACAATAATGTGACGACACCTGTCTCTTTTCTTTGTAGCACAAACGGTTGCAGTTTCCTAATTCCTCTCATCTAGGTTAGGAAACCCGAATCTCTTTATTTATGTTCATCAGATTGATTTATTTTCTTTCCTACTATTAGGGTGCGTTTGGTAGTGCGGCAATCTTTCAATTTCATTCACAAATTTGATTTACCTATTGCAATCTCAAGTGCCGGAAAAGATTGTATACGATACATCAATAAATATAAGTGTGGAATGTATAATCCAAAATCATAAATTTTTGTATTCAATGACACAACTTGTTGACGTGCGAAGCAACATGGAATCGAAGACGAAAAAGATCGATCCCACTGCACACTAGTGGTAGATAATGGTGAATATGAGGTTACGAGTAGGCACCTTATTCCATCTAGTGCGTTACCAATAACACACAAATGCTTAAGGGGAGCAGGGGAGACAACACATTCATCTTACTTACTGCATAGAACACCCTTTTCAGTTGCTAATCATGTCTTTACTGGACACTAAGAGTCTACCTAATAACGAATGTGTAATTAATTAGTCATGTCGAAATTTTCTTCCATAAGCTAACTCTGTGGATCAAAAATGAAAGATAAAATGAAAAGTGCTGCAACCAGTTGATACTGTATGTGTTTATTTTTTCCTTAGGGTTATGAACAAAGTATATATAAAACTAGAACACCGCTGCCATGGTGGATAGGGCCGACCGAAAAAAAATGAAACACCCCTGATTGTATAGCGCGTTATATATCTTCTTTTTTTTGTCGGAATGTTATTTTTGAGGCATATACATCATTTTAGTGGTTGCATAACCAAATTAGTGGATGCATGAACCAAATTATTTGTGGTGGCTCCATAATTCGTTATGCATCTTTTTTTTTGTTTAAAATGATATTTTTAAGCATATACTACCTTTGTTTCAGAAAAAGAGATACTTTCACAATTTTATTATTGCCTAAAAATAGGCTAAATTGAAAAAGTGAAAGTATCACTTTTCCTGAAACGGAATGAAAGTATCACTTTTAAACGGAGTGTGAAAATATCACTTTTCCTGAAACAAAAAATTAGTCCATGCATAAACCAAAATATGGCTGCGTAATGAGTTATGCATCCTTTGTGGTGGTTTGCATAATGGCTATGCATTCAATTTTCGAGAATTGTGCCTAAAGTGAAAGTATCACTTTTCTTGAAACGGAGTGAGTACATCGTTTTATTAGTTGCAACGGAAAATTAATTGATGCATAAACCAAAATATGGCTACATAAAGAATTATGTATCCTTTGCGGTGGTTTGTATAATGTATATACATTTAATTTTCTAAAATTGTGCCTAAAATGATAAGCACCTCCGAATTTTTCGTAAAAACTTTAAATTTGATATTGTTGTTTATACTCATTGTAGATTTTCTTAAAACCTTTCCAACGATATAAAATTTGTAAAATTTCAAGGCACGGATTTTTAGATATGTTATATTAAAGTTTGGTTGTCAATTATACCCCTAAAAGAATAGGATACATAAAGAGTTATAGTAATTACATTAAAAGGGAGGGATATTTTGTAATTATCAAGTGCACGATACCAAAATCTTTTTATCAAATTACATATCAAATTACAAATTTGTGTGAGGTTTCATTTTACAAAATAGTGGCCATAAAAAGGACTCTCTCCCTACAAATTTGTCGGCCCGACTAAATGGTATTATATATCCGTAAAATATTTTCCATATTTTTCTAAGATTAAGATAATTAGACATAAATTCATTCATCTTCTCCAAATTCTGTAACCGAATGATTCGTGTTTCCTAACCTAGATGAGTGAAATAAGGAAACTATAACCGATTTTGCTGCTACAAATAAAAGAGGACATGTGTCGTCACGTTATTGGTGTGGCACAGGTGGCTCACCATTCCTTCGGCACAGGAGATACGGACCCAGCCGGAAGAGATTCAAATTTAACCACGTGTAATATTTTACAGAGGTTAGTGTGGACTGGGAGATGGGGTTTGTGATCTTTTTCCAGCGTACAACTTAACCGGGCTAATTGACTAATGTGGCCATGTGGTTCTTAGGCCGTTCCCATGTACCTTGCAAATGCAAGGATTTGGCACTTTTTTACCCATGAGTATGGCCAAGTGGCAAATATTACTAATTAAGTGACAAATATGTCACCTAGCCTGTCGCGGTATAGTTTTTGACGAGCGATTGAAGACTTCATCACTTCATGGTCAATATCTCGATCGGTTAAGTTTTTATCGCTAGCGATTTTATCTTCATCGCTTGGTACTATGTAGGTCACTCAGTGGTTCATCATTCAATGGCTAATAACCAATCCTCTATAAATATTCGATCTCATACAGTTCAACTTATACCTTCTCTACACCGAAATGGCTCGTGCTCTCTCTTCACTCGAGAAAAAGATGTTGCTCTTATTCTATCCTGGATATCAGTTGAAAGTGATGGAGATCTAAATTTGACCACTTTTAATTTATGGTACAATGTGTTTTAAAGGTTTATGGCGTTAGCCGTTAATGAAAATTCAAGAAGAACCAATGAGAGCCTTCAAAATAGATTTTCCTTTATCAATAAAGATGTGAGAAATTATGCAGAAATTTTATGGATGATTGTCCATCGGTGAACAAGTGAGTATCTTAATAATTTTTTACTCTTTTTTAATGACTCAGTTTTATTTATTTAAAATTATATTAACTTATTATTTATCTATTCTTTTCAAAAAATTACAGCTCATTCCAAATTTGTTGAAGCAAACAGAATACGGTTTAAACATGATGAATGATATGAACTTTATAAGATTCATGTGCATGGATTTAATGTTGATTAAGTGCTGCAATAATATTGTTATGTTATGTGATTGCATTTTTTTTAATTAAATGTTAGGTCTAATTAAAATTTAATGAAATGTAAAACCCATTTGGATTTGAACATTAATTTTAAGATAATTTTCATAAATAAAAAGAAAACAACTACATCAAACACTTGAAATTAAATTACATTCATAAACTACAGATTTTCCTGGCCGTTAAAGATCCATTCTGAAAAAAGCGGGGGTCTAACAACTACACCCAATATTTCGTTTGGCAATCTGAATAGACAAACTCCAATATACTTTCAACAGAATCAACTAGACAGTCAGACTCAATCTAGAGAAAAGTATATCAAAGAGTTTTATATCTCTATCTCTTAATTCAATCCGCAATCAGCAAATAAGAATTTGCAAGCCCGATTGAATATAAGAGAAATAACTTGAACGGTACCAAAGACCAATGTTCAAGGATCAATCAATTTCAATCAACAACCAAAGGTTGGATTTCCCAATTGATCGATTCAATGCACAAACTGTGATATTTCAATTATATAACAAAATATAATGCGAAAAAGAAATAACACAGACACCAGAAGTTTTGTTAACGAGAAAACCACAAATGCATAAAACCCCCGGGCGTAGTCCAGTTTTGAACACCACATTGTATTAAGACGCTACAGACACTAGCCTACTACCAATGAACTTCAGACTGGACTGTAGTTGAACCCTAATCAATCTCACACTGATTCAAGGTACAGTTGCGCTCCTTACGTCTCTGATCCCAGCAGGATATTACGCACTTGATTCCCTTAGCTGATCTCCCACAGAAATACCCAAGAGTTTTTGTTCCGTATTTTGATAAATCAAGGTGCACAGGAACCGATTGATAACCCAGACTTATATTCCAGAAGAACAACCTAGTATTATCAATCACCTCACAATAATCTTAATCGTATCGTAGATAAACAAGATATTGTGGAATTACAAACGATGATACGAAGATGTTTGTGACTACTTTTTATCTTGCCTATCGGAGATCACTCTCGAGCAAATCTTAGAGAAGATAATACTCAATCACGATAGAACAGGGCAAGATCAGAACACGCAACTACAGAGAAAATAGTTGGGTCGGGCTTCACAATCCCAATGAAGTCTTTAAGTCGTTAACCTACAGGGTTTCGTGAAAAACCTAAGGTTAAAGGAGAATCGACTCTAGTCGCAACTAGTATCACACAGGAGGTGTGGGGTTTAGGTTTCCCAGTTGCTAGAGTTCTCCTTTATATATTTTTTTAAATCAGGGTTTGCAATCTAAGTTACCTTGGTAACCAAGCATTCAATATTCACCGTTAGATGAAAACCTGATTCAACTCAAGCTAATATCTTTCAACCGTTAGATCGAACTTAGCTTGTTATACACAAATGAAATGTACCTTCATTTAGGTTTGAGTAACCGTACCTAAACGTGTACACTATGTTGGCTCAACAGTAGTTAACCAAAGTTAGCTATATGAACACCTTCATATCAACCTTATTCATCTTAACCACAACTAGTTCAAATGACTCAAATGAAACTAGTTATAGAGTTGTTCAATTGTTATATTCTCATAGAAGTATACAAGAACACAATTTAAGCAAAATCGGTTTGATTCACTCGAATCAATTCATGAACATTATAGCCACGGTTTGCAAAGATTGCATTCCTTATTATATAAATGTATTAGTTCATGAGCAAGCTGATTTTATAACATGATTCACTTAGGTATGCAAACGGGTACGCATACCTTAGTGACCGGACTGGGTTTGGGTTCGCCAGTATGCGAACGGGTACGCATACCTTAACACTTCCAAACTTCAGTAGAAATTCCCGGACCTATACCTTACGCAAGTAAGCGTACAGGTATGTGTACTTAGGTACTCGGACTTTCACAAACCAACAGGTACGTATACGGGTATGCATACTATGGTTCCCGGACATGGGTTACATATATGCAAGTACGCATACTATGTGCAAATCCAATTGTTCTAAACTCTATTTCAATCATTGAAACTTTCTTAGAGGATGACAATAGCCGTTTTCACACACTATTAACATCAAAACAATTTTCAAGTTATTGAAATAATCATAACGAAACATTCCAAGTCTACTGATAGACGCATTTATGTGTCTATTTTCATCTCTTTTATGTATAGTGTTAGTACCAATTTTTGTACTAATTTTGGTATTTTATCTCTTGTAGGTGTTTTTGGAAAAATGGGCTTTTGCGGCGAATTTGGCTCAAAAAGTGGTTTTTGCACTCATGGGAAAAATTACTAAGGGGTGACAACTTGCTATTCGCACTCCTGCTCTGGATAAGGGGAGGTCACCCCCTTCATTTTGAAAACGAAAAAGGCGGGAAAATTCTCATCACCTGCGTGATTCTCTGGATCGATTTTTGGATGAGATTTTTGAGGAGTTTGTCTTGGATTTTAGCTGGCATCAATCGTGTACGATAAAACAGGGTTGGTAACACTAATTGAATCGAGAAAAGAGGAGTTTTACACGTGACTTCAGTAAACAGGGAGGGATATCGTTCATCTCGACAAAACAGGGATTTTTTATGATATAGTTGGAAGTTACGCGTAGTTAAGGGAAGATATGTCTTATAGGATTCTTTTCAGAAGATTTGGGAAGGTTAGAAACATCTAAAATGCGTAAAAGAAAAGAAGAAAGGCCGAGACTTTTGCTAAAAGAAAACAGAGAATATTTGTGGATTAACTCGAGAAATTTTGTGTCTGGTGGCTATATATAGGTTGATTCGAGTCATATTTAGGGGTACGAACAATTTGGGAGAGTTTGGAGAAGTTTAGAGCCTTAGAGAAGCGAAAAAAAAATCAACTGAAGTCGATACAGAAACTTTTCTGCTGCTGCAAAGAAGAAGAACACGAAGAACATAAGACCCACAGAGTCAGTCGCAGAGGCAGACTTATTTTCAGTGACAACGAGGTACGGTCGCATCTTCCTGCAGTCACCGAAGCCCTTCAGCAACGACTCAGACGTCTGTTTTAGACCTTCAGCAACTACAGAATCCGCTGTTTTAACACTTTTCTCCCTTTTAATCAACTTTTGAGCCATAAACATGTATTTTGAGATTATGATTAATATGAGGAGCTAAACCCCATTGCTGAGGCGATAGAGGAAGCTATTTTTCCAACAAAAAGTGGTATATTCTATTTTATTTATT
>JAJJMB010011095.1:2184776-2337533 GCA_023531105.1 Papaver atlanticum
TGAATTTAAGTCTAAAGTTATCCTTCACAAGTTCGAGAATCGAATCCCTCTTTTTACTACAACTACAAAACACATCATCTACGCCAACTGATTGTGTCACACAAACCATGTAAGATGTTACTCGACAATTTTCACATGATCATCTTTTGACTTTCGTCAAGAATATAAGATGAACTTGGTTGAAGCGAAAGCTTACCAATACACATTTCGAGAAATATGTAAGCAAGTTAAACTCAGCTCGAAATCTCAAATGTGTATAATCGAAAACTATCGTAATACGACTTTTGTCTCAATATAGGAGATAGAGTAGAAATAGACTTTCCAAGTGATAGATGAGTTTCAGTCTCCACATACCTTTTGTTGATGAAGTTCCACAAGCTCTCCTTAGTAGTTCTTCGTGTTCAATGATGAACGCCGTGAAGTCTAATGCTCAACTACACAATCTATCCTAGTCCGAGACATTACTTTAAGTAGACTAGAAATCAAGACTTATAGTTTTGATCACTAATATTGACAAACAAGCTTGAGATAGCAACGCATGCGAGTTCGACCGAGCAGTGCTCTAACACATTCTGTCAACTTTTATGGATCAAGAGTGGTGTTCAACATAACATATAACTCACAGGTTTGAGTCTCACTTGGTGGTTGAGTCTCATCAAGAGAATCATCTCCAAAACCGTGAAGTAATATGGGGGGGATCATTTGTGCGGAGGAGAATACGATAGAAATCTTGAAATGGGTGGGCTTGAAATACGTGAAATCCTGATATGGTTAAGACAATTGTGTTATAAAGAGGAGATAACTCACTGACTTGAGTCTTACTTGGTGGTTGAGTCTCATCGAGAGAATCATCTCCAAAACCTTGAAGTAATTTGAGGGGGATCATTCGTGCGAAGAAGAATATAATAGAAATTTTGAAATGGGTGAGCTTGAAATGTGTGAAATCTTGATGTGGTTGGGGCAATTGTGGTATAGAGAGGAGATTGCCTAACTGCTTCAATGTTCAACCCACCACTAGGAGTCAAAGTTTCAGTTAGAAATCAATTAAATAAACCTCCATGAGTTGTTTTCATGTCAATGACTTCATCACCTGCTGCTAGTTGAGTATATACCACTACATTTGGAGTAGAACGAAGACTTTAATAAATTCCACAACTTCTCAAACTTTGCTAACTTCCACCACTAGGACTTGAACTTACAGTACCAAAACTTGAACATAAACCACAATGACTCGAACCTACATCACCAGGACTTGAACCTAAACCACCATGACTTGAACCTACACCATCACGGCTTGAACTTACACCACCATGAATGGAATACCCCAGAGTAGATATGTAAAATATCATGCTATCCCTAAGTATTTGCATCTCATCAAGTTGAATCTCTGAAAATCCCTATAGTAGATTGTTATAGCACTGCTCGGTCGAACTCGCAAGCGTTGCTATCTCAAGCTTGTTTGTCAAGTTTAGTTTCCAAAACTATAAGTCTTGATTTCTAGTCTACTTATAGCTAAGTCTCGAACTAGGATAGTAAGTGTAGTTGAGCTCTAGACTCCACGACGTTCACCATGCAAAGACGAAGAACTACTCAAGGAACTGGTGGAACTTCATCGACAAAAAGGTATGTGGAGACTTGAACTTATCTATCACTCAAAAGTCTATCTATTTTATCTTCCATCTTGAGACAAAAGTCGTGTTGCTATATAGACTTCGATTATACACATTTGCTATTTCGAGCCGAGTTTATCTCGCTTATCTATTTCTCGAAATATGTGTTAGTCAGCTTTCGCTTTGGCCAAGTTCAACTTTACTCGTGATGAAAGTAATGTTGGTTATTTCAATTTCTTGAAAATCGCTTTGATGAAAAATAGTTTGTGAATAACAACTATATAACATCCTCTAAGAATGTTTCAATGATTGAAATGAGAGTTTAGAACGTGTAACCATCTTTGGATATAAGCATAGCGTGTTTTCACATTTGTGTAAAAGTCCAAAACCGGGAACCCAAGTATGCGTACCCGTACGCGTACTGGCGGTTGTTGGGAATCCGGGACAGTATGCGTACCCATACGCGTACTGGCGGAAAGTTCACATCCGTGAATTTCTGCTAGAGTTTGGAATTGAAAACAAACTCAATCCGGTTACTTAAGTACGCGTACCCGTTCGCATACTTAGGTAGGTTACTTTCTAAAATCGGTTTGTTCATTAACTAAAACATTTATATATATATATTAAGGAATGCAATCTTTGCAAACCGTGGCTATAATTTTCATGAATCGATTCGAGTGAATCAAAACCAATTTTGCTTCGATTGTGTCTTGTATACTTCTATAAGATCTAAGCAATTGAACAACTCTCTAACTAGTTCATTTGAGTTGTTTGAACTAGTTATGGTGAAGATGAATAAGGTTGATATGAAAGTGCTCATATGCCTAACCATTGGTTAACTATTGTTGAACTAACTAAGTGTACACGTTTAGGTACGGTTACTCAAACCTAAATGAAGTATATTTCATTTGTGTATAACAAGCAAAGTTTCGATCTAACGGTTGAAAGATATTAGCTTGAATCTAATCAGGTTTTCATCTAACGGTGAATATTGAATGCTTTGTTACCAAGGTAACTTAGATTGCAGACCCTGATTTGTAGACTATATAAAGGAGAACTCTAGCAACTGGGAAACATAATCCCCATACCTCTTGTGTGATACTAGTTGTATAAGCTAGAGTCGATTCTCCTTTAACCTTAGGTTTTTCTCGAGACCTTGAAGGTTAATGACTTAAAGACTTCATTGGGATTGTGAAGCCAGACCCAACTATTTTCTCTGTAGTTACGTGATCTGATCTTGCTGTTTCTATCGTGATTGAGTGTAATCGTAAGATTGGCTTGAGATTTATATCTCCGATAAGCAAGATAGAAAAGTAGTCACAAACACCTTCGTCTCATCGTTTGTGATTCCACAATATCTTGTTTCGCTAGTCGATTAAGATTATTGTGAGGTGATTGATAATTCTAGGCTGTTCTTCGGGAATATAAGTTCGGGTTATCGATTGGTTCCTGTTCACCTTGATTTATCAAAAGACGGAACAAAACTCGTAGGTATTTCTGTGGGAGACAGATTTATCTATTCCTATATACTTTTCTGTTTGAGACAGATTTGTTTATTAAAGTATTCGACTTTGGGTCGTAACAACTCTTAGTTGTAGGTGAGATCAACTAAGGGAATCAAGTGCGTAGTATCCTGCTGGGATCAGAGACGTAAGGAGCGCAAATGTACCTTAGATCAGTGTGAGATTTATTGGGGTTCAACTACAGTCCAGACCGAAGTTAGTTTGTAGTAGGCTAGTGTCTGTAGCGGATTAATACATTGTGTTTTCAGTCTGAACTAGGTCCTGGGGTTTTTATGCATTTGCGGCTTCCTCGTTAACAAAATGTCTGGTGTCTGTGTTATTTCTTTTTCGCATTATATTTTGTTATATAATTGAAATATCACAGGTTGTGCGTTGAATCGATCAATTGGTAAATCCAACCTTTGGTTGTTGATTGAAATTGATTGATCCTTGAACATTGGTCTTTGGTACCATTCAAGTTATTTCTCTTGTATTCAATCAGGCTCGCAGATTTCTATTTGTTTGAGTAAGAATTGAATCGATAAATTTAGATATAACTCTTTGATATACTTTTTATTAAGATTGAGTCTGACTGTCTAGTTGATTCTCTTACAAGTAAATTGGAGTTAGTCCATACAGATTGCTAAGAGAAATATTGGGTGAGGTTGTTAGACCCCCGCTTTTTCAATTGGTATCAGAGCAGGAAAACACGTTTAAGATCTTATAAGTCTGTGTTTGTAGTAATCTGACTCTATGGACAGAAGTGTTATCTCAATAAATGCACCACCAGATCCAGGGATTTCAGAATTCTCTTCCATGACTGATTTAATAAAATCTGTAGAAGAAATTCTATCTAAACCTCCTCCAGGTTTAAAATCCCTTGAAGTTTTTTCAGGGCTTGAAAAGAAACTTGAAAGCTTATCTCTTGATGTTGAATTATACCTCCAGAAAGAACAAGAATCTCTTGACAAGCTAAATCAAGTTATGATGAATAATACTCATGTCGAGGTTGATATTGATTTACTAATTAGTGAGAGCATTGCTCCTCCTCTGTGTAATCCACTTGGTTGTAGTAAACTAAACGTATTACAAGAGGAGTTTAAATCTCAGTCATCTGACGGTATCACCTCAAAGCATGAATCAGTTCATTGGTCAATTCCTGATACACTATGTCATGATAATTGTTTTGTTTACTGTTGTAAACATGTCAGGATGTCTTCTTACACCAAAAGAGTTTCCCTGCGCAGTACTAAATATTATCTGCAGACACTGTTTTTATTAAGTTTTAAAATGAGACATCAGGGACTCAAATTTTTGTGTATCTCTCTAAAGTCTTTTGCAAAACTTGTAAAAACAAATTCTTGGATGTTTCTCAACTTTGTTGAATGCAAAAGTAGTTGGAAAGAAACTCTTTCTTGGTGCCACGATGAGCAAGACATTGTTCACCTCAACACAACTTGATTGTGTTGTAAGTGCATCCTCATCAAGGAATGCCCTGCTATGTATACGGTGAGGGAAGCACGAGAATTGGGGCACACAGATTATGTTCGATAAGGCTGCAGAATTCGGTATGTCTATAAACTTGAGCAATATTTGTGTTTTTATTTGCTTAGAGTACTTATAATTATCCATGTACCTTGCTTATCGTTCATTTCTACCTAACTTGATCTGTGTTTAAGGTTCTTAAATGTTTAGGTTTGAAAATAGTAGTTCGGGACGTTTGGACTTCATGGTACACATACCAAGTATGCATACCATCATTTAAAATCAAAATCCAGGGATTTTAGTACGCATACCCGTTTGCATACTGCTCCATGTCACGAAAATTCGTTTGCAAACCCGTATGCATACTAGCCTGTAGACGTCAATATTCGGTAAACTTGTTTTGGCCGTATCTTCTTCGTCTGAACTCGGAATGACCTCATTCTTTTTGCATTCTCTTCCTCTTTGAATTATCTTAGAAATGGAGATGAGAATTCTTGAATTTGTATGAGTTAAGATTGGTATTTATCCTGCCTCTTGTTTTTGAGTGTTTTGCTCCGTTTCGTCGCACTTGTTCCACTTCTCTTGGACTTGGGCACTTGGATTCTTGGAGTAATACTCTTTTGAAGCTCTTTTATAGCTTTTAAAAGAATGTTGTTGGTGAATCACAAAGAAGGAAGTTCAAGAATGGGCAGTAGTAGGCATTGCTATGGGATTCTTGAATGTTCACAATCATCTTATGTGAACTATGGTGCATGGTCATTGTTGACTTTGTATGTTCTTCTTTGTTAAGAAAATCTTTTTATACGTCTTTGGTAGCTATTCTTGGTATAAATCCGTGCGGAAAAGTTTGATTCTACCCTCTAAGGACAAATCATCTTATATGTGCATTACGAGTTTGTCTTGATGTCTAGGAAACTTATTATGAGAATTTATTATTATGTTTTAAGAAGGATAACTAGGGTTTGGAATAGCCATTATTGTGAGTACACATAGCTATTTCCAACGATTTTCATCTTGCAATGTTTTTAGATTTATTTATTTAAATTCTAAAGTTTATTTGGAAGATGATTTTGCAGTATTAATCTTTATGGTTTTGTATATTACAACTTGTTATGGGATATGTATGTTTGTGTCCGTGAACCTTAATTGTCCCATACGTGGTCAAAAGTTAAGTCTTTCATGTCAGTATGCAAGAATTGATAAAAGATTGAATGAGCTTTTGACAAACAAAAGTTAAGCCTATTATGTCATTATGCAAATATTGATGGAAGATAGGATGAACTTTTGTGTACAAAGATTATGTCTATTATACGTCATTGTGCAAATAGTGATGAAGAATAGAATGAATCTTTGTTTATTCCGCAGTATTGATCTTCCCTGATCCATATTTTTATGTAAAATACTTTGCGGCTCCGTAAGTTTTCTTATGTGAGCATTTCCGATTAAATTAATCATGGGTTCTCTTGTGGTTAATTTAATTGAGATTTTTGGATACAAATTCATATTCTCATGTGATTTGATTATGTCCAAAGAAATCCTTCTTTTCTTGTGAAAGTAAGGTCGTTTTTGTTTTTCTTTCAGGAATGACGTTTTATGGGGGAGAGCTCTTAATTGAACTTGTGCTAAATTACCAAATCTTTGTGGGGAGTGCGGATGTGGAATATTATAGGGGTTATCTTGTATCTTTATAAACTCCTTGATGAATGCATTTAGTTTCGGCTATATGATTGCATCTAAAATGTTGATATGTGTTTTCTTTTGGTCATGAAGTGTCTCTATGGAAATTTCATTAGAATCCCACTAGTTTTCGTACCTTTGCCAATTTTATTGACAAAAAGGGGGAGAATTAATGTGTAGTTCACACTACAAATACATATGGTTTTCGGATCATTATGTAAGGGGGGTGGTTTCATGTGAGATGAAGTATTGACTAAGGGGGAGTGATACATATCACCATAGTATTGTTGTCAAAGTTGTGATACAATTGAACTTTGATGTTGTGTAATAATACTATGACACTGTGTAACAATGATTGAGAGCTTTTGTTTTCTCATTGTTATGGCTACAGATTTTCAACAACGATGATGCTAAACTTACAACCTTTGGAATCATTGGAGTACTTGGAAGTGACGAAGATTTCGAGTAATGTTGAAGAACCAAGGAGATCAAGCACGTGGAAGAGAAGCTGCAAAGTTTATTTTTTGTAATCCATATGTATTGATAGTTTTGTCACTAAAATTAACAAAGGGGGAGATTGTTAGAGCACTGCTCGGTCGAACTCGCAAGCGTTCCTATCTCAAGCTTGTTTGTCAAGTTTTGTTTCCAAAACTATAAGTCTTGATTTATAGTCTACTTATAGCTAAGTCTCGGACTAGGATAGTAAGTGTAGTTGAGCTCTAGACTCCACGGCGTTCATCATGCAAAGACGAAGAACTACTCAAGGAACTAGTGGAACTTCATCGACAAAAAGTTATGTGGAGACTTGAACTTATCTATCACTCAAAAGTCTATCTATTCTATCTCCTATCTTGAGACAAAGTCGTATTGCTATATAGACTTCGATTATACACATTTGCTATTTCGAGCCGAGTTTATCTCGCTTATCTATTTCTCGAAATATATGTTGGTAAGCTTTCGCTTTTGCCAAGTTCATATTTACTCGTGACGAAAGTCATGTTGGTTATTTTAATTTCTTGAGAATCGCTTTGATGAAAAATAGTTTGTGAATAACAACTATATAACATCCTCTAAGAATGTTTCAATTATTGAAATGAGAGTTTAGAACATGTAACCATCTTTGGATATAAGCATAGTGTGTTTTCACATTTGTGTAAAAGTCCAAAACTGGGAACCCAAAGTAAGCGTACCCGTACGCGTACTGGCGGTTGTTGGGAATCCCGGACAGTATGCGTACCCATCCGCGTACTGGCGGAAAGTTCACGTCCGTGAATTTCGCTGGAGTTTGAAATTAAAAACAAACTCAATCCGGTTACTTAAGTACGCATACTTAGGTAGGTTACTTTCTAAAATCGGTTTGTTCATGAACTAAAACATTTATTTATATATATTAAGGAATGCAATCTTTGCAAACCGTGGCTATAATGTTCATAAATCGATTCGAGTGAATCAAAATCGATTTTGCTTCGAGTGTGTCTTGTATACTTCTATAAGATCTAAGAAATTGAACAACTCTCTAACTAGTTCATTTGAGTCATTTGAACTATTTATGGTGAAGATGAATAAGGTTGATATGAAAGTGCTCATATGCCTAACCATTGGTTAACTATTGTTGAACCAACTAAGTGTACACGTTTAGGTACGATTACTCAAACCTAAATGAAGTATATTTCATTTGTGTATAACAAGCTAAGCTTCGATCCAACGGTTGAAAGATATTAGCTTGAATCTAATCAGGTTTTCATCTAACGGTGAATATTGAATGCTTTGTTACCAAGGTAACTTAGATTGCAAACCCTAATTTTGAGACTATATAAAGGAGAACTCTAGCAATTGGGAAACCTAATCCCCACACCTCCTGTGTGATACTAGTTGTATAAGCTAGATTCGATTCTCCTTTAACCTTAGGTTTTTCTCGAGACCCTATAGGTTAATGACTTAAAGACTTCATTGGGATTGTGAAGCCAGACCCAACTATTTTCTCTGTAGTTGCGTGATCTGATTTTTCTGTTTCTATCGTGATTGGTTGCAATCGTAAGATTGGCTTGAGATTTATATCTCCGATAGGCAAGATAGAAAAGTAGTTACAAACACCTTCGTCTTATCGTTTGTGATTCCACAATATCTTGTTTCGCTAGTCGATTAAGATTATTTTGAGGTGATTGATAATTCTAGGCTGTTCTTCGGGAATATTAGTCCGGGTTATCGATTGGTTCCTGTTCACCTTGATTTATCAAAAGACGGAACAAAAGTCGTAGGTATTTTTGTGGGAGATAGATTTATCTATTCCTATAGACTTTTTCTGTGTGAGACAGATTTGTTTATTAAAGTCTTCGACTTTGGGTCGTAGCAACTCTTAGTTTTGGGTGGGATGAACTAAGGGAATCAAGTGCGTAGTATCCTGCTTGGATCAGAGACGTAAGGAGCGCAACTGTACCTTGGATCAGTGTGAGATTGATTGGGGTTCAACTACAGTCCAGACCGAAGTTAGTTTGTAGTAGGCTAGTGTCTATAGAGGCTTAATACAGTGTGTGCTCAATCTGGACTAGGTCCCGGGGTTTTTCTGCATTTACGGTTTCCTCGTTAACAAGACTTCTGGTGTCTGTGTTATTTCTTTTTCGCATTATATTTTGTTATATAATTGAAATATCACAGGTTGTGCGTTGAATCGATCAATTGGTAAATCCAACCTTTGGTTGTTGATTGAAATTGATTGATCCTTGAACATTGGTCTTTGTTACCGTTCAAGTTATTTCTCTTGTATTCAATCAGGCTCGCAGATTTCTATTTGTTTGAGTAAGGATTGAATCGAGAAATTGAGATATAACTCTTTAATATACTTTTTTTTATTAAGATTGAGTCTGACTGTCTAGTTAATTCTCTTAAAAGTATATTGGAGTTAGTCTATACAGATTGCTAAGCGAAATATTGGGTGAGGTTGTTAGACCCCCGTTTTTTCATAGATGTTTATGGATAAGTCTGTTTGAGACCTTCATTACTAATTGGAACAGTAATACCATCTCTTTACAAAGATATAGTCTTTTGTTCCAAAGAAAATGGTTGCCCAGTCGACGATGAACCCATTTGATTATTGGGATACGAAAATACGTCGATTTTCTATGGTGGAGGTCGGGAAGGAAGATAATCTTCACCAAGGAATCCTACCTAAAGGGGGGAAATCTGCCCGACCCAAATTTTCGTTTGTATAACAATATTTTGCTTGTAAATTTTGTTAAACCAAGTAAGATAATTAGCTTCATCACGAGGCTCCTAGATCAAATCTTTATCTTGTTCCCAATCTCGACCATTCCTTATCAAATCTAACCAATTATCGTGAGAAATCTCTTCAATTGGATAGGGCGTTGATGGATTTTACCTTTATTCCTTTCAACTAAAGAAAAAGTCTTTCGCTATAATATCAAACACCCTTTTCAGAAGTAGGATTGTATAACACCATCCGCTTAAAGCTGTGTTGTAGCATACTCTGGACTTCCACAGTTTCATACTCAGGGATTGATTGATACGACATGACAACAATGTTATACTTGTTCTACATAGTTGTTGAATCCTCTAACCATGGCAACATGTTGACCATCCTCAATCTGACCGGACATCCAATTATCGAAATGTTACTTCCGTATGACGGAAAAATATTAGTGTTATCGTGAAGATAAGGTTCACAAATACAGAAGTAAGTATACCACCAATACTGAAAATAATGTCATTGTTGGTTTAATACATTCACCATTTCAAAATTTATAATGATAATAAATAAATAAATGATGGAAATATATTATGGTTCTTACCTTCAATACTCCTAAAAACCATTTAGGCTTTCTTTGGAACACGAGCATCCACCGAGAGTTATGTAAAGTTCTGATAAAATTGCAGACCCGCAGTCATATGTTCGTGTATCCACAACACAAATACACATTCGCGCTCCTCATAATGTTCAAAGAACAAATAAGTTTTTTATGTTATCTTATTTTCATTCATTTGTTTTGCATAACGGTTTAAAAACTTTTCAACTCAACCACTCTTAATCCATGAGATTTTGATTTTCAATAATTTGGATTTCCTTCTGCCTCATTTGAGTATAATTGAAGTCGGTCTTTCCATCTTCCTTCCAACTACCACTTTGATTTGTCAAATGGAAGTAAATCTCCCTCAAATTTAGTGTAATACCCCGATATTCGGCAATGGTTGGCCGGTTGGAATATAAGTAATGGTTTATCCTTTCCTAACATCGAGGCATGATGGGTTCACTTGATTGAGATGTGGGAAAAATTTCTCAGTTAAGCGTGCTCGTCCAAGAGTGGTCACCAGATGGGTGACCTCTTGGGAAGCTGCTGCTAGATGACCACAATAGCGCCGTTAAAAATCCTACATTGTTGGATAACCGCAATGGATAAGTGGGAAGCTGGGCGGTTATGCCAGATATTGGTCTCATAAGAGGCAAGGAACGTATACATTATACGAGGCCTTTTCAGCAAATGGCTCCAGAGTTGGCAGAAAACTCTGTAGTTAAACATGCTCGGGCGGGAGTAATCCAGGGATGGGTGACCTCCCGGGAAGCTGCTGATGGATAATCGCAGCAATGCCGGTTAAAAACCCCACACTGTCGTATAACCGCGGTGGCAAAGTGGGGACAGTATCGGTGAAGGGACGAGTCATCACATTTAGTTTCTGTAAACAAGTAAAAATCTACCAGTGTAATTCTTATAAACGACATTTTCATAATAAAAATTTGTGTATGTCAATATTTCACATATACCTAGATTGAACGTAAATGAAACCAAAAACTACATCTAAAAAACGAATTACAAGAAGAAACAAATTTATCAAATTCGAAATCCTTGAAAAGAACGTATTTGTAGTCTTCCACCATCGTTCCAATATAACTTGAGTAATTTGAGTCATATGGTTTTTAGGTTTTATAAAAATATAAATGCCACCAAGGATATCTTCGGACTCTATCTCTAACAAAAGTGGGAATGTACTCAAACACTATTCAGAACTCAAACCACCCATCTCTTAGAGCGATTGAATTACTTTCCTCTGAGAAATCCATATTTGAACCTAGTAAAAAGCAGTTGCAACAGAATACCAGTTGTTATATTTCTATTCGTCCCACATGCTCCATATCGATTTATTGCCCACATCAAAAATTTATTCGTTGCAAACATCAAAGAAACAGGGAATTGCTGGATTACGAAGGATATTGAGCAATTTTATTTTTTCCTATGGTATAAATTTCCATATTTTGAAAATTGTTCCACTTTACTTTGAGTATGTAGGACACTTAAAGTTAGTGCGGATGCGGACCCGACTTGTTAGTTATATCATCAGTCCTCATAGTGACTGAATCGATCATGGAATTAATTTCTTTTGATAAGAAAGTGTCCATAATTTCATTCCAAGGTAAATGATTATCTTGTCGGGATTAAAAGTCATTTAATTTTTTGAGATTTGTTTGCATATTTTTTATTTTATTTTTTGGTTGTAACCAATAAAATCCATGGTTGAGTTGAATTTGTATGTCAAGTAGGCTACAATACTTTTTATTGAAGGACATAATTTTTATGGCTCTTGAAGTTACTTTTTACAATCCAATATGGCGGTAATCCAGAAATTCGGATAAGTATATATGTCTTCGAATTGATAGGATAATATTTTATGAAAATTGAATTTTTGGTATATGAGATAAAATATTTCCGCCATGATCTGGGGGAGATTATACGTTATTAGAAGTAGGTGAATTAACTGAAAAGTTATACAAATGTCTCTCCTGCCAGGATCAAATCTAAAAAGGCTGTCATTAATGATAAGCATGAAAATATCTCATTTTGCTTTATATAAGTTTATTCCTCTTGAATTGGCAAAGGCAGTCACATTTAGCAAACATATATCGCCATATAATAGGCTACGTGTATGTTAGAGCATAGCTCGGTTGAACCCACCAAGCATTGGTATGTCAAGTTTGGTTGTCATATTTTAGTGAATCAAAACTCATCTAAGAGTCGCTTGATTATGTACTAGAGACAACTTCGTATAGGTTAGACTAGAAAGTCTAGGATTATGAGACATACAAGTATTACTCGAAGACCTGAAAAATGTGAAGAATTAACGAGCTACTTTTGAAGAGTTTCATATTAAACTCTCTGAGATAGTTAATGCTTCTTTCTCTCTTGGAAAGACTATTTCTGAAAAAGATATAGTGTGCAAAATTCTCAGATCGTTGCCATCTAGATACGAATCTAAGAAACATGCAATCATAGAAGCAAATGATCTTTCAACACTCTCACGAAGCATACTCTTTGGAAAATTAAATATCTTTGATCATGAATCACATTCTATTCAAGCTAAAAGAGTTGCTTTTAAAGCTGCAAAATTTCCAAAAGCCCCAATGGAGAAAGATAGATTGATGGATGATTTTGAAGAACTGATTGCAGAAAATTCTGATGATGAAATTGAACAATCATTATCATTAATCGCTAGACAGTTTCGAGATCTCTTAAAGAAAAGAAATAAGAGATTCATAAAAGATGCTCATCGATCTTCTCAACCCCATGATCGAGTTCCTGTCAAGAACAAGAAAGATCAAGAAGAAGATGATGAATATAAGCCTCAGTGCTTTAAGTGTAAAGGTTTTGGTCATATGGCTAAATACTGTCCTAATCTTAGGAAATACACTGGGAGCAAGGCATTGGCTGTAACTCTAGACGAGACCTCTGATTCATATGATTCTGAAGAAGAGGAAACAACTAATATTGCATTAGTTGTCAATTTGATTCCCTCTTCCTCCATTAGTGATTTAACCATTTTAAAAATGGATATGTCTTCCGATGTTGAAAAATCATCCAATGGTAAAGGGAAAAATAAGAAAAAGTGTAAAACTGTCTCAAAAAACAGGATTGCAAAAAGGTGCATATGCAACTCCAACCAATCTCAAGATACTTCGTTAATTCGAGGTAACAAGAAAAGAGTTTTTCATACGATACTAGATCAAGGACACACTGGTTGTTCCAAATCCCATGATGAGAGAAAATCTCATACTAATACCACCTAATTGGTATTAAAATTACATCCTCACCTTGTGTGCCGAATCTGTGTGTGAGGACGTAAAGAATCAAGGCACTTATGTGTAGATTATGGGAATAAAATCTAGTAATTGAAAATATATTCAATATATTCGTATTTATAGGAATATTATATTTTCGGAAGTATGAAAAATATAAAAAGATCATTCTCCTTCTTTGGTCATTCCTTGTCCGAACTATGAGTCAGGATCCAATGTCTTCTCTTGAAAGGTGCTTGATCTGAAAGATCTCCTTAAGAATAAGTCTGCACCTCCTCTTGATGTTGAGAAATCTAAAAGGAGAATCAAAAAGAGAGATTGGCTTAGCAAGAAGGAAAGAGAAAATATGCTGAAAAGGGATCAGTGTATTGAGGCATTGACACACTTTTGGGTTCAATCAAAGACAAAATTACATGTTCTTGCAGAATCCTTCACTAAAACTTCTCAACTGCAAGAAATTATGGTCAAGCAACAAGGTTATCTACTTGAAGAAATTCACAAGTTGAAGACTGAAAGTAATAATAATCTGCCTTCTTTTAGCACTGATATGAAAGACTAAGTTGCTCAAAATAGACATCAATTTTTGATTTATTTCAATTATTGTATAAGGTCTATTTTCGAATAAAACTATCATTATTTATGAATAAAATTATTATTTTATAATTTTTCTTGTGATAGTTTTAGATTACAAAGCATGTGCTTGAATGTCTATATTATTGCTATGTGTTTATGGGATGTCTGATTTCGGTTTTCATAACCTTAATATTCGATCTCATATGATGAGAACCCTTATGGTTTGTGTGACTTTTTGATTTAGCGGGATTAAGTTCTATCCCAAGTTGGTAGGGTTTATCAAAGGATCATAAGATGTTCCGATTGAGACTCATATGTAAAAAGTCACAATGTGTTGAATCAATTTGTGTTTACATGAGTTGTGTTTAGCATAAACATATGTGTTTCGGGTTTTCAACTTTTTCTATTGGCACGCATTAGTTAAAACCGAGTCAACCTTTCTTTGGTAAAGGTTGCTCTTTGTTGTTATTCTTTTGTTCTTGCGAGAGGATGACAACATACTGGGGGAGAGTTCTAACTTGAACTTGTGCTTAATGATATATCTTTCTGGGGAGAAGAGGATACGGAATCTGAGGTAACGAATTTGTTAGTTAATCGTTTTCCTATTTAAGAAAAGCCTGCTTATATTGCATATATTTTACTTTTGCTTAACAAAATTTCGGTACAATTGATATATATTCCATTATGTGTGTATGGATGTGTGTGTGTGTGATTCAATTGTTTCCGGTTAAGAAAAACTGTATCAATTTATTTGACTTATTGTTTGATATCTTCTTTATTGTTTGGTATCAAGTGTTTTTGCTTAACGAAATTTCGGTGCAATTGCAGTGCTATAATGTCTATGTTTGTTTCAATTGCTTCCGGTTAAGAGAAATAATTGTGCAGGTCAAGTTATTTGGTTTGTATGTATTGTTTATGGCTTAACGAAATACGGGATCATTTGTTTAGTCCAACTCGATTCCGGATAAGAGAAACTAAGTTAATTCTGATCTTAGTTAGACTTATCTAATTGAAGGATTCGGTTATTCAAGTCTAATCGAATGCCTTGACATGAAATACTAGTTAACTAACCTAGTACTTGTCTTGTCTAAAGTAAAAGGTCTAAGTTATTGTCTGAATAATTAGAACCTGATGAGAAAAATAAAGTTAATTCTAATCTTTATTTTGGTCTTATCGAAATAAGCGATTGTATGTGTACAATCGGTTTAGCAAGGGAACTAAGTTTGTTAGTCAATTGTTAAAACTATTAGGTAAAATAGCTTCGGACAATTGTTTCCTTGATAACATATTAAAACCAAATTACTTGTAGTTTTGGTTTTGATACTGGTTGTCAAAAGTGGTATGTGAAACCTTCGTGCTTAACTCTTATTGGTTGTACAAGTCTTTTAGATTTGTAAGATCCTTTCGATTTGACCTTTATTTGCTCGAACCTTTGTCATTTTGTGACAAAAAGGGGGAGAAATATATGGAGTAAAAAAGTGATTTGTAATCACTAAGGAAAGGGCAATTGTGCTTAAACGTTATATCTAACGAAAGAGTAAAGCATTGACTAAGGGGGAGCAACATATCATACTGCTATTGTAGTTATTCGGACTACAAAAGAGAAATAACAAAGATGTTCGGATTGAAAATCTACCTATCTTACCTTTAGGGGGAGTATAAGCTTTGTTATTATGTCAACAACGACATTTATTAATTGAATATATGCAGGTTATTGTGCTGTTGAAACTTGGAATCAAGCGTATGTTTAATGAATTCTTGTAATTTGTTTATCCATATGTATTAAGAGTTTTGTCACTAAAATTGACAAAGGGGGAGATTGTTAGAGCATAGCTCGGTTGAACCCACCAAGCGTTGGTATGTCAAGTTTGGTTGTCATATTTTAGTGAATCAAAACTCATCTAAGAGTAGCTTGATTATGTACTAGAGACAACTTCGTATAGGTTAGACTAGAAAGTCTAGGATTATGAAACATACAAGTATTACTCGAAGACCTGAAGAATGTGAAGATGTAACGAGCTACAACGACGACATCATCCTTCCTCTTGAGGTTTGTAATATTGACTTGAATTTTTTCATTCCTAGCGTATCTTTCAAGTCGTGCTATATTGAAAACATAACTGCGAAGCTGCGAATGATTATACTCTAGTAGTGAGACATGATCACATGATCATAGTGTTAAGGAATTAAGATACGAAGTATAATGCTTATCTTTTGAACTTCGTATATATGATATCGACATAATCGTATGAATGCTATTGTGATTATGTGTATGGGTAAAAGTGAAGATTTCATCCTAGGAAACAATGTTTACATTTTTTAAAGGAAGTACATTCATGAACTTGTTTTATGAATCGAAAGGGAAATCGCTAGGCTTATTGGTATTGTTATTCATTGCATATCTTTGGATTACCAATATGTGTGAGTTAGTAGAACCGATCATAACTTGTTATGTATCTTGGTATAACTAATCACAGTGCCTAACTTATGATTTGGTATGACTGGTTTTTATTAATTAGTGTAATCGATCCTAAGTAATCACCTGAGATGGTGTGATCGATATTTGTAATTGTTGTGACCGATCCTAGTAATTGGTGTGACCGATCAAAAAAGAGTTGTGTAATAGGTCCTTGTAATTGGCGTAAATGGTCCTCGTAATTGGTGTAACCGATCCTGGTAACTGGTGTGACAGATCACAAGCAATACCATGAGTATATGGTAACATGTCCTGGTAATTGACGTAACCAATCCTGGTAACTGATGTAACCGGTCCTGGTAACTTGTGTGTTCGATCAAAAGTAATCCATATTGAGGTAGAACCGATCCTTATGATTGGTAGAACTGATTGAGCCCATGATTGTGATTTGATATTTGATCAATCACATAGTTGTCTTGGAATATACAGATGAACCAATTATAAATTTGTTTGGAAGTGTAGTATAATCGATTCCAAGATTGTAAATATGAAAGAGGATTTACAAAAGATGTCAACATACTTTGAACACGAACAATAACTCTTATCTTTTATTTTTTAAAGATATTCCTTAATTACTCAAGGAGATCCCGATCCGAAATAAATTAACAATCTTTTAATTAAGGTTGTTAGTTTTATATGCTTTAATTACCAGTAATTAAATGCATATCTCTAGAGAATAAAAATTAGTAATGTGCATTTATTAATTGGAGATTTTTTATTAAGAGATTTCGGAAAATATTAGACAAAGAATTTCCAGGAATTATGAAAACCGATTTGGCCATTTATTGCATATCTTGAGAATATTCGGTTTTAGAAATTCGTTGGTGTCCAAACATCCTTGGTCTATAAATACCCAAGTTTTCATTTCTAGCAAACTATCCTAAGAGCCAGGAAAACTTCATCTTTTTGTTGTTTCTGGTGGAGCCGTCTATCCGGAGAGGAAAGTACCCTAATTAGGCAAAATCTCTTACGACCGCTCGTTAAAAGACTTCTGTGGGATCAAGAATCTCTACGAGTACCGTTGGTGGGAAACTAGATAATTGCAGTTTATTAGTTTTCGATTGATTTGATTGACTAACGGTGGTTGAACTTTGATTGCACCTAGTTTGTTTATTCTTGAGAATCTTCTCTTTTGATATAAGATTCACTCAAACTAGATCGAAGTGTCGACGAGATCTTTAGAACTGTTTGTAGATCTAAAGACATCTTGTGATAATCCATTGTTAAAAGACTCCGTTCTGTGCGTGATTGATCACAAGAGATTCAAGTGGTGTTGTGCAGGTTTAATTGAAGATTAAAGAAGATTTGAAGACAAAGAAGATTTCTTATTGGTTTCTCATATCTTTGTGTAGCACAAACCTTGATCGGCTGGGATCCAACTAGAATCGGATTTATTCGATTGATTAGTTGCGTGCGATCAGCATCGCTTTATAGTTTCTTGTTGGATTCTATATTGATTGATTGCAAATCTAAACTCTGCTACTTCGGTAGTTATTGGATATATTGATCTAACCAGGCAAAGGAGTTTATTAGTTTAAACGGAAGAGCCTTTGCATATAACTTGACATATCTTTATCTGGAAATAATCAATAGAGTTGTTACCAAACAAATTTGTTGTTCCTTTACTGTTTGGAATACGATCCAAAGGAATTGTTCCAGTGCGTGCACTTATTGAATGTCGGAAGCGCAGGGATACTGAAGAAACTAAGTGAACTAGGTTTAGTTGCTTGGTATCAACTATACGAAGTTGGTTTAGATTTTGTATAGCGGCTTAATTATGAGAGTATTCAATTCTGGACTTGGTCCCGGGGTTTTTCTGCATTTGCGGTTTCTTCGTTAACAAAATCTTGCTGTGTCTTTTACTTTTCTATTTCCGCAATTATAATTGTTTATTATAATTAAAAGTAAAATACACAAACGTTAACTCTGTATTACTTGATAATGATCCTATAGAGTTTGGTTAAGTCCGAATCTATTATCAAGTAATCACACTTTGATTGTTGTATTGTCTCGATCTCGTATCCATAGACGATCACACAAAGTGTGAATACCGATTTGTCGTATTGTCTCGACTTTGTCCATAGACAATCATTTTCGGTAAGAGGACTTATAGGAAATTAAAGATTCTGGTGTATTTGGGTACCCTCGTCTTTTTAGTGTAGTGCTCTAATTGAGACTACCAAACGTGATGCACATAAATATATGTCATATCTCCTCGTTGGAAGATGAGGAGATTATAATGTCCGGGAAGGGCACTGGTACCAGTAATTGATTGAATTTTTCAACATATACATATGCTTAATAATTGTATGTGATCGTAGTAAGCTAAAGATTGTAGAATATTCATTTATAGTAGCTACTGAAATAAATTGATGGTGGTTGGTAACCCCTAATATCGACATATTTGTCGGTTGGCGTACAATCCAAATTAGGTTGGGTTGATATAATTTATCGATTGACGCAATTCAGTATCAACACTTTACACTTTAAAATTGCCAAGCCTGAAAATTACAGGTAGGTATTAGTCACAACACACAATGAAAGAGTTGTAATCGTTGTAAAAATGATTCGAGGGTTTCGTTTTTTTATCAAACCCTAGGATTGGTTCAATTATATATTTTGTTTTTCTTATATGATGCATTTAGAGTGGTAGTACTTAAAGGGATGAAGGGATCGTATTGCATTTACACAAGAAATATGGTCGGAGAACGTATTTAAATTTGTAATCCATGGAGGATTCAAATTATATTCATGCAGCCACACTTGACTCGATTATGTTAGGTTTAACAATTCTTTATGTGTTTCCAGAAATTTTGTACATAACCAGAAATCCAGATTAATTAGTTGATGTTATCAGCTTTATAAATCTCTTTAGGCGTCCTTGAAAACACTAAAATTCACGCTTTGACTAACATAAATCTTATTTTTCGATATGCAGTTTAAGAATTATATATGCCTGCATAAAACTTGTCTATATGATATGAACCATGGTTATTATTTTGATTCATGTTTCTGTAATATAGTTGAGTTAGCTTCTATATTTACGTCAAAATTCAAAAGTTGTACTCTTTTCCATTCATTTCAGGTTTTGTCCCATGTGGTTTTCCCGACAAGATTTTAACGAGGCAATATCTTGTTGACGTTGAATTCTCATTCAAAATGTTGATATTGTGCTCTTTTTTCTTCGTCCAAAATTTTCCCCATTAGATTTTACTGGCAAGGTTTTGTGAGGCAATTTATCCATATGGTGGTCATCCAAAGCGGAGTTGTATAATTTAAGTTATTAAATGGATGCCCACATTTGATTGTACCAAATAAACAAAATCATCTCTTAGAAACTTGGATGTCTTTCTGAACCACATAACATTTAATCACAAATACGGTTTTGTTCAGGTATTGTAATGTATTTGCAGCTTGGCACTTTGCTGAAGAAACTACATCAACTACCTATACAAATTATCTACGAGAAGCTAGCAATCCATGATAAAAGCCCTCAATGTATTTAAAGGAGCAAAAAGACTCACACTATCATTCGAAGACAACACCGCTTGTGTAACACCAAAGAAGACTTTTTCAAGAAAGTATTACAATCTTCTGCACTCAAGAAATTAGTTATTCTAATTGGATTACATCGATTCAAATATTTGTAAGCCAAGAATTTACTGCAGTACTCATCAGGGGAGCTCCATCATACAAGGTGTATTCTTCTAGACTTACCATGTTGTACAATTTTTTATTCGTCAAGGTTTTATCCTACTGGGTTTTCCTTGTTAAGGTTTTAACGAGGCAACACATGCGTGTCTAACATTGTTTAAGTCTTTACATGCTTATACAATTTCAAGTTTTCTCTTTTGAGTTTTCCTGATATGTTTGTAATGACTTAGATAGGGTTGTCATATAGGGGGAGTATTAAAAAACGGAAGTTTATTATGTAGATGCCCACTTTAGTGAGACCCAATTACTTGGGCACCAAGTATCGAAACTCTAAAATAATGCCCTAAAACTTTGTAACTACACATATAATTCTCTTTTTTTGATCCTCTCTGTTTTGTGTTCTTTTCTTCTCTACTTCCTGGTTTCATAACACATCATCAACACGCTTAACCATTGAGTTGTTTAGAGTTATTAAAATTCTTCTATGCTCGTCATATGATCGCCTTTAACATCGAGCAAAATGAAACAACATATGATCGCCTTTAAGACTAGGTATACTGTGAAAGATGGGGAAACACTTATGGTAAAGTGAATTTAGAAGTCAAAGATAACATATAGGATATAGAGGAAGGATCCATTCACACTTTTATTATCACACTATCTCACACATTGGACATCATTTTTGTGAATAAAAACCAAACCGTAACGGATTTGAAGCTAATATTTTGAGGATATGTTCCTATTGCCAAGTTCTACATATCTACCAAAAACGAGTTCATTCCGAAATATAAAACCTCACTATCTACCGGTCTTAATTTCGACGGCCAGAAATCCGCAGATTTTCAACGGCTCATTTTCAAAGTAGTAGATAATGGTGTTATATGTCTCGGAATACGCTCATTTTCGGTAGAAAAGTAGAGCTATGTGATAATAACATATCCCCAAAGTATTAGTTTCAAATCCATTATGATTTGGTTTTAATTCGCAAAAATAACGTCCAACGTATGAGATAATGTGATAATAAAAGTGTGAGGGGATCTCTCCACTAGGATATATCTGGATATAAAATAAAACCAACAATTTAATCTGCTTAGAAAATTAAAATAAATAAATTTTAAATTAAACCCAAACTCTGGTTAAGAGTTTCTCTCTCATCAAAGAGACGGAGGCGGAAGAAAAACTAACACACACGCACACTCTCTCTCTAGACCTTCTCTCTCCCCTAACCCCAAATTTCTCGTCCTTACCTTTCTCTCTCTCATCATCATCGTCAATCTAAAATCTGTTCCATCAATTTAGGTTTTGATTTTGATGATGATTGAGTTTCTTCTACCAAAACCCTAGTAATTTCAAAAATCGTTTAATTTTATCGTGTTTTGATCGTTTCTCAGTTTCAATCTTTTGCATGTCAAATTCTTTGTTTCTGTAGAATTTTAGTGGAAATGTTTGATTGATTGATTCAAATGATTGATGGGGTTAGAATCTTCTGGTTAAATTTTCTGAATTTCATGGATGGTTTTAAGGATAGAAAGAGGAAAAACCAAAAATTACTCATCTTATGAGTTTTTATTTGCTATAGGGTTAAATTTAATATGGAGGCTTTAGTTACCAAAGAAATTGGGGTTTAATTTTGAAAAGGTTGATTTTTTTTTTCGCTTTTCGTCATGGATGATACAAGTACTAGTAGCGAAGTTGGGGTGAAGTCGCCATGGAAACCTGCAGAGAGAGCTTTTCATCGGTATTCGCCAATAATGGATGGTGGAGAAACTTCTCGGAAACAGAACGGTGCGAGCCTTGTTACACGAAAACCGGTTAGTTTTATTTTGGTGATTGTTAAAACTCAGAATTTGTGAATTTCAGTTCTGGATTGTTCTTCCTTGAGGTATTTGATTTTGATTAGCTTCATAAGTTGATTGTTAGTACTGCGTTCACTATCTCATTAAAGGCAGATGATGGATTGAAATGTCATCACTTATCCAATACATCAACTGTGCTACGAGAAAAAATCAAATGTGCTTGAACTAAAGGAACAAAAGCATTTTTTCCCCTTAAATTTTTCTAAAAAAAAGTAACTTCCAGAGAGAGGACTAACAAATCTAGGAGTGGGACTCGCATTAATCTTTTTTTCGCTGTTTAACATGATAGAAGCGCCATGAGTTGGGTGTGTATGCATGTCATTGTTTTTTGTATCAGGAAGATGCAACTTATTAGTATGAACACACGGGAGCGTAGAATTTTACCCCAGACACTAACTTAGGCATAGTATTTGATAAAAACAGTCCAACTATATGTTAAAGTCTTCATTACATGCATCAAAATTTGCACAAAGGAACATTTAAAAAGTAGTTCTAGCAAAATGCAACTACCAATTACTATATTAGTGTTAAATGTTTGATTCGCCCTTGAAGTGATATTTGCTTCTATAGCTATGTGATAGTGGGTGTCTTTGCTATTCATCTCCCATTAGTGGTTGAATCCATCAAGTAGTTACAATTCTCACCTTTTAATTTCTGCCAAATTTGTGTATGTTACTTTCCTGAAATTGCTTCACCTTAGTTGCTTGAAAATAAAGTGTCTCAGAGTAACTGCAGTGCTCTGATTACATAGTCTCACTAATCTCTCTCTCTTGTAAAGTGGATACTCCTGTACTGATTCATGCTGACAGAAGCTTTCACCTGTGCAGCTCATCACCAGATTAACTAAAGACATAGTTAAAACGTACCAAACATGTAATCCAGATTTCAAGCATAATGAAGAATTAAATCCAAAGCGGTTCCTAACCACCCCATCAGTTGGTATTAGCAACGGTGGATATGATAATGCAAATTCAGATTTGATCTTGAGTGTGAACTTTGTCGTGCTCCACATGGAATCACAACGAAGGTCTTGGTTCTGATAGTTGATTTGCTTATATAATACTAGTAGACATTATTTTCATCTGATTTGCTTTACATTGTCATATGAACTTGTCATAAATTATCTTTTTAAGTTTTAAAGGATCCAAAAAAGTTTTAGTTTGCATTTTAGAACAAGTGCTTTGTTGCTTTTATCATGTTACAGATACATCGTCAAAGAGATGCTTGGGCATGGGACTTTTGGACAAGTTGCTAAGTGCTGGGTCGAAGAGTTGAAAGGTCATGTTGCTTTAAAGATAATAAAGAATCAACCAGCATATTTTCAGCAGGCACTAGTTGAAGTATCCCTTTTGTGGCAGCTAAATACAAAATTTGATCCGGAGGATAAACACCACATAGTTCGCATTCTGGACTTTTTTGAGTTCCAAAACCATTTATGCATTTCCTTTGAATTGCTTGACTCAAACCTGTAAGCTTCTAAGTGCATTTCAATTATTGCATGGTGTTTGTTTTTTTTATGCCAATAAGCAGTATAAGTAGCTTAGCCTTTTATGTTATGTTGACATATGTCAATGAAATCTCTGTTGCTACATAGGTATGAGCTCATGAAGATGAACAATTTTAGAGGACTATCAATGAACATCATCCAAGTATTTGCGAGACAGGTAGCTTTGTTCTTTTGCGTTATGTTTGAATTTATGATTTCGTCATAGGGTACTTATACTGAAGCTCCCAAAGAGTATGTCCTTATTACATTCTATCCTTTTTTCTTTTCTGTAGATCTTGCGGGCCTTAGTATTGATGAAAGATGCTAACATCATTCATTGTGATCTGAAGCCTGAAAACATTCTTTTGTGCACGAGGTCAGTACTTGTTTTTCACCTTAGATCTTAAGTTGTTTAAGTATGTCCACTCTGTAAAATCTAACCGTTTGTTTCTTGTTTAACAAGATCAAAACCTGGAGAAATCAAAATCATCGACTTTGGATCAGCTTGTAGGGAGGATCGAACGGTTTATTCTTACATTCAGGTTTTCATCTCAATTTATGTGCTTCAGTTTTTGACTTTACTGTTCAGTTACGTCGATGTGGTTCATATACAAAGCTAAGGTGATTGATGCACCATCTATGGCTTCAGTCTGAGCCTTATATTTTGTTTTGCTGCAGAGTCGTTACTATAGGTCTCCTGAAGTTCTTCTCGGTTATCAGTATCCTCTTAGATGAAAGTCCCCTTTCATTAATCAACAATAGTGAAAGTGCACTACCATGCACATGCTTGTTACATTGATTTTCTGTTCTTTTCCTGTACCATTGTTCGTATTCCACTGTCTTTGCTTCTTGCGTTTAAGTCCACTTTCAATAAATATGTATCTGCTTCTCTGATTATGGATCTTGATTTACGTCTCCATCTCAGTTTCATAGCCTTCCATTCGCCTTTAATATCTACTTCTTAATTTTTACTGAAAATAAAGAAGTAATATTCAATATCTTTTATTTTTAAGGTTGCAATGTAGAAGCTTGTGACCCACTTTTCAATTTTAGAGAGTGGAAGAAGATATATCAATATCATATATACTTTCCATTTTAGAAAGAGAAATACTTTAGGAGAGGAGGAGATTTATCAGAAAAAGGAAAATAACTTTGTTGAAGTTACATTTTTACTAGTGTTTTGATCTTTATGTTTGTTAGGAAAGTGAGGGTATTTATTTCATCTATTTTTGTAAGGACTGGTACGCTGTTAATTGACATGCTCTGCTCAAGATAAATGAACATACATCTCACTCCTGAAAACAGATCAACATTTTTCTCCATAAATTCGAACTCAAAAAAAGGTATCTGTCACGCTTGTATTGGCTTGAAAAGCATGGCTATCAGTATTTATTATTATTATTATTGTGTTGGACCTCATGTTGAGGTAATATGTTCTAGTGGGATCCTTGACACATCTTTCAGATATAATACTGCAATAGATATGTGGTCCTTCGGTTGCATAGTTGCGGAATTGTTCTTAGGATTGCCACTATTTCCGGGAATGTCGGAGTTTGATCTGCTCAGACGAATGATAACAACACTTGGGTACGTTTTGCAGCTACGTGTTCATCAGTAAGATGAAGCAAATGTTTTATATCTTAATATTTGTATATTCGTCCCGCTGTACCAACATAAAAGTTGTTGTTCTCTCTGTATCATTTTGGAATTGTGTAGAGGCCAACCACCTGATCATGTACTGAAGGAGGCAAAAAATACGTCTAAGTTCTTTAAGCGCATAGGAAGTGGCCACAACTTTGAGAACGATGAAATCTGCATGGGTGAAAGAAGTGGTTACCAACCATTAACTGCGGAGGAATATGAAGCTGTAAGTCTTTTCTCTTCCTTCGTCCACTTATACAGTTTTTGCCGCTTCTTCCACTATTCTTATTTCCTGGCTGGTGGCTTACATAAGAGGACGTTGAAAAAAGCAACAATAGGGAAGCAATATTTCAAGTACACGAAGCTTGAGGAGGTCGTTAAAAACTACCCATATAGAAATAACTTACCTCAGGAAGAGATATCCAGAGGTTAGCTTCAGCTTCCTTATTTTAATGAGTAGTGATAAAGTAAGTTCCAGTAAATATATCGCACTAACTCTAGCTTATTGCTCTCTCGTTCTTTTTCTGACTGTCATCCAGAAAGTATAAACCGTTTAGCAATGATTGATTTCTTGAGGGGTCTCGTTGAATTTGATCCAGCAAAGAGGTGGTCGCCTTTGCAAGTTCGTGAGCTCGCTTTAATTAACACCCTTTTCCTTATCCTACATAGTTTCTTAGTATTTGCTAGTGGATTAGTTTTGTATATCACATTGCTTAAATTCCTTCATTTTCAGGCTTCAAAACATCCTTTTATGACTGGAGAACCCTTCACAAGCCCGTATAGGCCTCCTCCGGAGACCCCTCATGTGGTAAGTGTATTTTTATCACTCATCATCAGTTTTGTTCTTTTCGTAAAGATTTTGTGTTGAGTTTACGAGCTCATTAACTACGTTTACCCATGTTCAGTGCATGAGTGTACCTAATTTTTTGTATCCTTGTAGCCTGTAGCTCAGAATTTTAAGGTGGACCACCACCCTGGTGGTGGTCACTGGTTTGCTGCAGGTCTTTCACCTCAGGTCAGATAGTTGCCTCTTTTTTATATGATTATTACTTTATATCTTGGAAGTCATGGGAACCTGAAAAGGATTCCCTGCTGTGATCCTTTCCTTCAAAATTTATTTTTATAGTAACTAAAATGATTCAGGTTCAAAGTCCTTCGATTGTTTGGAACTTGTAGGTGTTAAGCATTAATAGAGGGCATCCACAGAATAACTTTCAGGTGGCTCCACAGAATGCTAGTAGTTATGGTAGTTTGGGAAGCCATGGTAGTTATAACGAAGGAGTTGGACTTGGCAGCAGCTATGGAAGTTATGGCGATGATAGTTGTGTATATGCATACTATTCTCCTGTGGGCCCATCTGGTCTGAACATCCGCGCTCAGGGTGGTGGAGTACCAATCGCTGGAGCTAGCTCTGATGCTAGATGGAGAACTTCTCAACTTTCTCATGGGAATGGAGGACTTGGTGTCAGTCCATCTGCAGGAAACTTTGGGCCGATGTCTCTTGGTGCGAGTCCCTCACAGTTTACACCTCCTAATCACCATATTCAAGTTTCCACTGGATCTTCAGGAAAGTTCGGCCCAACTTCTCCAGCAAGAGGAAGTGTTCATGGATCACCTTTAAGCAAAATGGCTGCTGTTGGACACTTCAATAATAGGAGGAGAAGTTGGGGACATCCTGGGTCCCACTCGTTACCCCCTCAAGAAGATACAACGCACTGGCAAGGGCATCATACTGATGGTACCAGCTGTAGTTACGGTGAGGGAAGCTCTCGAGGACATACTAGTGGTTCTCCTCGGAATATGCAATCAACCGGTAGTGTTCCTAATTGGAGGCCTTTGAGAGGAAATGCCAGATTCAATGCAGGATTTTCATCCGGCACTTCGCAGTCTGTTCCTCAACTGAACTCCAACATGCCATATCGCCCAAGCTTGGAGTCTACAAATGAAAAGGCTGAAAGTAGTTCGCTACCTGATCCTGGAGATTGGGACCCCAATTATAGGTAAACCTAAATAGCTTTGGATACTGATTTGGTTGGTGTGTTGATTTGTGGTGTTTAAATTTATATTCTTGATGAGTAAATTATTGTCAAGGTTTTTCTCACATTTCATACCTTTTTATCTAGAGCTACTTACAGAGAGCTAGTACTTTTTCTTGGTTATGTAACCATGCACGTGGAAAGTTCTCATGGTTTGTTGACCCTAATAGTTTTATATACATATATTATTTGCAGCGACGAATTACTTCTGCAAGAGGATGGTCCTGATGTGGGCTCTATGGTTTCTGAATTTACCAATATCATGCGCATTAGTCATCCTTCAGATCCTGCTGTTCCAGTTGCTGGCACGGGAAGGTTTAACAACACCTACCAGACACATATGAACTCACATATACCCAATCAAAGGTAATATAATGTTTTGGCGTCCTTTATCATTGCAATTTCTGCTATGATTTGTATGCATGTATATGGCTGGGTCAGAGATTTCAAGGTATCGCTCTCTAGTTCACATGCACATAGTTTTCTTTAGGAAACTTAAACACATCGTGTGATTTGTGAAATGTCTTGTTCAAACTTTATTACTCTTCTAGTACTGTTAATGCTTCTTGGTCTCTTGTGATAATCCAGAAACTTCTTAACAAATCAAGCATTCCCTCAAGTAGATGCGAGCTCCTCTTCTGCGCATGATATGCATGTGGGGCATGGCCGTCCAATTATGTCTTCACAGTTCACACCTCATTCTGCACAAAGCTCTCCTAGTCGTTTTGGGCAGCATCCACCACCTTGTCATCGATCTAACCATGTGCCATCAAATTTTGCACGTGGTGGTGAGTGGAATCATCAGAAGGTTCAGCCACCTCCAATCTATAACAATGTTGGCTCACACTCTCTAGGCAATAACACACTTCCCAACGGGTCGCCATGGGGTATGTTCCATTACACGTGCTGCATTTTCACTAGTCTCGATTATAGCGTATTCCTATTCCTTCTTTTATGTTATTTTTCTTGAGTAATGTTCCTGTCATGTAACTGCAATAAATGTTGTTGTAGGACGGAGGCCTGGGTATCCAGTGACCAACATTCCACCAGCATCCAACTCAAGGAAGGATTATGGAAGGATTGTTTGATAGGATATATATGAATAATGAACTTAATGTTATTTTTCTGAAAGTGGGGTTATTGTGTATTCAGCAGTGGAACTAAGTTTCTACAAGAAACCCTTCTGTGAACGTGGGGATTGTGATAATTTGGGGGAAATTATTTTAGTGGTCCTATGGATCCATCTAAGATCCATTGGAAAATCTTCTTCTTGATGGTGGTGACAGTGGTGTGTGGGGTGGGATATTGGTACATGTAAAGCCATTGTGCTATTCACGGAATACATTCTAAGTTATGGCATCCATGTCTATTTCCATTTTAGGCACTCTTCTTGTGAAGTTGGTCAACTTACTAATTGATCACCAAGGGGTGCTGGATCTGTCAGACTTCGTCCTGATTCTAAGCTATTCACATATTATTGATTTTGAAAGTAACATTCTTCAATATATTTATTTTGCAATTTAGGTGCACTTTTATGAAATGTCAGATGAGGGTGTGTTCAAGAGGATACGGCAGAAGTCCAGCTCTTTCACAGGTTTATACCAGCATATTAGATCAGTTTTTATGAACTTAGTCTCCGCACTGATTAATTGCTTAGGGTTTATGCAATTGGCACTGATTAATGCTTAGGGGTTAGCTTGGTGCAATCTTACTTCCTGCAGATCTGTAATGACTCAGTGAGTTAGGTTGTGACACTTTTGAGCTTGTTAATTAGTTCTTGCTTGTCCAGTCACCATTGAAACCATGAAGTTTTAGCCCAATTCAGATAGTGTCGCCACACAGAATTATTTAACTCTCTTCCAAAACATGAAGTCGTTCTTCAAGTTATTTAACACTTCCAAAACATGAAGTGATGTTCATTAGGTCGTTCTTTAAGAGTCGCTATTACTTTATCCTCGGGTGGACGGATAGAAAATCTATCAAGGAGTTTTTTCTTTTAAAAAAAACAAAAAACAAATTAACCCTACACAACACAACACAAATCACACCGTTACTTGCCCCATCTCAAGTTATATACAAATATACAAATGGGGTAGAGCCAAGCTTGTTACCAAGAGGCAGGATGTGCAGAGTGAATCTCATGCACATATTCCGGTTGATATTTGTGGACAGTACCAGTGATATAATCATAGTAATGATGATAATCAGGATTAATAGAGTTTTCTAACTCCTTTTTCTTTTGACAAGGAAAAAAGAGGTTTTCTGACATTTTGAACCTGCACCAAACTCATAAGAACTCCTTTTGCTGGATTCACATGAGTTGACAACATGTTTGGTTCGTACATCATGATTACATGATATGGCAGGTACAGAACTTTTATCAGAATGATTCTTTTCCTCAATCAAATTGAGTCTTTCTAAGAATTTGAAAACGCCTTCAAAAGCTTTAAATAGATCTTTGTCAATAGATCCATTATGATAGTATTCCTCAAACAGATTAAGAAGCAATCTAGTGAGATCCCATACCTTTGAGCTTTGGCTTTGTTTCCTCGAACGATTTTTCTTAGAAGAACTTTTAATTTTTCCTTTAGATTGTTTTTCATCATCTAAGATTTCCAAAGTCTTAGACGAAGAGAGATTATCTTGAGGGACCAGAGGTCTTGTAGATAATAAGCTCTAAACAATCTTTAAGGACTTCTGGCGTGCGTTACCTATGCCCAGAACAAGTTTCCCAAAGTGATTTCCCATAAGGAAAAACTTTAAGGATCAGTCAAACACAAACTTATTAGGTTTACAGTGTTTGCCTGCTCTGATACCAATTGAAAAAGCGGGGGTCTAACAACCACACCCAATATTTCGTTTTGGCAATCTATATGGACAAACTCCAATATACTTTCAAGAGAATCAACTAGACAGTCAGACTCAATCTTTAGAAAACTATATCAAAGAGTTATATCTCAATTTCTCAATTCAATCCGCAATCAAACAAATAGGAATTTGCGAGCCCGATTGAATAAGAGAAATAATTTGGACGGTATCACAAACCAATATCCAAGTGTCAATCAATTCAATCAACAACCCAAAGGCCGAATTCAAGAACTGATTGACCTTAACGCACAACCTGTGATATTTCAATTATATAAACAAATATAATGTGGAAAAGAAATAACACAGACACCATAAATTTTATTAACGAGGAAACCGAAAATGCAGAAAAACCCCCGGACATAGTCCAGCTTTGAACACCACATTGTATTAAGCCGCAACAGACACTAGCCTACTACCAATGAACTTCGGACTGGAATGTAGTTGAGCCCTAACCAATCTCATACTGATCAAGGTACAGTTGCGCTCCTTACGTCTATGACCCAAAGTCAAAGACTTGATAAACCAATCTGTTTCACACAGAAAAGTCTATTGATATAGATAAATATGTCTTCCACAGAAATACCTACGAGTTTTGTTCCGTCTTATGATAAATCAAGGTGCACAGGAACCAATTGATGAACCAGACTTATATTCCCAAGAACAGCCAAGTATTATCAATCACCTCACAATAATCTTAATCGTATGGAAGCAAAACAAGATATTGTGGAATCACAAACGATGAGAAGAAGATGTTTGTGACTTCTTTTAATCTTACCTATCGGAGATAAAATCTCAAGCAAATCTTAGAAAAGATAATACTCAATCACGATAGTATAAGTAAGATCATAACATGCAACTACGAAGAAAATAGTTGGGTCTGGCTTCACAATCCCAATGAAGTCTTTAAGTCGTTAACCAACAGGGTTTTGGAATAAACCTAAGGTTAAAGGAGAATCGACTCTAGTCGCAACTAGTATCACACAGGAGGTGTGGAGATTAGGTTTCCCAGTTGTTAGAGTTCTCCCTTATATAGTCTTCAAATCAGGGTTTGATAGCTTTGGAACAAAGCAATCAATATTCACCGTTAGATAAAACCTGATCTAAGAGCCAAGCTAAGTTTGCTTGAAACCAAAGCAATGTCTCTCCACCGTTAGATGGTCTTAGCTTGTTACACACAAATGAAATGTACCTTCATTTAGATATGGGTAACCGTACCTAAACGTGTACACTAGATTGGCTCAACAATAGTTAACCGAAGTTAGCCATATGGACACTTTCATATCAACCTTATTCATCTTAACCACAACTAGTTCAAATGACTCAAATGAAACTAGTTATAAAGTTGTTCAATTGTTTATATTCTCATAGAAGTATACAAGAACAAAATTGAAGCAAAATCTGTTTGATTCACTCGAATCAATTCATAAACATTATAGCCATGGTTTGCAAAAGATTGCATTCCTTATTATATATAAATGTATTAGTTCATGGCACAACAGATTCTAGAACTTAACCCACTCAAGTATGCAAACGGGTACGCATACTTAAGTAGCCGGACTTGGACTGTGTCCGACAGTACGCGAACGGGTACGCATACTGTCACACATCCAAAACATCAGTTGAATTCAGTACGCGTACGGGTACGCATACAATAGTTCCCGGACTTCAACTAAGTTCGCCAGTACGCATACGAGTACGCATACCAAGGCTCTCGAACTTTACCTGACCTCGCCAGTACGCATATGGGTATGCATAATATACCGGTCTTGGATCAACAGATATGCAAGTACGCATACTATGTCTATAATCCAATTATGGTTAAGTGTTCTAGACTCTATTTCAATCATTGAAACATTCTTAGAGGATGACAATAGTTATTTTCACAAACTATTAGCATCAAAGCTATTTTCAAGTGATTGACATAATCAATACGAAACATTCCGAGTCTACATCAAATGAGATGTTACAAGGCGATTTTCATATGATCATCTTTTGACTTCCGTCAAGAGTATAAGATGAACTTGGTTAAAGCGAAAGCTTACCAACACATATTTCGAAAAATATGTAACCGAGTTAAACTCAGCTCGAAATATCAAATGTGTATAATCGAATACTATATAGCTATACGACTTTTATCTCAATATAGGAGATAAAGTAGAAATAGACTTTCCGAGTGATAGATGAGTTTCAGTCTCCACATACCTTTTGTTGATGAAGTTCCACAAGATCTCCTTAGTAGTTCTTCGTCTTCAATTGATGAACGCCGTGAAGTCTAAAGCTCAACTACACAATCTATCCTAGTCCGAGACATAGCTATAAGTAGACTAGAAATCAAGACTTATAGTTTTGATCACTAAACTTGACAAACAAGCTTGAGATAGCAACGCTTGCGAGTTTGACCGAGCAGTGCTCTAACAGTAACCGTACCTAAACGTGTATATTGAGTTGGCTCAACAATAGTTAACCGAAGTTAGCCATATGAGCACTTTTGTATTAACCACATTCATCTAACACTTCTAGATCAAATGAATCTATTTGTGTTACTCATAGAGTTATTCAATTGTTTATATTCTCATTGAAGTATACAAGACACAATTGAAACAAAATCGGATTTGATTCATGATTGTACAAAGTACTTATTCAAGAATCAATTCATGAACATTAAGCCACAGTTTGCAAAGATTGCAGTCCTTAATTTATAAATGTATTTGTTCATGAGTATGAAATCATACTAAACCGATTTTAGAACTTAAACCAACTCAGTTTGCAAACGGGTACGCAAACTTAAGTTCCGGACGTTGTTCACGTCCGACAGTTCGCAAACCGACATGCATACTGTCGTCCCGGACCTAACTCAGGTGAAACCGTTCGCATACTGGTATGCAAACTTGGTTCCCGGATCTGAATCATACTAAAACAGTTTGCATACTGGTATGCATACTGTGCTATAACAAGACAATGTTTATTTGTTCTAAACTCCCATTTCAATCATTGAAATATTGTTAGAAGACGACAATAGCTTTCTCACACAAACTATTAGCTTTTAAGTAATTATCAAGTAATCGAATGATCAATACGAAACATTCCGAGTCTACATCAAATTACTGTCTCACACAAATAATGTAAGATGTTTCAAGGCAATTTTCACATGATCATCTTTTGACTTATTATTTAGTTTCCAACAAATAAATTGTTTCCAACTAAACTTGTCAAGAATAATGATGAACGTAGCTAAAGCAGAAAGCTTCCAACACATATTTCGAGAAATATGTAAGCGAGTTAAACTCATCTCGAAATATCAAATGTGTTTAATGTAAAAGTCTATATATCTATACGACTTAGTCTCAATAGAAGATAGAATAAAATAGACTTCTGAGTGATAGATAAGTTTTAGTCTCCACATACCTTTTGTTGATGAAGTTCCTCCATGTTCTCCTCAGTAGATCTTCGTCTTCAATCGATGAACGCCGTGAAGTCTAAAGCTCAACTACACATTCTATCCTAATCCGAGACATAGCTATAAGTAGACTAGAAATCAATACTTATAGTTTTGATCACTAACATTGACAAACAAGCTTGAGATAGTAACGCTTGCGAGTTAGACCGAGAAGTGCTCTAACAATCTCCCCCTTTGTAAATTTTAGTGAAAAAAATATCAATATATATAGATTAAAAAATAAATAAACTTTGTAGCTTCTCATCCAGATGCTTGATCTCCTTGGTTCTTCAACATTACTCGAAATCTTCGTCACTTCCAAGTACTCCAATGATTCCAAAGGTTGTAAGTTTAGCATCATCGTTGTTGAAGATCCGTAGCTATAATAATGAGAAAACAATTTCTCTCAAACATTGATATACAGTGTCATAATATCATTATACAGCATCAAAGTCCAATTGTATCACAACTTTGACAACAATACTATGGTGATATGTATCACTCCTCCTTAGTCAATACTTCATCTCAATATGAAAATTACTCCCCCTTACATAATGATCCGTAAACCATATGTATTTGTAGTGTGAACTACACATTAATTCTCCCCCCTTTTGTCAATAAAAATTGGCAAAGGTACGAAAACTAGTGGGATCTTCATGAAATTTTCATAGAGATACTTCATGATCAAAAGAGAACAACATACCAACTTTGTTTCGATGATTTCATATAGTCAAAACTTAGTGTATTCATCAAGGAGTTTATAAAGATACAAGATAACTCCTACTGTTAGAGCATAGCTCGGTTGAACCCACCAAGCGTTGGTATGTCAAGTTTGTTTGTAATATTTTAGTGAATCAAAACTCAATTAAAGAGTCGCTTGATTATGTACTAGAGACAACTTCGTAGAGGTTAGGCTAGAAAGATTAGGATTATGAGACATACAAGTATTACTCGAAGACTTGAAGAATGAGAAGAAGTAACAAGCTACATCGACGACATCATCCTTCCTCTTGAGGTTAGTAATATTGTGACTTGAACTGTTTCATTCCTAACGTATCTTTCAAGTCGTGCTATATTGAAAATATAACTGCGAAGCTGTGAATGATTATACTCTAGTAGACATAGTGTTAAGGAATTAGAATACGAAGTATAACGCTTATCTTTTGAACTTCGTATATAAGACATCGACATAATCGTATGAATGTTATTGTGATTATGTGTATGGGTATGGGTGAATATTTCGTCATAGGAAACAATGTTTACATTCGTTTAAAGGAAGTACATTCATAAAGTTGTTTTATGAATCGAAAGGGAAATCGCTAGGCTTATTGGTATTGTTATTCATTGCATATCTTTAGATTACCAATATGTGTGAGTTAGTAGAACCGATCATAACTTGTTATGTATCTTGGTAAAACTAGTCACAATGCCTGACTTATATATTGGTATGACTTTTATTAGTGCAACCGATCCTAAGTAATCACCTAAGATGGTATGATCGATATTTGTAATTGGTGTGACCAATCCTAGTAATTGGAGTAACCGATCCTAGTAATTGGTGTGACCGATCACAAAAGAGTGTGTAATCGATCCTTGTAATTGGTGTAACCGGTCCTGGTAATTGGTGTATCAGATCCTGGTAACTGGTGTGACCGATCACAAGTAATACCATGATAATATGGTAACCGGTCCTGGTAATTGATGTAATCGGTCCCAGTAACCATATTAAGGTAGAACCGATCCTTGTGTTTGGTAGAACCGTAAACCCATGATTATTGTTTGATATTTGATCAATCACATATTTCTTGGAAATCAGATGAACCGGTTCTAAACTTGTTTGGAAGTGTGGTATAATCGGTTCCAAGATTATAAATATGAAAAAGGATTTACAAAGAAATAAGATGTCGGCATACTTTGAACATGTTCAGTTTCTCTTATCTTTTATTGTTCAAAGATATTCCTTAATAACTCAAGGAGATCCCGAACCGAAATAAGTTGAGAATCTTTTAAGTAAGGTTGTTAATTTTATATGCTTTTAATTACCAGCAATTAAAATGCATATCTCTGGAAAATAAAAATTGGTAATGTGCATTTACTAATTGCAGATTTTCTAGTAGGATTTCGGTTAAATTTGGACAGAGCATTTCCAGGAATTATGAAAACCGATTTTGGAAATATTGCATATCTTAAGAATATTTCGTCTTTGGAAATTCCTTGGTGTCCAAACTTCCTTGGTCTATAAATACCCAAGTTTGCATTTCGAGCAAACTAACCTAAGAGCCAGTAAAACTACCTTGTTGTGTTGTTACTGGTGGAGCCGTCTATTCGGAGAGGAAAGTACCCTAATTAGGCGAAATCTCTTACGACCGCTCGTTTAAAGACTTTTGTGGGACCAAGAAGCTGGTCGGAAACTAGATAATTGCAGTATTATTAGTTTTCGATTTGATTTGATTGACTAACGGTTGTTGAACTTTGATTGCACCTAGTTTGTTTATTCTTGAGAATCTTCTCTTCTGATAAAAGATTCACTCAAACTAGATCGAAGTGTCGACGGGATCTTTAGAACTGTTTGTAGATCTAAAGACATCTTGTGATAATCCATTGTTAACAGACTCCGTTCTGTGCGTGATTGATCACAAGAGATTCAAGTTGTGGTGTGCAGGTGTTTATTGAAGATTTAAGAAGATTTTAAGACAAAGAAGATTTCTTATTGGTTTCATAATCTTTGGTGTGCACAAAACTTGATCGGCTTGGATCCAACTATAATCGGTTTATCTTGATAGACTTGATTGATTAGTAGCGTAGATCGGCATCAGTATTTAGTATCTTGGTAGATCCTATTATTAATTGCAAAATCTAAACTCTGCTACTTTGGTAGTTGTTGGATAGATAGATCTAAACCCGACAAAGGAGTTTATTGGATTAAATAGAAGAGCCTTTGTCAAACTCATATCACTTAGATTGAATAGAGTTGTTACCGAACAGAGTTGTTGTTCCTTTACTGTTTGGAATACGAACCAAAGGAATTGTTCCAGTACGTGCACTTATTGAATGTCGGAAGCGCAGGGATACTGATGAAACTAGGTGAACTATAGGTTTAGTTGCTTGGTCTCAACTATAGGAAGTTGGTGTGATTTTGTATAACGGCTTAATTCTGAGAGTATTCAATTCTGGACTAGGTCCCAGGGTTTTTCTGCATTTGCGGTTTCCTCGTTAATAAAATCTTGCTGTGTCATTTATTTTTGTTTTCCGCAATTATAATTGTTGTAATTATAATTTAAAGTAAATTACTCAAACGTTAACTCCGTATTACTTGATAGTGATCCTATAGAGTTTGGTTAATTCCGAACCTATTATCAAGTAATCACACTTTGATTGTTGTATTGTCTCGATCTCGTATCCATAGACGATTACACAAAGTGTGAATACCGATTCGTTGTATTGTCTCGACTCAGTCCATAGACAATCACTTTCGGTAAGAGGACTTATAGGTGGAAAAGTTTAAGATTTTGGTATATTTGGGTACCCTCGTCTTTTCACCTACAATATTCGATAGCCGCACTCCCCACAAAGATTTGGCAATCAAGCACAAGTTCAATTAAGAACTCTCCCCCATAAAATGTCATTCCCGAAAGAACAACAAAAGAGACCTTACTTTTATGAGAAAAGAAGGATTTCTTTGGACATTAACAAATCACATGAAACATGAATTTGTATCAAGTAAACTCGAATAAATTAACCACAAGAGAACCTTAATGATTAATTTAATCAGAAACGCTCAACATAAGAAAACTTATGGAGCCATACAGTACTTTCACACAGAAGTGCATCAGGAAAAGATCAATACTGTGGAATATTCAAAAGTTCATTCTATCTTACATAGTATGGAAATGCCAGGCAGGGCTTATTACAGATTTTGTTTCAAATAAAAATGTAATAGGTGCATTTTTTTCCTTTTTGTTTTTATGGATTTTTTAACCCTGTTTTGTAATAACACTTTAGCCTATTTTTAATAAATTTTTTCTTTTGTAAAAAAAAAGAAGACATAATAGACTTAACTTTTGACATATGAGATAATCATAGTTCACAGACGTAAACACACATATCCCGTAATTTTTTTTTGCAATATATAAAACAATAAAGATTAATACTGCAAAATCATCTTCCAAATAACTTAGAATTTAAATAAATAAATCTAAAACATTGCAAGATGAAAATCGTTGGCAATAGCTATGTGTAATCACAATATTAGCTATTCCAAACCCTAGTTATCCTTCTTAAAACACAAGAATAAATTCTCATAAGAAGTTTCCTAGATATTAAGATTCTTGAAAAATTCTTTATCGTCCCCGAACCCTTGTCGTCAACATACATTGGAACATAAGGTTCGTGAAGAAAGGAGTCAATTCCAACGAACCTTCTTGACTGATGCCGAACCAGGGCCTTCTGAATTTCAAGCGTTCTTAGAACGATAGACTTTATTTACCGAATCTCCATTCTTGTTTCTTTTAACTCTTCAAGAGCACCAGAAAACTTCTGAAGATTTGAGGGGTTAGCCCTTGGTTTCTTCATATTCTTCCTTTTTCTCTTTAAAGTTGTAGAGGGATGAGATTTACCCTTTCCCTTCATGATTGATGGCTTAACAATCATATTAACATCTTTTCCATCAGAAGACATGATGCTTGGAGTCTCCATCAAGATATGGAAATGTGAAGAAAACACACAAAACTGACTCCACAAGCACCCTTTTGATAAAAAGAGTTTTGGAGAAGGAAAAAAGGAATGTAGGGTTACAGAACCTATATACAGAGTAAAATTCACGTACGACCAACTCTTAACCCATAAGAAGGTAGAATTGTCGATTTTAACCCTCTTTTAATATTCAAAAACATGGTAAACCTTTTCAATATCAATTATGAAAAGATTAAAAGAATTCCAGAAACCAAAAGGAAAAAATAAAAAAAATTCTTTTCCTAAAACCCGATTGTGCATGAATCTTGTCTCTTTTTTTTTAAAAAAAAAAAAATTCGGGCACATGAGACAAGATGCACCTTCAACACAATTAAGCTGTGTTGGGGTGAACAATAATTTGTCCACTATATGATCCTTGTACATAATTCTTAATACCCTTTTTCATAGATTGTTTAGACCTTGTTCTTTTCTGTAGTGGTTTATCTTTTTCTTTAGAAATTAACTTCTTCGAGGATGAGTTGAGTTTACATACCTCAGATGAATTCGACTTCTGAACAAGTTTGGGCTTGTTTGCTAATCGATTTGCTCTCCGTTGAAGTTTGTTGACATATCTTATTTTATGTTTGTAATCGAAACACTTAGAGAGTTCATGACCCTTAAAAGTACAATAAGGACATGTCAATGTGCAGGACGGTTTAGACACCATAGCTGAGCATGGTGCTAAACAAATTGAGGTACCTGAAACATGTGAGATAGAATTTTCAGTAGACAGGGAAAAATCCATTTTATCCTCCAAAGTGGTTGAAGAAGTTTCTCAGGAAGAATATCAAGATTGATGTATGTATTGCTACAATTATCAAAATAAATATTTTCACCAAGGAGTGCAACACTTGACTTTTCATCTTCATTTGAATCATAGTGATCAGACATTTCATCAAGAGTTGCGGCAAGACCTTTGTTCCCAGTGTATTTTCTACGATTTGGACACTCATTAGCAAAATGATCAAAACCTTTACACTTGAAGCACTATGGCATATCCTCATCATCAGTGTCGACGGTATCCCTATTTTTAGGAGGGGCATGGTCATGAGGTTTGACTGATCACCTGGGTTTATCTCTGATGAACCGTTTACTTCTATTCAAAAGAAGATCTCTAAACTGTCTTGTGATCAATGAGACTGAGTTGTCAAGATCTTCATATGATGAATCAGTCTCAATTGGATCAACTACAGAGTTGCTAACACTTTTACTTTTGTCAAGTAATTTAGTGTACTTTTGTGCTTTGAAAGCAATATCCTTTCCAGATTTTGATGTATGCTCATGATCAAAGATCTTTAACTTCCCAACAAGAGTATTTCTGGAAAGTGTATCAAGGTTATTTCCTTCAATGATGGCATGTTTCTTAGAATCGTATCTAGCTGGCAACGATCTGAGAATTTTCATCACAATGTCCTTTTCAGGAATAGTCTTACCTAATGCAAAGGATGCATTAACAATTTCAGACACTTTGTGATTAAACTCATCAAATGAATCTTTATCAGCTATACAAAGGTTTTCCCAATAAGAATTTAGGTTTTGAAGTCTAGCTTCCTTTTCAGAGGTATTCCCTTCAAATACGGTTTCTAAGATATCCCAAGCATCTTTAGACCGAGTGCACGTAGTCACATGGTGCTGAAGATCTGGGGTAATGGCATGTATGATAGCATTTAGGCTGTCAGAATTTTGCTTTGCAGCGAGAATCTCGTCAGGCTCATACCTACCAATATCCTTTGCAACAGTTACACCGTCTGCTGTAACTATTGGAGGATTATAATCATTAACAACATAAACCCATGATTAAATATCACGTGCTTGAAGAAAGGCACGCATATCAATTTTCAATCATAAGTAATTCGATCCATCGAAGACTGGCGGTACATTTATAAATGTATTTTTTCATGAGTATAAAATCATGCTAAACCGATTTTAGAACTTTAACCAACTTAGTTTGCAAACGGGTACGCAAACTTAAGTTCCGTACTTTAGTCACGTCTGACAGTTCACAAACCGGTATGCATACTATCGTCCCAGACATAATTAAGGTGAAACCGTTTGCATACTGGTATGCAAACTTGGTTCCCAGACCTGAATCATACTACAACAGTTTGCATACTGGTATGCATACTGTGTTATATACTGTGCTATTTTGACTTATTATTTAGTTTCCAACAAATAAATTGTTTCCAACTAAACTCGTCAAGAATAATGATGAACGTAGCTAAAGCAAAAAGCTTCCAACACATATTTCGAGAAAGATATAAGCGAGTTAAACTCAGCTTTAAATATCAAATGTGTATAATGTAAAAGTCTATATAGCTATACGACTTAGTCTCAATAGGAGATAGAATAGAATAGACTTCTGAGTGATAGATAAGTTTTAGTCTCCACATACCTTTTGTTGATGAAGTTCCTCCAAGCTCTCCTTTGTAGATCTTCGTCTTCAATCGATGAACGCCGTGAAGTCTAAAGCTCAACTACACATTTTATCCTAATCCGAGACATAGCTATAAGTAGACTAGAAATCAAGACTTATAGTTTTGATCACCTAAACTTGACAAACAAGCTTGAGATAGTAACGCTTGCGAGTTCGACCGAGCAGTGCTCTAACAAGGAGGAAATATCTTAGTCTTGCAATTTGTTTTTTTTTTTAGCCTAGTTTTTCCTTTTTGAGTTGTAGTACTTGCTTTTCCACCGATTTTAGTGGTAATTTACCATAATTTAAGGCTATGACACCCTTCCCAACCTGCTGTTTCCCATGTGGACAATGTAGTCATGTAGTCATCAATCATAAACTGGTTCTAAAGAGAGAAATCGCTAAAATTTCTTTCTTTAGATAAGCGATTTTCGGCAGAGATATTTCTTTCTAAGGGAAACCTTAAACTGCTCAGATCTAAAAATACCTTAGTAGTAATAGCTTTAATCTTCATTTTTAACTTAGGTTAGTTTAAAAAGATTATTCCATCGCCTCTGTAAACCCTAAATCACCATGTTAGCTTCTCAGATCTTCGCTAAACCGGCGAGACGCCAGCCTAATGGAACTCGATCTAAGCTTTGTTTTCCTAAATCATATATTTCTTATCCCATTTTTTGATCTATCATCAATATACTGCTTTTCTATGGTCGTGTACTGAAAACTTACGATTGCTTGTTCCTCTCCTCGACCTATCCCTTATTACCTCGGATTCAGGCGGATGGTGTTGTTCTTGGCCTTCAGATATTCATGATTCCTAATTTTGATAGTTCGTCTATATGGTTCGGAAGGGAAATTTCGAATTGATTGTCTGCATCTGATTGGTTTCGATCTTATTAGTCATATATCCCTAAGTTTTTTCCTTTTTCACAGCCCTTTTTGATTTCAATTCAAGAAGATCTAAATACCTATTAGATTTCAACCCCTTTTAACAAGTTATATCTCAGCCAGCTGTTCCTGCATCGCCTTTATTTCTCGTGAGTCCTCATATAAGACCATTTCAGTATCATTTTGGAATGCATGCTTTATTGAAGAAATACTGTAACCTCCTTCTGTCAACCCATAACACCATAATAACTGAAAAAACGGGGGTCTGACAACCACACCCAATATTTCGTTTGGCAATCTGAATAGACAAACTCCAATATACTTTCAAGAGAATAACCTAGATAGTCATACACAATCTAGAGAAAAGTATATCAAAGAGTTTTATATCTCTATCTCTTAATTCAATCCGCAATCAGTAAATAGGAATTTGCGAGCCCAATTGAATTTAAGAGGAATAACTTGAACAGTACCAAAGACCAATGTTCAAGGATCAATCAATTTCAATCAACAACCAAAGGTTGGATTTCCAAATTGATCGATTCAACGCACAACATGTGATATTTCAATTATATAACAAAATATAATGCTGAAAAGAAATAACACAGACACAAGAATTTTGTTAACGAGGAAAACCGCAAATACAGAAAAGCCCTGGGACCTAGTCCAGTTATTAAGCCGTTACAGACACTATCCTACTACCAATGAACTTCGGACTGGAATGTAGTTGAACCCTAATCAATCTCACACTGATTCAAGGTATAGTCGTGCTCCTTACGCATCTGATCCCAGCAGGATACTACGCACTTTATTCCCTTAGCTGATCTCATCCACAACTAAGAGTTGCAACGACCCAAAGTCGTAGACTTGATAAACAAATCTGTCTCACACAGAAAAGTGTATTGGAATAGATAAATCTGTCTCCCACAGAAATACCTACGAGTTTTGTTCCGTCTTTTGATAAATCAAGGTGCACAGGAACCAATTGATAAACCGGACTTATATTCCCGAAGAACAGCCTAGTATTATCAATCACCTCACAATAATCTTAATCGTATGGTAGCGAAACAAGATATTATGGAATGAAAAACGATGCGACGAAGATGTTTGTGACTACTTTTAATCTTGCCTATCGGAGAATCAATCTCGAGCAAATCTTAGAGAAGATAATACTCAATCACGATAGAATAGGGCAAGATCAGAACACGCAACTACAGATAAAATATTTGGGTCTGGCTTCATAATCCCAATGAAGTCTTCAAGTTATTAACCTACAGGGTTTCGTGAGAAACCTAAGGTTAAAGGACAATCGACTCTAGTCGCAACTAGTATCACACAGTAGGTGTGGGGATTAGGTTTCCCAGTTGCTAGAGTTCTGCTTTATATAGTTTTCAAATTAGGTTTTGCAATAGTTACCTTGGTAACAAAGCATTCAATATTCACCGTTAGATGAAAACCTGATTAGATACAAGCTAATATCTTTCAACCGTTAGATTGAACTTAGCTTGTTATACACAAATGAAATGTACCCTCATTTAGGTTTATGTAACCGTTCCTAAACATGTACACCATGTTGGATCAACAGTAGTTAACCGAGGTTAGCTATATGAACACTCTCATATCAACCTTATTCATCTTAACCATAACTAGTTCAAATGACTCAAATGAAACTAGTTAAAGAGTTGTTCAATTGCTATATTCTCATACAAGTATACAAGAAAACAATTGAAGCAAAATCGGTTTGATTCACTCGAATCAATTCATGAACATTATAGCCACGGTTTGCAAAGAATGCATTCCTTATTATATAAATGTATTTGTTCATGTCACAACCGATTTAGAACTTTAACCATTCAAGTATGCAAACGGGTACGCATACTTGAAATAGCAGGACCAAGTTTGGTTTTCGCCAGTATGCGAACGGGTGCGCATACCTCCAAACCCAGCTAAAATTTCTGGTACAAAACCTCCGCTAGTATGTGTACGGGTACACGCACTTAGGTTCCCGGACTCCTCAAACCAACAGGTACGCATACGGGTATGCTTACTATGGTTCCCGGACATGGATCACACATATGCAAGAGTGCATAACATGTTTATAATCCAATGTTGGTTAAGTGTTCTATACTCTTATTTCAATCATTGAAACTTTCTTAGAGGATGACAATAGCCGTTTTCACACACTATTAGCATCAAAGCAATTATCAAGATATTGAAATAATCATAACGAAATATTTCAAGTCTACATCAAATGATTGTATCACACAAACCATGTAAGATGTTACTCGGCGATTTTCACATGATCATCTTTTGAATTTCGTCAAGAATATAAGATGAACTTGGTTGAAGCGAAAGATTACCAACACATATTTCGAGAAATATGTAAGCGAGTTAATCTTAGCTCGAAATCTCAAATGTGCATAATCGAAAACTATAGTAATACGACTTTTGTCACAATATAGGAAATAGAGTAGAAATAGACTTTCCAAGTGATAGATGAGTTTGAGTCTCCACATACCTTTTGTTTATGAAGTTCCACAAGATCGCCTTAGTAGTTCTTCGTCTTCAATTGATGAACGACGTGAAGTCTAATGCTCAACTACATAATCTATCCTAGTCTAAGACATTACTTTAAGTAGACTAGAAATCAAGACTTATAGTTTTGATCACTAACATTGACAAACAAGCTTGAGATAGCAACGCTTGCGAGTTAGACCGAAAAGTGCTCTAACAATCTCCCCCTTTGTCAATTTTAGTGACAAAACTATCAATACATATTGATTACAAAATAAATAAACTTTATAGCTTCTCATCCAAATGCTTGATCTCCTTGGTTCTTCAACATTACTCGAAATCTTCGTCACTTCCAAGTACTCCAATGATTCCAAAGGTTTTAAGTTTAGCATCATCGTTGTTGAAGATCCGTAGCTATAATAATGTGAAAACAATTTCTCTCAAACATTGATATACAATGTCATAATATCATTATACAGCATCAAAGTCCAATTGTATCACAACTTTGACAACAATACTATGGTGATATGTATCACTCCTCCTTAGTCAATACTTCATCTCAATATGAAAATTACTCCCCCTTACATAATGATCCGTAAACCATATGTATTTGTAGTGTGAACTACACATTAATTCTCCTCCCTTTTGTCAATAAAAATTGGCAAAGGTACGAAAACTAGTTGGATCTTCATGAAATTTTCATAGAGATACTTCATGATCAAAAGAGAACAACATACCAACTTGTTTAGATTCCATCTGTTGATGGTGGTTTTTAGTTCAGGGCTAAAATTGTGAAATCCTGTGTTTAATGTGCTTTCATTTTGCAAAGAAATAGAGTCATTTAAAAGTGATGAGTGCCCAGGCCTGTTTACTTACATGTGTATGGTGCGTGTAGCAACAATCCCAAATATTCTGTAAATTTCTTAGTATTTATTCTATGCCATGTTCCCCAGTTAAACTCTTAACACTGACATGACATGACGACTAATGTTCGCTCCCAGCCGAGTAGCATGAATCTCCCGAAGTGTCAAGATTAAGATACATGTGGAAGTACGAAATCAAAGGCACGCAAATTTATGCTGTCCTTTGATATTAAATTAGTGATTTTTGTATCAATATGAAAAATTCACCAAAAATTGATTGATTTTGCGGCAACCCGCAAAATTCAGTTCTTTAACCTAATTTTATCAATTTGCAAAAATTAGGTTTTTTGCGCCCTGCGCGAGAGTTCGAACCCTATTGGTTGAAACAAAACCTATCAAACTAGGAAATTTATCCACCATGTAGGAGAAGATCCTACCAAAAATCAGAAAACAAGAAATAAAGAGGAACTGCGGCAAGTAAGAGCAGCGGCAAAAGGAGGCGTGGCCGCGCCACTTGGCCGACCGATTGGCTTCAACAGACGCCACCTGTGGCCGGATGGCCACGCTCCATGTTGCTGCTTGCCGGCCCCCTTTCCCATCGACCAATCAGATTTCTTTAAAAGCGCCACATGCACTTTCAATTAAACTTTAGAATTTAAATAGATAAATCTAAAAACATTGTAAGATGAAAATCGTTGGCAATAGCTATGTGTACTCACAATAATGGCTATTCCAAACCCTAGTTATCCTTCTTAAAAACACAAGAATAAATTCTCATAAGAAGTTTCCTAGACAATAACAAGAAGAAAAAAAAAAAAAAAAAAAAAAAAAAAAAAAACAATCACAAATAAAAGTCAGCAATCATGTGCACAAGCTTCATGAGTTCCAAGACCTTCAAGCTTGTGACAGATTGTATCGACTGCATCTCTGGACAAGATATTCTTCATGAGACGATCCTTAACATGTGTTTTCATGAGAGCAAGGTCAGAGTTACCCTTTTTCAACTCAGTTCTTAACATATCAAGGTTATTTAAGGTATCAACAAGAAGCAGTTTTGCATCGTTAAACTGACTGATAAAATCTTGAACAACTTCTGCAGAAATCTCTTCATCATCCATAGTGTCTGAATAATTATTAGGAGATTGAGGAGAGGTGTCATTAACTTCCACAGGAGTTGAAAAAGTGGGGGTACAAAAACTTCACCAAATAATTCGCTTAGCAATCTATATGGACTAACTCCAATATACTTTTAAGAGAATCAACTAGACAGTCAGACTCAATCTTAATAAAAAGTATATTAAAGAGTTATATCTCAATTTCTCTATTCAATCCTTACTCAAGCAAATAGAAATCTGCTAGTTTAATTGAATACAAGAGAAATTAACTTGAACGGTACCAAAGACCAATGTTCAAGTATCAATCAATTTCAATCAACAACCAAATGTCGGATTTCCCAATTGATTGATTCAACGCACAACCTGTGATATTTCAATTATATAACAAAATATAATGCGAAAAAGAAATAACACAGACACCAGAAGTTTTGTTAACGAGGAAACCGCATATGCAGAAAACCCCAGGGACCTAGTCCAGATTGAACACACACTGTATTAAGCCTCTACAGACACTAGCCTACTACAAACTAACTTCAGTCTGGACTGTAGTTGAACCCCAATCAATCTCACACTGATCAAAGGTACATTTGCGCTCCTTACGTCTCTAATCCCAGCAGGATACTATGCACTTGATTCCTTTAGCTGATCTCACCCACAACTAAGAGTTACTACGACCCAAAGTCGAAGACTTTAATAAACAAATATGTCTCACACAGAAAAGTCTACAAGAATAGATAAATCTATCTCCCACAGAAATACCTACGAGTTTTGTTCCGTCTTTTGATAAATCAAGGTAAACAGGAACCAATCGATAACCCGGACTTATATTCCCGAAGAACAGCCTAGAATTATCAATCACCTCACAATAATCTAAATCGTATGATGGCGAAACTAGATATTATGGAATCACAAACGATGAGACGAAGATGTTTGTGATTACTTTTATCTTTCCTATCGTAGAAATTAATCTCGAGTCCATTATTTCAATTGTACTCAATACGATAGAATTGGGCAAGATCAGATCACGCAACTACAAAGAAAATAGTTGGGTCTGGCTTCACAATCCCAATGAAGTCTTCAAGTCGTTAACCTATAGGGTCTCGGTAGAAACCTAAGGGTAAAGGAGAATCGACTCTAGCTTATACAACTAGTATCACACAGGAGGTGTGGGGATTACCTTTCCCAGTTAATAGAGTTCTCCTTTATATAGTCTCCAAATCAGGGTTTGCAATCTAAGTTACCTTGGTAACAAAGCATTCAATATTCACCATTAGATGAAAACCTGATTATATTCAAGCTAATATCTTTCAACCGTTAGATAGAACTTAGCTTGTTATACACAAGTTAACTATACGTCATTTAGGTTTGTGTAACCGTACCTAAACGTGTACAAGTCGTTGGTTCAACAGTAGTTTACCAAATGGTTAGCCATATGAACACTTTCATATCAACCTTATTCATCTTCACCATAACTAGTTCAAATGACTCAAATGAACTAGATCAAGAGTTGTTCAATTGCTTAGATCTCATAGAAGTATACAAGACACAATCGAAGCAAAATTGGTTTTGATTCACTCGAATCGATTCATGAACTTTATAGCCACGGTTTGCAAATATGCATTCATTAGTTTATATAAATTTAAGTTCACGAATAAACCAATTTTAGAAAGTAACACACTTAAGTATGCGTACGGGTATGCGTACTTAAGTAACCGGTTTTGAGTTTGATTTAGTTTTCAAACTCAGCAGAATTCACGGATGTGAACTTTCCGCCAGTATGCGTACGGGTACGCGTACTTAGGTAACAATATTGAGTTGGTTTTGAAATCCAAACTCAGCAGAAATTCACGGACGTGAACTTCCGCCAGTATGCGTACGGGTACGCATACTTACCCAGTCTCCATCAACCATTTTGTAAACACACAAGTATGCATACATTTGGTTCTCGGTTTTGGACTTATATACTAATGTGCGAACACACTATATATGCTTATATCCAAAGATGGTTACATATTCTAAACTCTTTATTTCAGTCATTGAAACATTCTTAGAGGATGTTAAATAGAGGTTATTCACACACTATTTTTCATCAAAGCAATTTTCAAGATATTGAAATAATCAACATGACTTTCGTCACGAGTAAAGATGAACTTGGCCAAGGAGAAAACTTACCACCACATATTTCGAGAGCGAGATAAACTCGACTTGAAATAGCAAATGTGTATAATCGAAGTCTATATAGTAATACGACTTTTGTCTCAAGATAGGAGATAGCGTAGATAGACTTTTTGAGTGATAGATAAGTTCAAGTCTCCATATACCTTTTATTCGATGAAGTTCCACTAGTTCCTTGAGTAGTTCTTCGTCTTTGTATGATGAACGTCGTGGAGTCTAGAGCTCAACTACACTTTATATCCTAGTCCGAGACTGAGCTATAAGTAGACTAGAAATCAAGACTTATAGTTTTGGCAACTAAACTTGACAACAAGCTTGAGATAGCAACGCTTTCGAGTTCGACCGAGCAGTGCTCTAACAATCTCCCCCTTTGTCAATTTTAGTGACAAAACTATCAATACATATGGATTACAAAAAATAAACTTTGCAGCTTCTCTTCCACGTGCTTGATCTCCTTGGTTCTTCAACATTACTCGAAATCTTCGTCACTTCCAAGTACTCCAATGATTCCAAAGGTTGTAAGTTTAGCATCATCGTTGTTGAAAATCCGTAGCCATAAGCATGAGAAAACAAAAGCTCTCAATCATTGTCACACAGTGTCATAGTATTATTACACAACATCAAAGTTCAATTGTATCACAACTTTGACAACAATACTATGGTGATATGTATCACTCCCCCTTAGTCAATACTCCATCTCACATGGAAACCACTCCCCCTTACATAATGATCCGAAAACCATATGTATTTGTTGTTTGAACTACACATTAATTCTCCCTATTTTTTTCAATAAAATTGGCAAAGGTACGAAAACTAGTGGGATCCTAATGAAAATTTCCATAGAGACATTTCATGACCAAAAGAAAGCACATATAAACTTTTTAGATGAAATCATATAGCCGAAACTAAATGCATTCATCAAGGAGTTTATAAAGATACAAGATAACCCCTATAATATTCCACAGCCGCACTCCCCACAAAGATTTGGCAATAAAGCACAAGTTCAAATAAGAACTCTCCCCCCATATAATTTCATTCCCGAGAGAACAACAAGAGCGACCTTACTTTCACAAGAAAAGAAGGATTTCTTTGGACAACAAAAAATCATATAAGAATATGAAATTGTATCCAAAATACTCAATTGAATTAACCACAAGAGAACCCAAGATTAATTCAACCGGAATACTCAACTAAATTAACCACAAGAGAACCAATGATTAATCTAATTGGAAATGCTCAACATAAGAGGACTTACGGAGCCACACAATATATACATAAAAATATGGATCAGGGAAGATCAATACTGCGGAATAGACAAAGATTCATTTTATCTTCCATCACTATTTGCACAATGACATACAATAGACTTAATCTTTGTAAACAAAAGCTCATCCTTTCTTCCATCAATATTTGCATAATGACATAAAAGGCTTAACTTTTGTTTTTGTCAAAAGTTCATTCATTCTTTTATCAATACTTGCATATGAACGTACGAAAGACTTAACTTTTGACAACGTATGGGACAATCATAGTTCGCGGACGCAAACACACATATCCCATAAAAAATTGCAATATATAAAACCATAAAGATTAATATTGCAAAAATCATCTTCCAAACAAAAATAATTTAGAATTTAAACCAATAAATCTAAAAACATTGAAGATGAAAACGTTGGACATAGCTATGTGTAATTACAATAATGGCTATTCCAAACTCTAGTTATTCTTCTTAAAAACACAAGAATAAAATTCTCATAAGAAGATTTCCTAGACAAAATAAAATCAACAAGCTAATGAACAAAGACAGAATCCTAAACCACCAAAGCTGGACACGAACTGAAATCACATAGACGTTTCGAAATCCCCACGAGCCTTGAGGTCTTTGAGCTTGTGATTAACAACATCTACTGCTTCTTCAGAGAAGATATCCTCATTAAGAAGATCTTTAACATGTGTCTTTATGAGACCAAGGTCAGAAGTAACCTTTTTCAACTCAGTTCTTTACACATCAAGACTCTTCAAAGTATCAATGAGCTGCAGTTTTTCTTCCTCAAAATATTTAAGAAAATCATGAACCACTTCAGCAGAAACCATATCCTCATTCTCAACATCCTGATGTGTATAGGCATAGTAACATGAGGCATTAAGATGATCATCTTCTACTAGGGTTCTTTTCTTCCTCCCTTTGGACTCGAAACCAATACCTTTATCAAGAAAACCTCTTGCAAAATCACCAGAGTGTGAAGATGAAGACATTCTTGACATAGCACAGAATAACCCAGAGTAAGCGTTCGTGACTCAAGGGGTTGGGTATTTAAATGGTTTCTTAGGGAAGGTAATTTGTAGGGTTTCCAAACATTGATTCATGACGGTAACATGGGTACCCGTATGAACACAACTTTACCCATAAAATAAAAACATAAAGAGTCGTATTTTACGACACAACAAAAATTTTGCTACATGAATACCTTCACAAAATTTTGGCTCAATAAATTCTATATCTCTGTGGAGAAACAATTTAGAGCACAAGAGTAGCAAGCAACATAGTTGCAATGAAACCTTCTTTGAAAGCAAGGCAAAAAGAAGGAAAAACGAAGAACATCTTCAGACACAGCAAATACTTAAGCAAAGTTGTCTGCATACAATAGTTTAGCTATAAACGATAAGAAAATAGCTCAACTAAACAGAAAACAATTTTGACTAAAGTATACCTGATTATTAACACAACTTACTCAACAGGATTTTTATGAGTAAGTTCTCAACCCTTGTGATTAATTAGCACAAGAATGAGCCTTAAGCTCATTAAATGAACGATGTTCATGGTTGAGTCTCTTTTTCCTTTCAAGTCTCGGAAAGAATCTCTTTTGATGTGAAAAATTATCATAAAACTTACTATCATCAAAATACGAGACAAAGTTTGAGATCTTACCAGAAGAATTTTGACTAGAGGCGTTTGACAGCCTGTTGACGATTTCTTTATAACCTTCAATTATTACTTTTAAGTTATTTTCCATATCATCATTTTTGCTTCCTTCTCCTGATACTTTGTTCACATCAAAGGTAACATTATCTCCCTTTTTGATAGAAGGAAAAACTTGACCTCTTCTTATACGATTTTTTTGAGACGTCTGTTATGCTTCTGAGCATTTGAGGAACTCATAGAACTGACTTTCCTGGTAGAATACACAGGGTGAGTACTGAAACCAATTGGTTTAGACATATGAATGTCAGTTACACCTTTGAGAATTAAGTCTAAGGTGTGTTGAAGTCGAACAATGGAATTGTTATTCAACCTAGAGTTTCTCTTTTGCTTAACAGGCCCTTTTGAATCACAAAAGAGACATACTTTCTGATCATGAGAGTGATTAGAAGGTATCGTCTTAATATCATCGTTTGGAGATTTCTTCCTTCCATGTGATGTGCAACATCCTTGATTAGAAGAGGCTATAGGCACATCTTTTCCAATAGAAGGGAATTCCGATTTTACTTCTGAAACTGGAACTCTCTCAGTTGCAATAGAAGTAGATGGTATAATGGACTTTTTGGAACATCCTTGAATCGAGAGTTTACTCAAGAGATGTTCAATTTCCAAAGCATCCTTTTTGAGGCTCGCCTCGAGTAAGATACGTGAAGACTGAACTTCAGTATTTTCTTTACAAGGAGCCTTTTCTTTAGTGTCACAGTCTCTTACTATACCGAGAAGAACATTGACATTGTTTTTCAACCGATTAAATCTATCAGCTTGGATTCTAACGAGATTTAGAATCAGTTTACTCTCTTCAGCTGATTCCCTTTTATCAATGGAGATACACTCTTTTGAAGGGTAATCGGGATAACACATGTCAGTGTCGGTCTGTTTCGTCAGAACACTAGGTCATCTATGTTTGAGATTGACGAATCTTTCTCTTTAATAGATATTGTTGAAACATAACTTTTGTTTCTGGTGGCGCGTTTATCAGAGATATTACTGACGTCCATAGAGTCAGATCGCTAAAAACACATACTTATAAGGTCTTAAACGTGTTTGCAAGCTCTGATACCAATTGAAAAAGTGGGGGTACAACAACCTCACCCAATAATTCACTTAGAAATCTGTATGGACTAACTCCAATATACTTTTAAGAGAATCAACTAGACGGTCAGACTCAATCTTAACAAAAAGTATATCAAGGAGTTATATCTAAATTTCTCGATTCAATATTTACTCAACCAAATAGAAATCTGCGAGTCTAATTGAATACAAGAGAAATTAACTTGAACAGTACCAAAGACCAATGTTCAAGTATCAATCAATTTCAATCAACAACCAAAGGTCGAATTTCCCAATTGATTGATTCAACGCACAATTTGTGATATTTCAATTATATAACAAAATATAATGCAGAAAAGAAATAACACAGACACCAGAAGTTTTGTTAACGAGGAAACCGCAAATGCAGAAAACCCCCGGGACCTAGTCCAGATTGAACACACACTGTATTAAGCCGCTACAGACACTAGCCTACTACAAACTAACTTCGGTCTGGACTGTAGTTGAACCCCAATAAATCTCACACTGATCCAAGGTACAGTTGCGCACCTTACGTCTCTGATCCCAGCAGGATACTACGCACTTGATTCCCTTAGCTGATCTCACCCACAACTAAGAGTTCGTACGACCCAAAGTCGAAGACTTTAATAAACAAATCTGTCACACACAGAAAATTCTACAAGAATAGATAAATCTGTCTCCCACAGAAATACCTACGAGTTTTGTTCCGTCTTTTGATAAATCAAGGTGAACAGGATCCAATCGATAACCCGGACTTATATTCCCGAAGAACAGCCTAGAATTATCAATCACCTCACAATAATCTAAATCGTATGATGGCGAAACTAGATATTGTGGAATCACAAACGATGAGACAAAGATGTTTTTGATTACTTTTTTCTTGCCTATCGGAGAAATTAATCTCGAGTCCATTATTTCAATTGTACTCAATACGATAGAATCGGGCAAGATCAGATCACGCAACTACAAAGAAAATAGTTTGGTCTGGCTTCACAATCCCAATGAAGTCTTTAAGTCATTAACCTACAGGGTCTCGGTAGAAACCTAAGGTTATAGGAGAATCGACTCTAGCTTATACAACTAGTATCACACAGGAGGTGTGGGGATTACCTTTCCCAGTTGCTAGAGTTCTCCTTTATATAGTCTCCAAATCAGGGTTTGCAATCTAAGTTACCTTGGTAACAAAGCATTCAATATTCACCGTTAGATGAAAACCTGATTATATTCAAGCTAATCTTTCAACCGTTAGATCTAACTTAGCTTGTTATACACAAATGAACCATACGTCATTTAGGTTTGTGTAACCGTACCTAAACGTGTACAAGTCGTTGGTTTAACAGTAGTTAACCAAATGGTTAGCCATATGAGCACTTTCATATCAACCTTATTCATCTTCACCATAACTATTTCAAATGACTCAAATGAACTAGTTCAAGAGTTGTTCAATTGCTTAAATCTCATAGAAGTATACAAGACACAATCGAAGAAAAATTGGTTTTGATTCACTCGAATCGATTCATGAACTTTATAGCCACGGTTTGCAAATATGCAATCCTTAGTGTTTATAAATTTAAGTTCACGAATAAACCAATTTTAGAAAGTAACACACTTAAGTATGCGTACGGGTATGCGTACCTAAGTAACCGGTTTTGAGTTTGATTTGGTTTTCAAACTCAGCAGAAATTCACGGACGTGAACTTTTAGCCAGTATGCGTACGGGTACGCGTACTTAGGTAACCAGATTGAGTTGGTTTTGAAATCCAAACACAGCAGAAATTCACGGACGTGAACTTCCGCCAGTATGCGTACGGGTACGCATACTTACCCAGTCTCCATCAACCATTTTGTATACACACAAGTATGCATACATTTTGTTCCCGATTTTGGACTTATACACTAATGTGCGAACACACTATATATGCTTATATCCAAAGATGATTACATATTCTAAACTCTTTATTTCAATCATTGAAACATTCTTAGAGGATGTTAAATAGAGGTTATTCACACACTATTTTTCATCAAAGCAATTTTCAAGATATTGAAATAATCAACATGACTTTCATCACGAGTAAAGATGAACTTGGCCAATGCGAAAGCTTACCAATACATATTTCGAGAGCGAGATAAACTCGACTTGAAATAACAAATGTGTATAATCGAAGTCTATATAGTAATACGACTTTTGTCTCAAGAGAGGAGATAGAGTAGATAGAATTTTTGAGTGATAGATAAGTTCAAGTATCCACATACCTTTTAGTCGATGAAGTTCCACCGGTTCCTTGAGTAGTTCTTCGTCTTTGTATGATGAATGCCGTGGAGTCTAGAGCTCAACTACACTTTCTATCCTAGTTTTAGACTTAGCTATAAGTAGACTAGAAATCAAGACTTATTGTTTTGGCAACTAAACTTGACAACAAGCTTGAGATAGCAACCCTTGCGAGTTCGACCGAGCAGTGCTCTAACAGGAGTTCTTTTCTCCTCTTATTCGAAACCACAACCCTTATCAATAAAAGCTTTTGCAAAGTTAGAAGTTCCCGAAGGAGATGCCATAACCTGGAGTATGCGTACTCAATCAAAAAGGCTTTTGGTATTTAAATGGATTCACAAGGAACCAATTTTTTAGGGTTTTCAAAGATGGTCCATGACATGTAACTCGGGTACCCGTACGACCGAGACCTTAGCCCATAAGAAAAGAACCATAGTAACAACGGATGCAATTTGCAAAGTCGTGTTTTGCTGAGTGAAAACAATTCACAAGCCTTAGCTCAATAAATTTTATATTCTCCCAGGAGAAAATTTTAGAGCATAAGAACAACAATTTTTGTACACACAAAATAAATAAAAAAACACAAATACTTATGCAAACATGTTTCAAAATGATAATCCGGATGGAAACGATAACAAAATATCCAGAGAATCATAAAACACTTTTCCATCATGTATACCTGATCATTTCTCACTCATCCAGGAATTTTTGTGAGTGAGATTTCAACCTTGTGATTAATTAGCACAAGTATGAGCCTTGAGCTCATCAAATGAACATTGTTTTTGGTTCAACCTCTTTCTCTTGATCTTTGGAGGAAAACCTTTATGATGTGAAAAGTTATCATAAAATTTACTATCATCAAAATACGACGCACAGTATGTATTCTTACCTGAAGAATCTTGACCAGATGGAATTGACAACCTATTAATGATTTCTTTATATCCTTCAATTATCAGATTTAGGTTGTCTTCCATACCTCCATTTTTGCTTCCTTCTTCTGGTACCTTTTTTCACATCAAAAACAACATTATCTCCCTTTTTAATAGAAGAAGATCCTTGAGCTCTTCTTTGACGGGATGGTTTAGGAAGACTGTTACGCATTCGAACATTTGAGGAACACATCGAACTGACATTCCTGGTAGGGTACACAGTGTGAGTACTAAAATCAATTGGTCTAGACATACGAATGTTAGTTACACCTTTGAGAATTAAATTTAAGGTGTGTTGAATACGAACAATAGAATTATCATTCAACCTCGATTTCCCTTTTTGTTCACCATGCCCTTTTGAATCACAAAAGAAACTCACTTTCTGATCACCTAAGTGATTAGACAGAACAGTCTTGACACCATCGTTGGGAGATGTCTTCCCTCCATGTGATGTGGATATTCCTTGATTAGAGGAAGACATAGGAACATCCTTTTCAATAGGAAGGGACTTTGATTTAGCTTATGGCACTGAATTCACAGTTAAATCAGAAGCAATTGGTATAGTGGACTCTTTGGAACCTTCTTGAACAGAGAGTTTACTCAAAAGAAGTTCAATTTCCAAAGCATCCTCTTTGTGTTTTTCCTCAAGCAGAGTTCATGAAGAACAGTCTGAGGCGTTTTTCTCTTGAAGGACCTTTAGACGAGAGTCACGCTTATTTACCATACCAACAAGGATATTGACTTTATGTTTCAACCAGTTGACATCATCATCCTGGATTCTAACAAGTTTTAGAGTCACTACAGTCTCTTTGGCTGCTTCCCTTTCAACTTCAGAGTCAGACTCGTCAGTAAGGTACTCTGGATAACACTTGTCAATGGAAGTATATTTCGTTGGAACACTAGCTTCGTCTATATTCGAGATTGACAAATATTTCCCTTTAATAGATTTCATAGAAACAAAACTTTTATTTCTGGTGATGCGTTTATCAGAGATAGAACTTCTGTCCATACTCAGATCGCTACAAACACAGACTTATGAGGTCTTAAATGTGTTTGCCTGCTCTGATACCAATTGAAAAAATGGGGGTCTAGCAACCACACCCAATATTTCATTTGGAAATCTGAATAGACAAACTCCAATATACTTTCAAGAGAATCAACTAGAAAGTCAGACTCAATCTAGAGAAAAGTATATCAAAGAGTTTTATATCTCTATCTCTTAATTCAATCCGCAATTAGCAAATAGGAATTTGCGAGCCCAGTTGAATTTAAGAGGAATAACTTGAACGGTACCAAAGACCAATGTTCAAGGATCAATCAATTTCAATCAACAACCAAAGGTTGGATTTCCCAATTGATCGATTCAACGCACAACCTGTGATATTTAAATTATATAATAAAATATAACGCGGAAAATAAATAACACAGACACCAGAATTTTGTTAACGAGGAAAACCGGAAATGCAGAAAACCCCCGGACCTAGTCCAGTTTTGAACACCACATTGTATTAAGCCGCTACTGACACTAGCCTACTACCAATGAACTTCGGACTGGAATGTAGTTGAACCCTAATCAATCTCACACTGATTCAAGGTACAGTCATGCTCCTTACGCCTCTGATCCTAGCAAGATACTCCGCACTTGATTCCCTTAACGGATCTCACCCACAATTAAGAGTTGCTGCGACCAAAAGTCAAAGACTTGATAAAAAAATCTGTCTCACACAGAAAAGTCTATTGGAATAGATAAATCTGTCTCCCACAGAAATACCTACGAGTTTTGTTCCATCTTTTGATAAATCAAGGTACACAGGAACCAATTAATAAACCAGACTTATATTCCCGAAGAACAGCCTTGTATTATCAATCACCTTACAATAATCTTAATCGTATGGTAGCGAAACAAGATATTGTGGAATCACAAACGATGAGACGAAGATGTTTGTGATTACTTTTAATCTTGCCAATCGGAGAATCAATCTTGAGAAAATCTTATAGAAGATAATACTCAATCACGATAGAACATGGCAAGATCAGAACACGCAACTACAGAGAAAATAGTTGGGTCTGGCTTCACAATCCCAATGAAGTCTTCAAGTCGTTAACCTACAGGGTTTCGTGAAAAACCTAAGGTTAAAGGAGAATCGACTCTAGTCGCAACTAGTATCACACAGGAGGTGTGGGGATTAGGTTTCCCAGTTGCTAGAGTTCTCCTTTATATAGTTTTGAAATCAGGTTTTGCAATCTAAGTTACCTTGGTAACAAAGCATTCAATATTCACCGTTAGATGAAAACCTGATTAGATACAAGCTAATATCTTTCAACCGTTAGATCGAACTTAGCTTGTTATACACAAATGAAATGTACCCTCATTTATGTTTATGTAACCGTTCTTAAACGTTTACACCATGTTGGATCAACAGTAGTTAACCGAGGTTAGCTATATGAACACTCTCATATCAACCTTATTCATCTTAACCATAACTAGTTCAAATGACTCAAATGAAACTAGTTAAAGAGTTGTTCAATTGCTATATTCTCATACAAGTATACAAGAACACAATTGAAGCAAAATCGGTTTGATTCACTCGAATCAATTCATGAACATTATAGCCACGGTTTGCAAAGAATGCATTCCTTATTATATAAATGTATTTTTTTCATGTCACAACCGATTTTAGAACTTTAACCATTCAAGTATGCAAACGGGTACGCATACTTGAAATAGCCGTACCAAGTTTGGTTTTTGCCAGTATGCGAACGGGTACGCATACCTCCAAACCCAGCTGAAATTTCCTATCACAAACCTACACCAGTATGCGTATGGGTACGCGCACTTAGATTCCCGGACTCCTCAAACCAACAGGTACGCATACGGGTATGCATACTATGGTTCCCGGAAATGGATCACACATATGCAAGAGTGCACAACATGTTTATAATCCAATGTTGGTTAAGTGTTCTAAACTCTTATTTCAATCATTGAAACTTTCTTAGAGGATGACAATAGCCGTTTTCACACACCATTAGCATCAAAGCAATTTTTAAGATATTGAAATAATCATAACGAAACATTCCAAGTCTACATCAAATGATTGTATCACACAAACCATGTAAGATGTTACTCGGCGATTTTCACATGATCATCTTTTGACTTTCGTCAAGAATATAAGATGAACTTGGTTGAAGCGAAAGCTTACCAACACATATTTCGAGAAATATGTAAGCGAGTTAATCTCAGCTCAAAATCTCAAATGTGCATAATCGAAAACTACAGTAATATGACTTTTGTCTCAATATAGGTGATAAAGTAGAAATAGACTTTCCAAGTGATAGATGAGTTTTAGTCTCCACATACCTTTTGTTGATGAAGTTCCACAAGCTCGCCTTAGTAGTTCTTCTTCTTCAATTGATGAACGCCGTGAAGTCTAATGCTCAAATACACAATCTATCCTAGTCCGAGACGTTACTTTAAGTAGACTAGAAATCAAGACTTATAGTTTTGATCACTAACATTGACAAACAAGCTTGAGATAGCAACGCTTGCGAGTTCGACCGAGCAGTGCTCTAACAATAACAATAACTTTTCTTGGATAAGATCATTTTAGACACAAAGTTATTTTACTCGCAGTCAGTCAGGCCGGTGGACCATCCATCTTTTTTTGTTGTACCCATTTGCATTTGATTTTCAGTAGTTTGAGCATTCAATTGTCTTGTTAGTCTATTCAAGTTCGCCTTATTAAGTTATTTACTAGCATAATCCGTTATAACCTAGATTGAGTCTGTAATTCGTTTGTTTCTTAGTTATAGTTTCAGTAACTTTTATAATAGCTTTAGCACTTTTCCCGTCAATGGCAGAGAATGAATTCGACTTCAAGACTCAATCAAAGTTAAAGACTCATTTGAAGCTATGGATCAAGCCGAAAAATAAAGGAGTAGAAACATATCTTTCGGACAGTTAAACGCAGCATCAAGATATCAAGGCATGACTAGCAATTTCAATCAATTGCATCAGACACCTCTACCTCCATCCGAGTTCTCGAGGACACTAACATGTCCATCAAAAATACAGCTTTTCTTGTAGAAAACATTGACCGAAGAGCTTTCGACCTTCGAAACCAACATCCGCCACCGATGCAACTCTAATACAAATACTGTTATCATGCTCCAATATCATGTCACTGTAGATTCTAGGTTTACCAATCAAAATGTAATTGATGAATCTTGGAGTATTATATATACTCATGTAATGGTCCTTTACTAACTTAATAAATTTCATGCTTCAAAATAAAATAAAATAATAATAATCATGAACTGGTTCCGGTCTAAAAAGGTAAAATAAAATAAAAAGGGAAATCATTCCACACTTACCAGATGCAAGCGATTCGTTCCCTACCCTGATGCCAAAAGCCTAAAACCTCTGAAGCAGAAGTGCAGAACCAAAACCCTAGTAAGTTATCCCATTTCATTTAACCCAAACCAAAATTCCAATCTTTTCCTTGGTGAATAAAGGAAGCAATGGTTAAAAACTCAAGATTTATTCGTCCAAACAATAATGGTGATGAATCAAGTCCTAATTTGTACGTAGCCAACTGTGGACCAACTGTTGGTATCTCTTATGAAGAAATTGAATCAGTGTTTAGAAAATTTGGTGAACTCCAAGGTGTTTATCCTGCAGATGAAACTGGTGCCCGTGTTGTTGTTTCTTACTTCGATGTGAAATCTTCTCAAGCTGCTTTTACTGCGTTTAATGGAAACCCTTGTCTTGAATTTGGTGGTCGCCTTCTTCATATTCGTTACTCCATTCTTCAACCTATTTCTCAGATTAAAGATTCTGTACCAGTTGCATTGGAGGCTTCAGAATTGCAAATTCCAGGCCTGTATTTAGTTCATGACTTTGTTACTGCTAAAGAGGAAGAGGTTAGGAACTTTAGTGGCATATGCGTCTGATATTATGTTAACTTTCTTTTTGGGTTCGTTTGTTGTTATTTTTTATTTGTTTTTTATGGTTGTTTGTAGGAGCTCCTTGCAGCAGTGGATGGAAGACCTTGGAAAGGTCTTGCAAAAAGAAGGGTTCAACATTATGGCTACGAGTTTAAGTATGAAGTAAGTGATTATGGCCGAAAATTGGTCATGTTACAAAGGAAATTATTTAAATTGTTGAATGTTGGTGATAACCTGTAAAAGCTTTACTAGCTTGAACGAAGCCTAATTTCTTACTAAATGAACAAGACATTGTCTACAACTAACTTTTATAAATTGGTCAGGAGCAGAAACCATCAGATTGTAGTTATGTTCTGTAGTTAATGGTTGACGCGGTACTTTATCTTCTTTTTAACAAGCCAATGGAACAACAGTTTATATTCTGGATTTAATGCACTGAATCCACTCTAGTTTCATTGCAGACAAGGAATGTCAATACAAACCAGAAGCTGGGTGAACTTCCACCATTTATGTCTACTGTACTTCAAAAGATCTCGTCTTTTCCTTACCTCGGTGCGGGAGATGATATCCTAGACCAGCTAACTGTATGTACTCAATGTTCATCCGTTATTTAACTTATTTATGTTGTATATGCGGATCTGAATATATCTGATAGATTTGTTACAGGTTAATGAGTACCCACCTGGGGTGGGATTGTCCCCACATATAGACACTCATTCAGCGTTTGAAGGATTAATCTTCATCCTTTCATTAGCAGGACCTTGTATTATTGAATTTCGGAGATATCCGCAAGGCTCTTGGCGTCCTCCATCTGGCTCCAGAGTAGAAGATAAGGAAGTATATGATAATTGCTCAACTTTCTTACGGAGATCGCTTTTCCTCCCTCCTCGGTCTATGCTTCTGTTGTCTGGTGAGGCACGGTATGCCTGGCATCACTATATACCACATCATAAGGTATATGATCAGCATCCTGGGGTTGTCAGAGTTTCTAGATGAACATTTTCTTTTTATATGAAGGTGGAAAGTTAATAGGGGTAAACACCATTTTAGACAATCACATTGCTCGCTTTACACAAGATACAAAGGGCAATGAAAACTAAAAGACCATCATGCCTCTCTCCCTGTGGATTTTCTCAGGCATTTAAATTGTTCGAATGACTGGTTAACACGAAAACCTAGCCACAGTGGTGTATACATTATTGGTTCTTATAAATTGCCATGCACCACAAGTTGTAGCATTATTTTATTATATTTTTATCAGGTGGTGGCTACAACCACCCAATGACTGAATCATCATACTGGAGAAACCTCTATGTAAATATAGTGTATTAATGTTGCAGGTTGATATAGTTAAAGGAGAAACAGTAAGAAGAGGCGCAAGGAGGGTTTCCTTCACATTTCGTAAGGTTTGTTGGCCCGACCACACACATACACCTCTTAAGTGATTTAAATCACCGGTTCTGGAATTTTGAGGCTGCAAGATCAATTCGGAAAATTGCATGAATCAGGCAAAACATAAGAGGATTAATTATGTACAAAGTCCACTTCCATGACGAAAATGAGTTACACCGTTGCTTGAACTGACTTAGTTATGTTGGTTCATGTAAAAATGTAGCCATTTCTGATGAAACTATCAACGAGTTAACGGAAACACTAATTTAACTTCATCCTTCTTCTTTTATTGTCACCGCGTGCTGAAACTTTCTTGTTGAAACGAACTGATTAGCAATGCTGCCTTCTACAGGTCAGAAATGGACCTTGCTGCTGTGAATATGAGCAATACTGTGATTCTCAGAGATCTGACAAGGTGGATAATTGAGCTTGGGAACTGATATTCACATCAGATGTGGTGGAAATCTAAACTGAGTTCTGTACATGCTGTGTGATTTCACTCTAGCAGTTAACGTTAAGATTGGAAGCTGAACCCTAGGAATCCCTGCAGCTAATTTTGTAGCAGCCTATAGGCTGAACGATGTGGTTTTAAATTGGTACAAGGACTTGTATCACTTGGAAACTAGTTAGGGATTACATTATTGTTGATGTTAATGGACCAAAGCTTTTCCATTCCTCATTAATGGAGGTAAAATATAATGAACTGTAGGGTATAGTTGCAGCAACCAGCAAGTACATGGTTACCTTTTGAGTGATCATGTAATCGTCTATATGTTTCGAACATGTAAAACATGTTACATGAATGTTCACCAAAAAGAAATGAGAAAACAATGCTGGGTTGACTTCTTTTGGCCGACTTTTCTAGAATTCTGTGAATACATGGTTGCAGGGTATAGGTGCAGTAAAAAAATTAGTGCATTCCATCGCCTGCAACATGACTTTCTACCATTTTAACTTGTTGAAATACTACACTAATTTTTAGTGAGTACAGTGAAAAAATTAGTTATACAGTTAGTTTTCTCAATCAGGCCCACGAGAAAATAGTACACCAATGTAGGATTGGTGTCAACCTAAGCTGATTTAGTAGGGGTGAGCAAAACACCCAAATCCTCAGATTTCATTTGATCCGGTCCGCAATTTTACGGGTGGATATCCGATCCATTTCTCAGTGGACTGGGTGGATTTCTAAGATCCGCAATTTTGACGCGGATGAGATATCTAAATTCGCTCATGAATTAAAAACCAACCTGAAATGTGTGGTATGTTTCTGATAACCAAATATTGCCATACATGAAGTTTTGCTGAAGTAAAAACCAACCTGAAATGTATGGTATGTTTCTGATAACCAAATATTGGCATACATGAAGTTTTGCTGAAGACGATGGATTTTATTCAGATTTTTTGATACATTTCCATATGTAGTGAGGAAGAACAGGATACGAGGATTGAAAAATGATATGACAAATTCCTCAAATAAAATCAATTTCAAAATTGAATATATCATGAGGATTGAAACTGATATGACAAATTCCTCAAACAAAATCAATTTCAAAATTGAATATATCATGAGGATTGAAAGTGATACGATCAAACAAAATCAATTTCTAAATTGAATATGTCATTTGTATAGTTATTTACTAGTAAGATTAGATTCATGGCATGAAATATTGCTAGTTACCAAGTTGTAAGCAAGATAAATTTACCGACGAGAGGCTAACTCCCCAGGAAATTAAGTGCCTCTTTAAAGTACATGCCGCATTCAACTTATCTACGTCACTATCTTAACAGAATGTACATTCCTTCTCTTAATCCTAACTTTTCTTCTCATACAAGACCAGAAAGAAAGCCTTGCAGCTACGGAGGTTCCGCCACACAGAATATCTTTTCACGAAAGTACTCTATTTAAAGATGTGGACTATGAGGCGAAAGACATACAAGTGAATTTGAGTATAAAGCTCTTTAAACGACAGATTAAAGCTCCCAACGAGATAAGTTTAATTTCTTTTTCTCAAATCTATCAATTCACCCGCATCTAATAAGCTCATTCGTTTACTGGCAGATGTCAAATCTTCCGGATAATGGAGCGGATACAGATGGAAATATCAAATCCTTAATATTAATGGATTGGACACAGGTGGTACCGAGTCTGCATTCACCCATCCATTATTCACCCCTACGATTAGGACGAGTCTGCTTTCTAGTCATGTTAAAGTAGGATATAACACGATAAAGCAAATTTGAAGTAAAATAAGAAAGCTCATATTCACATAATTTTGTTAATCACAAATTTAGTGTTAATTAAATGAATTAGTTGTTAGATTAGTTTAGCTAGATTTAGATATAAATTAAGGTGAAAATAATAACCTTTTAAATTTTTTTAATGAATTTTGTGTAGCCTGAATTGGCAGGGTCAAAAAACATAACTTGCCAATTATGTTCAATCAATTGCTTTGGTAAATTGCCAGGATTGGAGGGATATAAATTTATCCCGTGGATTATTATATAATCAACTTTGTTAGAGCACTGCTCGGTTGAACCCATAAGTTTTGCTATCTCAAGCTTGTTGTCAATGTTAGTTGATCAAAACTATATCTGGATTTCTAGTCCACTAAGTCAAGTCCCGGACTAGGTATAAAAGTTGGTAGTTGAGTATAAGACATTACCCTCGAAGACTGAAGATCGACGAAGATATTTGGAGAACTTCATCAACAAGGTATGTGAAGACTGTACCATTCTATTTACTCACATGCATCACCATTTTATCTATATGAGACTATGTTGTATGACTTATAGTAGTTTTATTGCAAGAAAAAAATTTCGAGTCAAGCTTGTCTTGTTAAACATCTCGAAATATGATTCAAGCACTGGATGTCCAAAGGTCCTAAACAATATTAGTTTGAAACAATTTATTGTTCAAGAATTAATTTTGTGGATCAATTGAAATTTGCCTAAGCAATGATTTTTATCATTTGGGAATATTTCAAACATAAAAGAGAGAAATTCAAAACTTCTGATATTTCGACTCAGGGTAGGTTGGCGAACCATCTCACAAACCATAGATATCTGAGTTTTTGGAGGAAGGTTGGATAACTAGTTCGCAAACAGCAAGTTCAGAACGGGATAGTTCACGAACCATGGTGATCTGAATTTTCTATATTGGTGAAAAAGGATAACAGTTGGCGGACCCAATTCACAAACTGTGTCCGTCTGAGTTCACGAGCCGAGTAGGGTTGGTGAACCCAGTTCAGAAACCGTAGCACCCTAACTCGTGAACTATGCCTTACGGTTCACGAACCGTTTCACCAACGGTCCCAGTAAACTTTAGCAGATGCTCAAAGACTTATTTTTTAAAATATTTTTAGCATTGCTTTGACTCTCAGAGATACCTCTAAGACATCATTGATAACAACACTTGTGTATGTGGATCACCATTCAATTCTTCAGTGTTGAAATGAACATCAAATTGGTTTAGTTCATAAGGCATATTTGCCAAAAAACGGTCATTATACAGGTTCCGTAACCGGGCCACATAATTCTATATGATTTCAATACTAATTCTCACATGCTTACTTGAAAAACCTAATCATAGTTTCATCTAAACAAAGAAAGTGTTTTCTTGAGTCACAAGTTATCTTAGCTTGAATTTTAAACAACCCTCAGTTTTGAACATCTATAAACAGAGATGCTCTTTCAACTGGAAAATTCAACCCCAGACATTTAGTGTCCTAGTTGATAGCTAGAGTCGTCCTCTATTGACCTAGTATCCTTTGAGAAACATAATTAGGTTTATGAATTAAAGACTTCACTTGGAGATTCGTGAAACCAGGTCCGACTATCTTTACCTTGATAGTTCGTGAATCCTAATCTTGCTTTTTATGTTATCGAGGTTCTCGTAATCTCTTTCAGGTAAGATAGATAGAAATCACAGAGTTATTTTCGTCTCAGACTTTGTGATTCCTCAAGATAGATATCTGAAAACTTCTCTTAATTGATTAGTTCAAGATTGTTCTTGAGAGGTGGTTGAAGATCCAGGCTTCCCAGCTAACTGAGTGAAAGTATTCCGAATTATGAATTTTGCTAGCCTTGTCTATTACAAACATATTTCAAAACCTTGATCTTTGATCTAAAGGAAATTAAATAGGCTTATCTGTTAGAGGCAGATTGGTATCAAAAATGTTCACTTATGTTGAAGCAACTCTTAGGCTGTAAAGGACGTCAGCTAAGGGAATCAATTGCGTAGAGTCTTGCGAGGTTCAAGAGACGTAAGGAGAGCGACTGCAACTGAATCGCTTGGAGGGTGAATTCGGTCTCAACTACATTCCAGTTCGAAGTCTGATAGTAGGCTAGTGTTTGTAGCGGCTTAATACAGCTTGGTGGTCAAATCTGGACGAGGTCCGGGGTTTTTGTGCTATTACGGTTTCCTTGTTAACAAAACTTCTAGTGTCTTTTTTTTTTGCATTATATTGTTTATCTTTATAATAAGATTTACATAAGTAGTACATATTCAATCTTAGTAGACAAGTCCATATTAATTGTGATCGATTACAAGACTGGTTCTGATAAAATTTGTATCTTGAAAGATGATAACAAGTTTCATATTTGACAGAATTCCGATTGGATTATTTGGATACGACTAGATTGATCTTGTATATCGATATTTTGGATCGTGCAAGTAATCTTCTTAACAATCAGGTTCACATACTCCATTTTCTAGATTTTCTGATTGGGAAGAGATAGAGATACAAACTCTCTCTCTCTCTATATATATATATATATTGTCAAGGATTATTAAGTTGGTTTACTTGCAATTGTATTATGTTTTATCAATATAGGTTCCCGAACGAAAAAGTTGGTGGTGTACTTGGTACCCTCTCCTTTTCAGACGTGCTCGGTAGTTTTTAAACTGAAATTATCAAAATAAGCTATGAAGGGTTGGAACTACAATGCCAACGAAGATGTTAATCAATATATCAAGGATTTTGAACGAAAAATTTGGGGGGCATCGGGAATTAATTTCTAATCTTCTATAAGATGGTCAGATACAATATCTACAAACACAACTCAAGCATTGGTATAAGGTTGATATTGAGATGAAGTACCAGAATTCTAGAGGAAGTCTGCCTAAAAAAGATGATAAAAACTTCAAATACTTTCATTCTAGAGTAAACTATATAATGGGGAAAATGATATTTATTTTATCAAAAATGAATTTGGAATTCTAACATACCTGCAATAGAAAATACTCTTACTTAACACTTCAAGAAAATCAGTACTTCTAGTAAACCTCTGAGATACATTGGTCCCCTACAACTTACTTAACCTTGTATTTCTGACGAAGACAACTATTACCTCACCAAAATTCTAGATGAAGATGAAATCATACAAGTGGCATTTAAGATCAACTCTCAGGCTACTCCTGGTCCATATGTATTCCAATCAGGTTTATATATATCAAAAGTGCAGGGATATAGTACGTAATGATCTTATCCTAATGGTTCAAAATTTCTTTAGAAATGGTTTTTTGTTGAAATAGATGAATCTTACTTACCAAACACTTATACCCAAAACAGAATGCCTTCAATTTCCTTATGGCATCAGACCCACAAGCCTTTAAAACATAAATAACAAAATCATATCAAGATTGACGACCAGAATGAGCATTCCTTTAAAAAACCATTTCTCCTTACCAAGCAGCCTATGTGCCAAACAGTAACATAAGTGACAACACAACCATAACTCAGGAAACTGTTGACCAAATGAAGAAGCATAAGAGGTAAAAGGGTGAGATAGATATTAAGTTTGATATGTTGAAATTTTTTGATAAAATTGGATAGTATTTCCTTATTGATATCTTGAATTTTTTTGTTAATCTGATAAGTGGTGCAAAATGGTAGAAAAATGCATAAGGACAACTTCAATTGTTATACTTCTTAATGGATCTCCTTGTTATTCTTTCAACCCCGCTAGAGGGATCAGATAAGGAGATCCCATTTCTCCATACTCATTCATTCTATGCATGGAAGGGCTTTAAATCATAAAGTTTCCATAAAGGCATCAAAGCTAGTACACATGCTCCTTAAAATCATCCACGATTTCAGCTCAACCTCAGAAAAGTCATAAACTTTAGTAAATCCAGTGTGTTCTTTTGTAAATATATATGTCTGGATGAAAAATTCTTAGGATTACCTCTCTTCCTGGGCAGAAACAAAAGTTAGAGTTTCCCCAACCAATTGTTAAGAAAATTTAAGAAAGACTAGTTACTTGGCAAGGAAAATTGGTTAATCAGGCTGGCAAAGCTACTCAGATTCAATCAATTTTAGGCACTACGGCTAAATGTAATATGGATTGTTTTAAAATACCTCAATGTATCATAAAGAAAATAGACAGAACTCAACAAAAAACAGTTAGTGGGGTAAAATAAAGGAAAGAAATTGGTGTTTAAGTCATGGAAATCAGCATGTAAACCAATAACATATAGAGGTCTTGGTTTTAATAGCACCACTAAATTTAATGATTCCTTACTAGCCAAACTAGCCCGGGAAATCAAATTGGTGTTGAAGATTCTTCAATCTAAATACTTCAAAAATAAAGACCCACTTTGTGACAACATCAATCTAAACGACACGTAAATTTGGAGAAGTATTTTGAAGGATCTTCAAATAGCGAAAAAAATATCACATTTGGAGTACAGAAGATAGCCTTAATGTTAATATTTGGAACACAAGTGGGTTAAAAACTCAATTCTTGATTAGCTGAGTAACTATGCAGCAAATGCGAATAACAATGATAAAGTTAACAAACTTATTACAACAATGACATGAAAATAAAATTCAAATAATTTCAATCAAAGGGAACAAGATTATATTAAGGACATCTGGCTCCCCAATGAAGGTACTGATGGTATACATTGGAATATTACAAGATATGGGAAATTTACAGTTCAATCTACTTACAAGGCTCTAACTCGAATATCTTCTCAACACATTCCAAGTAATGAAGACCAAAAATTCTGGTTCAAGATATGGCTTTTAAATCTGCCTTAAAACGTAAATATATTTTGTTTTGGACGTGTCTAAATGGAATTCTTCAAACATGAAACATAAGACATATCAACCTGCAAGATTACACATGTCTCTGCTGTGATAATTAAGTGGAAACTGATTTCATATCCTAGTAAATGTAATCTTGCTAAAGATATATGGTTTACTCTTCTCCCATAAGCCCTGCATTCTCAACAACAAGTTAACTCTCTATATAAATGGATAAAAACCATATCCTTTAAAAATACTAACTCTGTTTTGATTGCATCTGTGATCATGTGGCAAGTCTGGAAACATGTACATACGCCTTAAAGTATTTTAAAATCAAAATACTAACCCAAACTCTTTGATTAACTGCATCAAAACTTATTACACTAAGAACGATATTCTGAAGAATGGAGGCAAACTGGGTAGAAGTGGACTTTTCCACAACATAATTGGATTAAACTAAATTTTGATGTGGTTTTTGATTATAATACTAAAATCGCAGGGTATGAACTAATAATCAAAGATGATGCAAGTAATAACTTGAAGGTCATGGTAAATTTTTTATAAACCTAGACATCCTGAGCATGATAAAGCTCTGGCAGTGCAAGAAATAAAGGTTATATGAATGTTATGTTAGAAGGAGATTATAAATCTCATTGAAACTATAGTTTCAAATTTGGGTAAGTTTGAATATCAGAGTCTTCTTGCAGATATTATTAGGTTGCTTGAAGATGGTAATGGTTTGAAATGTAACCATGTAGTTAGGCCTTGTAATAATGTGGCAGACGCTCTTGCAAAGCATGTCAGATTCCATGATCAGTATCGATTCTGAGAAATTAATCTTCCATGAAAGGAAAGGGTACCTAGTATACCACCAACTTTTTCGTTTGAGAACCTGTACGGACAATCCCTTGTAAATCATGAAGTATAAATCAATAGAAAAGATCCTTGTACCTGATTAGAATACAAGGTCATCCTAGCATGTACCTGAACTGTGCACAAATCGAATTCCAACAAGATCAAGAATCGTAATCTCTATTTCAAGACACAAAATCACAATAACAAGTCTTGTAGGTTCTATATAGTTTTGAGCTTAAAAACTGTCTAGGTTTTTATAAACGTAGTACTTGTGATATTTCAATCATAAAGATAAACAATATAATGCAGAAAAGAAATAACACAAGACACAAATTTTGTTAATGAGGAAAACAAAAATCTTATAGAAAAACCCCGAGAGCTCGTCCATCTTGAACACCGCACTGTATTAAACTGCTACATGCACTAGCCTATTATCAGACTTCGGACTAGAATGTAGTTGATACCAGATCGACCTTCTAAGAAATTCAGCTTCAGTCGTGCTCCTTATGTTTCTTAGATCTCGTAAGACCCTGCGTATTTGATTCCCCTAGCTGACGTCCTTTACAACCCTAGGAGTTGCTTAAGCCGCAGTAAAGATTTTTAACTTACTTGCACTCTAACGAATATCCTATAATCTCCTTCAGAAAAATATTCAATCAAGATATTATGAATTTATTTACTTATGAGGAATTTGGATAACTTACTCTCTTCCAAAAGGTTATAAAGATTCCTAATTGATTCTACCTCATGCAATCTATCTAAGTACAGATATAAAACTTGTGGAATTAAAAATTATGAGACGAAGAGAACTTTATAATTCCAATCAACCTTATTCCATATACTACAAGAAAACATGCCATCAGCGACGAAATTCCTAGCGACATATTGAATTTGGTGGCTAAAAGTAATTATCATCGACCATTGATATTTTCATCGCTGAAAACATGCTTTTGCGATAAAACTTAAATATTGTAGCTAAAATTGTCGCTAAATATTTCAAACAGGCAACCAAATTAGATGTTGTAGCTAAATATTTACAAAGGCGACCAAATTTAATGTCCACGGAAAATTTAAAATTTGGCGACAATGTTAAATGATCGCCAAACAGATATAAAGTGGTTAATTTTGCAAACTAAACCCACGTTATTAGGCGGTTGACCAAGTAGAGACGTGCGGGAGATAGTCAAGGAAGTGAAGTTCATCCATAAATGATAAATCTGTACTAACTTCCCTCTAATCTTTCGCTCCTTAGTTTTCTGTCCATAGAAAATCTATTAGAAAACCCTAATCATTTTTATAGTTCTCAAGTGGCCGCTCTTTGTTATGATACAGAAATGTCCTCTTTCACTCGAAACAAAACTGTTTCTGCTTTGATTGATTCGGATTTGTAAATTAGTTTCCTTCTCATCTTTGAATCACAATCTTACTAGTTGATTACATTGGTGTCATCCATATTGTCAAAGATTAGTGTTTGAAGGATTTAGAAAGATTAGAATCATAGATTCAGAGAGCTACGAGACGAATGAAAGATGATTCGATAAAGATGGGTTCAAAGATAATGTTTGACATGTTCTACCAACGGTTTGTGTTTACGTTTGCTTGTTTGTTTCACAGAGCAGTATTTTTTGCTTTCCATGATCGTTTTTCTTAATGATTTATAAGTTATGTACAACATATATAATTTTTATGATTTGGCCGTGATTTTCACCGGTTTATTTTTAAATTTGGGTTTATGACTATTGCAGAATAAGGATAGGTGACTTTATACATCAGCTGAGGGACATACAAATGCGGACAAAACAAAACCTCTAAAATGCTGGTTGAGACAACGAGTCTTACAATTTGATCGCTCTGATATTTGAATGTTAGAATTGAAGGTCGAAGATTGGGGGTTGGCATCAACTTATTCACTTATTTTGTATTTACTGGAGCATCATTAGCCTTTTTGTTTTAGTATTTTGATTCTCCTAAAGTGTATATACATGTTAAAAGAACTTTCTGTAAGCTTCTTCTCTCTTTGAAATTTTGTTGCCATTCGTTGGTAATGTTCATCATGTAAACAAAACAAGATTCAATTAATTAATATTTATTTGAACTGTTGTTTTCCAATCCGACACTCCATCATAATGTGCTCGAAACATATTTTAATTTTTTCAATTATAGTATGTAAATTGAGATAAAAAATCATATAAAAATAAAAATTAGCTTTGGAACAAAAAATGAACATGGTATAAGGATGCGTGCAATCTTATATGGAAGCAAAAGGAGGTTTGATCTGTGAAAAATGTCGTCGCCAACTAAAAAATCTTTCTCACGACAAATATATATTGTCGCTAATATTTCCCAATCCCGGCAATATATTTTTTGGTCGGTAAATTTTTGATGTTTAGCCACCAAAATGGGTTTATCGCTGATACACAGTTAGCGACGAAACTAAATGTTACGTCGCTGATACCATTCAGCGACTCACATTTACCGACCAATTTGGCGACAAGAAATTATCGTCGGTAAATTTAATTAGCGACGAAAAAGAAATATTTTGCGACAATTGCTTTCGTCGCTGATGGCCAATTTTTTTTATAGTAATCGATAGTTCTTAAATGGTTGTATATCAGAAAACATGAACCTTAGAATAAACAAGCATTAAGATGATCAAGATAAGATTCGGAATATCAAGAATTATCAAGTAAAAAATAGTCTGAGCGGGCAACCCGAATCCCTTAGTGAAGACTTTAAAAGTCGTAACCTAATAAGGTTTCACAAGAAAACCGAGGTCTTTAGAGGACGACTCTAGCCGCAACTAGGACACAACTTGTCTGGATTGAGATCTAGTATCAAAAGAGTCCTATATTTATAATGATGAACAAGGCTAGGTAACTTACAATTAAAGATAAGTTCGTGAACTAGTTCCAATGTTTACGAATTACTTTGATACCAAGTAAGCTCAACGTCCTAATATAGATTGATTCATGTAAGTATGTTAAAATTTTACCTTAAACTACAAAAAAGAATGTGCACCCCGCATATCTATCGATATAACCTCTGTACACCAAAATGTTAGATCAAGAACAATGGTTATGTTGTCCATGAACTATCAAGAAATCATGGAGTTGGATAACCCTCAAAGAGAAAAAGCAGTTCGTGAACTGTAATAAACAATTTGCGAACAAATAGTCATCTTGGAGTTCAAGAACTTTCTATATCAACAAGTTCGCGAGTTGTCCAAATCAGTTCATGTACTTCAATTACAAAAAGTGTCTAGGAACCACTTAAAATCAACAAATTCGCATATTGACCAAACCAGTTCGTGTACGTCAATGCAACTTGATATCTCCTATAAATTCTTACGCAATATATTGAACAATAAATTGTTCTCAACTGTTGATGGTGGTTTTCGGTTCAGGGTCAAAATTGTGAAACCCTGTTTTTAATGCGCTGTCATCCTGCAAAGGAACATAAGCCATTTGAAAGTGATGAGTGCATAAACCTCTTCGCTCACAGATGTATTGAGCAATTCAATATATTTGTATATATATATAAAATTCAATCAGAATGGTGCATAGCAACAATCCCAAATATTCTATGAATTTTATTTTCCATCAGCATTATTCACTAATGCCTTGCCCGCCTAGTATTTTTCTATGCTATGTTCCCCAGCTGAAATCTCAATAATGGCATGACATGACGATTAATGTTCATTCACAGCGGAGTAGCACGAATCTCCCGAAGTGTCAGTATTGAGATCTGCATGAAAACACTCACACATGCTGCACCGCTCTCTGATAAAGACATTTTCGTGTCAACGCGCTTTTAATTAAAAGTTTACACGATCGACGCGCTTAAATTCCTTAGGGAAAACCTAGACTGTCCATGACAGTCTTAAGGAGAAATCACGGCCACACGATTTGGCCAGACAATTCAACGAGCTTAGCCTCTTCCCAGCAGAACTAGGCGGCCTCCATAATGTCCACAGGCGGTCCCACTAGCATCCCTGCAAATCGGAATCCCTTTAATTCACCCGCAACACCCCTGACCGTTAGCGAAAACAAGGGTGATCGCGTTGTTGAAAGAAAGCTCGAACGAGCTAAGACCGACCATTACGGTCTCATAAAACATCACGACCGCCCAACTTAGCTAGCCTAGTTGGACGGCTTAAATCTTCCTTCGAATAATTAAAGAAGTGCTAACGTGTTCACCGGTGACCCAACTCTATCCAGAGTCGATTGACCTACCCGCGACGAGTCAAGAGGGCACCAAACCATTTGCCCCAAAGTAGGTTGAACGCGCTATTTTGGAAGCCCTAGTTTGTGTTGCGGCAACGTACTTCTGTCGCAAATTTATCACGATCGTCCATCTTTGCCGGCCAAATTGAATGGCTTAGATCCAATTTCAGGCGACCCAGAAGGAATCATCATGATCACCGGCAGCCTTCCTTTGCACCTAACCGATCGGCCTGTTCAAACTAATGTCCAGTGCCGTGAATCGATTGCCCAAAAGAGGGTTGGCCGCACGGCTCCTAAACATCAACGGCAATATGCAACTGCCGCAAATCATCTCGTCCATCCAACTTCGCTAGCCTAGTCGGATGGTGTAGATTTGTTTTCAGGAGGCCAACAGGGTAGCATTGTGATCACCGGCCACCCCTCCTCTACGGGGAGCAATCGACCAAGTGGTAGCTCACCCATAGGGTTCTCAAACGATCACCCAAAGGTGTCCGGTCATGCTACCTTTTTTAAGACGTTCAATTCGCGACTAATTTGAATGAGCTCTAAAACAACGATGTTTCCTGCACATCGATTATTTCCAGCTGCTTGTTTAAAAACGATGCTTTATATACATCGATTATAAGCGATATTTTATTGATTTCACAAATAATTTGACCTAAAAGCACTATGTGCTTCTTTTAGCGGTGAGTCTCACGACTTGACCCATTCACTCGAGACATCAAACATGTCACAAACTGGGGGATGCTCACTGGGGTATTGGTCTGGCGGTTTACTGCGTGCGGCGTGCAACGCGCCCATTACGAGAAAGTGTCAGGAAAGGATGAGCGGTTAACATGAATGAGAGTAGTGGGTGAAAGTGTGACCAGTTTTCCCTCGTAATGGAAACGTGGTGATCACCACTTTTTACACAACCCCACTTCTCCACTGCTTAATCACCTCCACTTCGTACGAGGTCAGGGTGTGATCGAACATGACTTGTATAAATAGGATTTCAACCTATTTTTTGAAAAAGAGACAAGTGTTATCAACACAAGTATCCAGAAAACACCAAGAACTGATAGCTTACGTTCTGCAAGCCAGTTCCACATTCTGATACAAGTCATAAAACAGCCACACCTTCATAATTCAACATTTTGATCTCAAACACCTTCTTCCCTTCCCTCCCTAAGATCAACCCTCCTCCTTCACTTTGTGACCGAATTGAATCTGGAACGGCCATTTCTTGGTTTAGGCCAGAGTCTTACAGATTGATCTCTCGAATCTAAAAGTACTCCCGTGCAGTGCATTTTTTTAGGATTTGAATTAGTTTCTCATCAACACACCCAAATTTACCAAAAACAGCAGAATTAGTTTTTACCCCAAAACAACTGGCGACCACAGTGGGAGATTAATCTCTCGATTGCAAGATCAATTTTCAATTTCATTTCAATTTTCTCAAATTCAAGATGGTAGATCTTAGGTATGGGTCAGTTACCAATCCTGATGCTACGGGCGCTGATAACACTCCTGATGCCAATATCCCTGCCGTTAACACCAATGTACTGCCCGCCATCATAGTCAACACATCGCATGGTGTTACATCCTCTAGCACCAACACTAGTAACGATGGAAGCATCCCTTTTGGTGTGACGCCTCCTATTACCATAGCCAGAGCCGCTGCTACTCATAATATTTCTTCGAGCATGAAACCTCCAATCATCACCAGGGATGCCACCATTTCTTCATCGGGACGAGAGACTGGAGGAGCCAGAGGGAGCCAACCCCCTATTACTATTGTTGATTTGATGCAAAGACAAGAAGTTCTCGCTAAAGCTCAGACGGACATGGCTACAACTCAGAAGAGGTACTCACTTTCCTCAAGACGCTAATGGAGCGACTACCACAAGAGCCGCGTCAACCCATGGAGCCAATAAGGAATACTTTTAACACTCCTAGCGCAAGAACTTCAACATGGCGTGTCTTCATAGATGAGGAGGTTCGTGTTGCTCCTGAACGCTCACGAGAAAGGAATCAGCCGTCCAACTTCATCACATGTGAGGATCTGAAGCGTCTCCTCCAAAATCGAGGCAAAGAAAACCCGGTGGACATGCACCAGCACCAACCTATGTATCCTCCTTATGTGCAAAGAGTTCCTCCCCCGAGAGGATAGTCCTCTCCTCAGTTTTTCCTCTATGATGGTACTGGTAACGCTCGTGAACACATCTCTTGTTTTATGGAATCCTTGGGAGAACACGAATGCAATCATGTCCTCCGCCTGAAATAATTTTCAAAGTCGCTTATTGTAGGGCTGTCAATAATAGTCCGAAATCCGAAATCCGTTTCCGAGAATTCATGATCCTATAGGATTTTATCCGTTATATCGGATATCGGATGTCGGATCGGATTTCTTATCGGATTTTCCCCATTAACGTAACGGAATCGGATTAGACCCCATCCGATTGTTAAGTTCCGACATCCGATAACACATAGGAATGTATTAGTAATTTCCTACCTCTAGGATAAAGATGTTGACTATCGGAAATTGTATTCTTAGAAATTATCATACATTATCGGAATTTATCGGAATTTCTAACCGGATTAGTAATTTTTAATCCCTTTTACCCAATTTTTTCATATTTTTAGGAAGCCATTCAATGTCCAACCATAATCAAAAACTCGGAAGGGGAGTCTAGAGATGCTTATGGGTACATCAATCTCGAAATCAAGGTGGGAGATGCTCTAACGCACGCCAAATTTCATATTGTCAAAGAATGCCCAAATTATGATATGGTTCTGGGGTGCTCGTGGGTGCATGGAAACAAAGCAAAGATTTGAGAATGTCCTTTACCAATGTCTATACCCGAAAGGATTTCCAACAAGCCATCCAACCCTGAGGATTATTTGCTGCCGTATCAACAACTTTCCAATGTGACCCAATTTCCTGGAGAGAGCCCGACGATGTACATTCGTAGATTCCGAACCCAAGTAAGTCTTATTGAACAACCCTTTCTGCAATCAGTCACTCCTCCTTCCGTCAAGGGCCGGGGATTTGATCCGTTCGTCAACCCAGCTGTCACTAGGAGATGTGAATGGGGTGCTGGGCTTTTCAAATACTTTATTGAAAATTTAGAAGCTGTCACAGTCAAATATGGGGAATCTAAGAATCAAGTAACGGTGCATAGCAACAATCCCGAATATTCTATGAATTTTATTTTCCACCAGCATTATTCACTAATGCCTTGCCCGCATAGTATTTTTCTATGCTATGTTCCCCAGCTGAACTCTCAATATTGGCATGACATGATGATTAATGTTCACTCGCAGCGGAGTAGCACGAATCTCCCGAAGTGTCGGTATTGAGATCTGCATGAAAACACTCACACAGGTTGCACCACTCTCTGATAAAGAGATTTTTGTGTCAACGCGCTTTTAATTAAAAGTTAGCACGATCGACGCGCTTAAATTCCTTAGGGAAAACCTAGACTGTCCATGACAGTCTTAAGGAGCAATCACGGCCACACGATTTGGCCAGACAATTCAACGAGCTTAGCCTCTTCCCAGCAGAACTAGGCGGCCTCCATAATGTCCACCGGCGGGCCCACTAGCATCCCTGCCGATCAGAATCCCTTTAATTCACCCGCAACACCCCTGACCGTTAGCGAGAACCAGGGTGATCGCGCTGTTAAAAGAAAGCTCGAACGAGCAAAGACCGACCATTACGGTCTCAAAAAACATCACGACCGCCCAACTTTGCTAGCCTAGTTGGACGGCTTAAATCTTCCTTCGAATAATTAAAGAAGTGCTAACGTGTTCACCCGCGACCCAACTCTATCCATGGTCGATCGACCTACTCGCGGCGAGTCAAGAGGGCACCAAACCGTTTGCCCCAAAGTAGGGTGAACGCGCTGTTTTGGAAGCCCTAGTTTGTGTTGCGGCAACGTACTTCTGTCGCAAATTTATCACGGTCGTCCATCTTTGCCGGCCAAATTGAATGGCTTAGATCCAATTTCAGGCGGCCCAGAAGGCATCAACATAATCACCGGCAGCCTGCCTTTGCACCTAACCGATCGGCCTGTTCAAACTAATGTCCAGTGTCGTGAATCGATTGCCCAAATAGGGTTAGCCGCACGGCTCCTAAACCCTAAATTACATCAACGACAATATGCAACTGCCGCAAATCATCTCGTCCATCCAACTTCGCTAGCCTAGTCGGACGGTGTAGATTTGTTTTCAGGAGGCCAACAGGGTAGCATTGTGATCACCGGCCACCTTTCCTCCACGGGGAGCGATTGACCAAGTTGTAGCTCACCCATAGGGTTCTCAAACGATCACCCAAAGGTGTCCGGTCATGCTACCTTTTTTAAGATGTTAAATTCGCGACTAATTTGATCGAGCTCTAAAATAACGATGTTTCCTGCACATCGATTATTTCCAGCTGCTTGTTTTAAAGTGATGCTTAATATACATCGATTATAAGCGACGTTTTATAGATTTCACAAATAATTTGACCTAAAAGCACTATGTGCTTCTTTTAGCGGCGAATCTCACGACTTGACCCATTCACCCAAGACATCAAACATGTCACAAACTGGGGGATGCTTACTGGGGTATTGGTCTGGCGGTTTACAGCGTGTGGCGTGCAACGCGCCCATTACGAGAAAGTGTCAGGGAAGGACGAGCGGTTAAAATGAATGAGAGTAGTGGGTGAAAGTGTGACCAGTTTTCCCTCGTAATGGAAACGTGGTGATCACCATTTTTTACACAACCCCACTTCTCCACTGCTTAATCACCTCCACTTCCTACGAGGTCAGGGTGTGCTCGAACATGACTTGTATAAATAGGATTTCAACCTATTTTTCGAAAAAGAGACAAGTGTTATCAACACAAGTATCCAGAAAAACCAAGAACTAATAGCTTACGTTCTGCAAGCCAGTTCCACATTCTGATACAAGTCATAAAACAGCCACACCTTCATAATTCAACATTCTGATCTCAAACACCTTCTTCGCTTCCCTCCCAAAGATCAACCCTTCTCCTTCACTTTGTGACCGAATTGAATCTGGAACGCCATTTCTTGATTTAGGCCAGAGTCTTACAGATTGATCTTTCGAATCTAAAAGTACTCACGTGCAGTGCATTTGTTTAGGGTTTGAATTCGTTTCTCATCAACACACCCAAATTTTCCAAAAACAGCAAAATCAGTTTTTACCCCAAAACATCAGCCTATTATGCGATAAGTCCTTCCATTGCTTTAAATTGTAATTCGAGATTTGTCAAGTACTAGCTCGAACTCTGAATTTCTTCTTTGCAATGTTCATCATAATATTAAAGTCATTTGACATTGTCCCAGTAGATAGAATGGTTGCAAATATGAGTAAGTTGGATAGTCGTTCATCACATACCTTTATTAATGAAGTCCCCTTTCTTCAGTCTTCAATCTTCAAGGGTCAATCGGTGAACTATGATACTCAACTACTATGCTTTATTTCTAGTCTGAGACTGACTTTAGTAAACTATAATCAAGATATAGTTTTGATCAACTAAATTTGAAAACAAGCTTGACATACGTCAGTTTGACAGAGCGATGCTCTAACACTCCATGTTGTATTAATGTTTTCCTCTATGAAGATAGCAAACTTGTGTAATTTCTCCTTGCTTAATGAATTTACTTTTTCAATTAAAATACTAATAAAAAGACTAGCATTCATTTTGCAACTTTTTTGTTACCGCATCCTTGTACAAAACCATATGTAAACCTAATCACCTGCTTAGCTAATAGGATTACAACCTAATTGAAGCCTCAAATCTAGATTACTGTTTTTAAGAATCAAAATTACAAAAATTACCTCAAACCACTAACCCGAACACTCTGATATTCATAATTAAAATTTCTCGAATGATATAAATAAAATAGTGTTGTTTCACAATTAAAGAAGAAATACATATGTAAAAGATTCACAACATCTAAAGCTACGAAAACGAAAAGTCTTCCCGTGCACTATCTCTTCTGGCAACGAGTGAGCACATCATCCCAAAGGGGTCCTCGGTATAAACTTAAATATCTTCCTAGAAATCACCAACATGCTATTGAAAGATAAATAAGCACAAAAGTAGAAGAAAACACTAAACACCTTTTACACCAAACAATCTGCACATAAACACAACAATCGACATAACGTCCATACAAGTAGTTCCCTCATATATCAATATATATATATATATATGTGTGAGTGTGTGTGTGTATAATATTGCCAATACTGCTAATAAATAACATTGTAAATACCGCTAATATAATAATATTGCAAATCCCGCTAATAAGGCTTAGTGAGAAGTTGTGGAAAATCATAGACACTTCTCGCAAGAAAAATATACCACGCACATTACTCCTCATGTTAAACATGGTTCTGAAATTACTATTAAACTATACTGTAATTGAACAATCAAGCATAATTTGCATACGTCTATCTTTCCCCATATATCGATATTGTATATATAATATTGCCACGGCATCCCGTGCTAGTACTAATATTGCAAATTCCGCTAATAAATACCTTAACATAACATTGTCAATTCCGCTAATAAATAATATTGCCAATCCCGCTAATGTGACTTAGCAAGGAACTGTGATGAAACACAAACATTCCTCGCGGGGAAATTTAGACAACACATATTACACAACATACTCATTCAATTATACATAAATATGCTTTTAGATAGCAAAGATAAATCATGCTCGCAGATAGAAAGTAAACTTAATGATCACGAGAAAGGTATATAAGTTCCCATCTCTTTTGATAACAGGCCACACCTACTGTGCGATCCTCAATCCATTGGTTCATCCGTCAGTCTGATCATTGTTAATAAAGACCAATGTTTTTTCTTCTTCCCGTGATCAATCAACTTCAACACAATCACTAACTCTATCAATTCTTCAAGTTACCAGGCTACTATAATTCACTCACACAAAATCTAAGTTCAATTCCTTGGAATTAAAACGCCAGAGAGAAGAAAAATAGGAATAGAAGAGAAAACAAAGAGAGAAGAAAAGAGAAAAATGAATCTCTCTTCAAACCGATTTGGAGATACAGCCAAAGAAATTTTACGGAGGCACCCAGATGCTTAGATATTGGCGACCAAGGGGAATTGATGTATAGTTTGAGATTGGGGTTCCCTGAGCGAGTACCCGATTGCCTTAATAGAATTTTCCTGCAAAATAGACTATTTTACCCTTCACACAATACATATGATTTTTTCTTTGTCCGGTATCCGAATGACACGTTCAAGTAGTCCATTTTGCGTAATTTTTTCGAGATCTATCAAATGATACTAGTTTCATTTCCAGATTATTGTTTGATTAATTTTTATTTAAATAATCAAGTCAATAACGGCTTAATCGTCTCTTGATCAATCAAATAGTGTTGGCGAGCTTATGGGTCTCTACAACAAGTTCCTTCCCCGCCAAAAGGCGGACTTTTCATCTGGAAAGTCACACAGAAGGGACTCCTTACCTTTAGCTTACTCAACCACATGAAGATCATACCATTTGCCATTTATGCTCCTTGCTTCCAGAAACAACATAACCTGTTATTTTCGGATTTTTGACAAGGTCTCATAGGTATGGCTGAAACTGCACACCCGCTTAGCTTGAATCCCGAACAACCAAAACTAACTACATAGAAATCTCACCCAATTATCACCACCACCACCTGACCAATCAACTTCAACACCCACTCCAATCAACCAGATAACCAACACCACATTAACATTATTCCTCCCACCAACAATGTATATCCAAATCCCACACAGATTCACCAGCATCACCAAAACACTAGAGATGAAGTGGATGAAATGGCATGCATGGTCACTCACTTGTTTCACAACGTGGCATATTAGGCTAGCAAAAAATGCAAATACCTACAACAAGCTAAGGTAGTCTCTAGAACAAGTGCTCCAAACCAGTCTACTTATGCACAAGGAATACACTTGGGCCCAAACTCACCTCCCACCACCTAGTGCAGAATCAACGCCAGTTAAGACCCAACAACATCAGACTAAACGGATGCATAATTTCAGTAGGATGTGTTGGAAGTTAAACCAAGATATTGGTAAAGTTATTAATGGAAGCAACTAGTCGAAGTTGCTGCTAACTAAGTGAAGCAACTAGGTGAAGTTGACGCCGTATTCTGGAAGCAACTAGTTGAAGTTGACACGGCGTGTTTGGCTTGGACGTAAAGTAAACTTGTGAAGCAAGATGTTTGGTTCTAGAAGAGTTCTTTATTTAGAGTTTGGTTCATGTTAGGAAAGTGTCTTTGTTAGAGTTTGATCTTTGTTAGGAAAGTATTTTGCTTGAGAGTCAAGTTTGTGAAACTATAAATAGGTTATTGAGCCATGAGAGTTTGTACACCGAATCGATTATCAATGTAGTCGTTTTATTGCTTCCGCGTTTGTGCTCTCCTCTCTCTTGCTCAATCCTACATTTGGTATCAGAGCAAGGTGAGAGGAAGAGAGAGGAGAAGGAGATCGAGTTAGAGAAGATTCAAAAGTTTTTTCGGTATTACAGAATTGTTTTCATTAAGAGAGAAGTAGCTACGCAAAGATCTGATAAAGTGGTGTTTGGTTTTGCTGGAAAGAAAACGTAAGGTATGTTGCTGCTCCAAGACCTGGTGCTCGTCAAGCTGTGACGGTGTGTCTTCCCCAGGTTTCGAGAGTTTTTAAAAAAAAAAAGGTAAAAAAGAAAATAAAAGAGAATTGTGCGAAGTTTGATGTTAATCGTTGAGATGAGAAGAAGGCGTAGCCATAGTCTTGTTCCTTGTTAAGGAATGTTCCAGTGTCGCGTCAAGGTACGAGAGGCCAGCTGTTGTGAGAAAACCGAAGAAAGCTAGGTTGCAACAAAGGTTAACGCCGGAAAACTGGTGGCTCTGGACATGAGAACCAGAGATAAAGAAGGAGCCAAGTTGGTTTGGGGGTTGGTGTGAGAAGTTCAGTCATAAATGGAGGTTTATTGATCTGTTTCAATTTGTTTGAGAAGATACAGAGTATGATGGTGATGCTGTGAAGATGTTGGCAGTGATGATAAGGTGGTACTGTTGCTCGCGATTCATGGTGTTGTGGTGTTAACGTTGATTGATGGATGAAATATTAGAAGCCAGTAGTGGAGATAATGAGTTAGCTGCATCGTTGGGTGCTGGTGATAAACTCGAGAAGAGAGTTATGTTGCTGTCGACGGTATAAAAAAAAAAAGATTACAATAGGTTAAAACATAGGACCAGCATCATGGGGAGATGGTGTCCACTGTTGTGTTCTTAGGTCAATGGTTTTGATGGTCTGCTCAGAACAAGGAAAGTAATGTTTGGTACGTGTGTTTGTTTGAATCTGTCAAGGTCTTGTGGGAGTAATCTGTTGGCAAGAGAAAAATTGTTTCGATCATATGGGGATAATTAGTAAGGAAAGCAAGAGAATGAAGAAAGCTTCCGGGGCCGAGATTTAGAAAGTCCCTGGTGCCGTTATTGATCACAATGTTGTATCCCTACAACAACTAGACAAACAGAAGGATAGAATTGGTGATAAACACCTCCTAAATCAAGAGATTCAGGCCAAATCTGAGTTCACAAGGAACACATCCATGAAGAACAAAGTTCTATTTGATAATTGATATTCGATTAGATTCCAATACAGACCGACTCGGACCTTATAAGGCTAGGTTGCCCAACTAATCCAACGACCAGCACTTAGCCAGGTGGTTCTCATCTAACCATCTCTTACATTGATAAAAGCACTCACTCTTACACTAACTACTACTACACATAACTACTACTAAACACTGACAGTAACATAATATGGGCACCCTCTCTCATATACCGGGATACAACATTCCAACCTCCTTGAAAACATCCTTGTCCTCAAGGAGGAGAGCAAAAGGAACCAGCATGAGGAGAGATATCGCTTGATACATCTTCAGGAACATTATAGGATCAACGCAAGGGTTATGCCCAGTATCAAAAGGACTAGTAGTGGTGTAGTTTCCTCCAACTCCAACAGTGACCACTGTGATGCCCTTCAAAACTTTAACATGAAGCCTGGCAAGCAATTGTCTATTTCCCTTATCTTCACAACCCGCGGTTTGGCCAGCACCAACACAAACACCACTTGAAGCGCCAGTCATGGTTGTCGAGGTAGGAGCATGAATCTCTATGTCTGCATCTGGAAAATTGATCCTAGAATTCCAGTTGGAGCCAAAATACAAAAATGAAGTAGACCCCATTGGAATTCCCTTGACATTTCTCTCAGTCCATAAACCAGTTGGAAGTAATCTGAACTTCCACCTCAAGTAATCTACCCATATCCACATACAGAGAATTTGAATTACCTTGAGTATGAGTGGAGTTTTCGGAATCCACCTGAGAATTGAAATGGTCCAACTCACACTATCAGCACTCCTGAGATGCGTAGAGTATAATTTGTATTTCCATCTCAAAAGGGCCACCCACAGAAGCATATAGGGGGCTTGGTAACAGAACTCCTTGAAGCAGCATTATGAGCATTAAAGGAAGCATAAGTAATCCAGATAATATAATCATCACCACCATTCAATCGCCACATTAAACTCCCAACCGATGTATCACAAGGTTCTGCTGTCAAAAACTGACCAGAAGTAAAAAACTTGGCTGTAAGCCCCAGTTCAACCGTTAGCTGCTCAAACACTTCAGTATACAACTTCATGAAACAAGTGGGCATTACAAGAAATGTGGGAGCAGAAAGTTGCTGGAAAGATGATATAGTTGCAGATCCATTAGTAGCTTCAAAATGACAAATGAGCTTGGCAAAAAAGTTTGTAGTAATTTGATGACGAATCCTAGCTTCACAGAACATATTACTCCACCAACCAGTTGAGAACAACTTGTATTTCCACCACAAGAACTCAATCCACAAAAGCACATTTAGAATTTGAACCACAAGGAGTAAGACCTCTTCCTGTATATGTATACCAGCGCCAACTTTGAACCATTCACCATAGAGAACTTGTGCAGCATTAATTAGAACAGGACAAGCAAATTCCCCCAAATACGTGTAACACCAATGAGGATATTGGGTTAAATTGCATGTGTATACCTCCAGCAATTGATGGCAGCATGAAGTAAGATGTATATCCCAGTAAAATGTGTGCAAATAAATCCAAGTGGAATGTAAAATCTGGAGCACATCACCGGCTTATCTATCAACTATAACTATGAGTAATTTCACATGAAAACCCTTTGCAGAATTAAACAAGAGTATATTGTCTTTCCCATCATTGGGTACAAACATAAGGTTCATTTTGAACATAATGCAAACAACACAGTCCACTCAAGGCAGAGTTCAAAAGATTTTCGTTAAGCCAATCATAAAAGGAAACACCATCATCAGTAAAACTCCTCAAAACATTATCAGGCAGTGTACCAATTAACCTAACCAACATGCATAACAAAATTCCACTTCTCTCAGTCATTTGAACAAACATCTTCTTTGCACCATGAATGTCAACAGTATTGACATATACAAGAGCAATAGAATTTATAAACCTCAATTCTAAATCATACCCAAGTCTAAGAAACAATTGAAAAATCACCCTACCAGCACATTTACCTCTATCGAATAAAAGCGAGAATCATCAAGTTTGAAGTGAAAACAAGCCATACCTAGAAATTTGCTGTGGAGAAAAAACAATTCGTTCAAACCGTCAACATTTTCAAGGATTTCTGGAAAAAAAATTGGACGCAATTTTTCACACAGAGTTCATTTATGCCATTGTTTGTGAACTGATTCACTTTCCCGATTTTGAATTCCTTTGACCTGATGATGTCAAGAAGATCAGTTTGCTCCACTTTCTCATACCGTAAACTCTCACCAACAGACAAATCATTCTTCTCATGAAATAAAAATTGAGAGAACTGGAAGAATCACCTACTTCAATGACATTGAAAGGAATTGAATCAACCACTTCTGACTGTGTGGAGGTTTTTTCATCATCAATAGACGGAGAAAAGTTGCGATGATATTCCTCCAAGATGTTACTGAAGTTGCGATTATATTCTTGAAAGATGTCGAAACTGGTTGTAGAGGAAGCAAGCTTAGCAGTTAGATCTGTTGATAACGCTTCTAAAGCTGCTTGAAGTTTTTGATTCATGATAGAAAAAAAAATTGAACTGATTTTGAATGAATAGAACGGCTCTGATGCCAATTGTGTATCCCTACAACAACTAGACAAACAGAAGGATAGAATTGGTTTTAAACACCTCCTAAATCAAGAGATTCAGGCCAAATCTGAGTTCACAAGGAACACAGCCATGAAGAACAAAGTTCAATTTGATAATTGATATTCGATTAGATTCCAATACAGACTGACTCGGACCTTATAAGGCTAGGTTGCCCAACTAATCCAATGACCAGCACTTAGCCAGGTGGTTCTCATCTAACCATCTCTTACATTGATAAAAGCACCCACTCTTACACTAACTACTACTACACATAACTACTACTAAACACTGACAGTAACATGATATGGGCACCCTCTCTCATATACCGAGATACAACACACAATTGAGGACTGTTGGTTGCTGTTAGTGGAGTTGAAGGCAGTGAGGATGTTCGAGTTGTACAAGGACAGGGAATCAAGGTTGTTGCTGCCAATATTGGCAGTAGGTGTTGACAATGGTGACGAGAAGAGGGCTCTGGATGTAGTGTATGATGGTGTTTGGATATTGTCTATTGTTGCCCTATTCGTGAATAATAAGAGAGCATATTGAAGGAGACGCATCTCAGACTCGAGATGGTGAATGTTAAAGTGATGTTTCGAAGCCGAGAAGAAGGTTAGAAACTGGTTGATGGTTTTAGTTGCTGTCTTGAAGGGTTCTTGACAGTACTAAGGACTGGAAGGGAGAAACTCGCGTTACCAAAAAAAAAAAAAAAAAGGGTTAACGAAGGAGATTGGTTCGTATGGAGATTGGTTGGTGTTGCTGTGTTTGGTGATGTGGTAGTGAACAAAGGGTTTCTGTGGCAGAGTATTGAAGGATTTTAGAAAATGAAGAAGTTTCGGGTAAGTGGTTGTTTCGAAGGGTTAAGTTATGGATTCAAAATAAACGCAATAGAAGATCAAAGTTGGTATTGCAGATGGGATAGCCTGGTACAGTTTGATTAAGTTGATCGAATTCAGAGACTTAGAATGACAAGGAATGTTGGTGATGTTTGAGCTTAAGGGAGGAAGGTAGCATGTTGGAGTTTAAGCTCAAACATGTTGGAAACCGTGAAGTGTGGTTGAAGAGTTTGTGAGAGAAACTTGGAAAACCTGCAAAGTGTGGCAGACTTTGTAACAACAATATAACGCTTGTGGCAGAAGCGTGATGACAAGATTGTGAGAGAATCTTGAAAAGCAAAGAAGTGTGAAGGTTTCGCAACAATAGCGTAACTGGAACAAGAGAAGAAAACAACAACAAGGTTGTGAAGTAAGAGAAGCAATCACCAAGGGTGATGTGTGAGAAGACAACAAGAGGTAGGCGAGTGAAGTCTATGAGTTGTAGTGAAGCAATCCCAGTGTGGGATTTGAATAGAGAAGTGGAGCAATTCCAGTGTGGAATTTGAAGAGTGAGGTAAAGCTATAATGCTCTGTGTGGAAATCCTTCTTGTAAAGCAGGTTCCAAAATACGAGTGAAGTAGTTTGTATGGAAATCTTGCCTGTAAAGTAGGTTACAAATTGCGAGTGAAGTAGTTTGTATGGAAATCCTGCGAGTGAGGTAGGCAAACAAGAGATGAGGTTGAGCTATAATGCTCAGTGAAGAAAGTAGAAGATGAGTTACAAATTACAAGTGAAGTAAGTTTGTACTAAAGAATTTGGTTTTGTGTTTGGTTAGCAAGTTGAATAGAGCACAACAATAGTATTTCTAGCTTGTTAAGGATTTGTTAAGAATATCTTGGTTTAAGGGAGGATGTTGGAAGTTAAACCAAGATATTGGCGAAGTTATTAATGGAAGCAACTAGTCGAAGTTGTTGCTGACTAAGTGAAGCAACTAGGTGAAGTTGACGCCGTATTCTGGAAGCAACTAGTTGAAGTTGACACGGCGTGTTTGGCCTGGACGTAAAGTAAACTTGTGAAGAAAGATGTTTGGTTCTAGAAGAGTTCTTTATTTAGAGTTTGGTTTATGTTAGGAAAGTGTCTTTGTTAGAGTTTGATCTTTGTTAGGAAAGTATTTTGCTTGAGAGTCAAGTTTGTGAAACTATAAATAGGCTATTGATCCATGAGAGTTTGTACACCGAATTGATTATCAATGTAGTCGTTTTATTGCTTCCGCGTTTGTGCTCTCCACTCTCTTGCTCGATCCTACAGGATAACTATCAGCAGCAGAGGAATTGGTGAAGATAAACATAGATGGTGCTGCAAAATGACACCCAAGCCAAGCAGGTGCAGGGACCATATGCGGAAATCAACACTGAGACATTACTGATGGAATTTTAGATAGTGGTAAGAATGAGTTCGTAAGACTTGTGAAAGCAATTGAATTTAGATTTATTTAAACTAAAAGTAGAGAAAATTTAAATCCAAATTTGTTTTTTTTTTTAGAATGAAAATAACCAAGACACTAGATTCCACTATTACACATGAATAAATGATGATAAAAATTCCAAAACTCTAATTATTTTTAAAATCTCTTTTTCTTAATTCACAAATTTTCAAGCATATTTTCAAACATTAATTGTATCCCTTAAGCATAGATTATCTAACCAAAGCATAACCTATCTAATTGAATCACAACTAATTAGGAAAAATTATGCAAACAATTAAAATTCTACAAAGTAGTGATTGAGTGAAGTATAAAATACAAATTAGAGAAAAATAGAATAGTTACCAATTATTCATGCATAAATAGCTTCCTCCGTGCCTTGATTACGTGAGAATTAGCTCATCATTATCATGGAAACATGCTCAAAATTCATCTTTATTAATGCTCAAAAATGGTTCACAAATGATGAAATGGGAGAAAAATGAATAAAACCGGGTTTTGTAACACTTATATTTGTTACAAAATCAATTGTTACAGAAAACGATAAAGGAATACCGTCACTGGCACTGTTGAAGAACGACGGTCTTTTAGGGTCTTATGTTCTTCGTACCTCCTTCACCAGCAGAAAAATTGTTTTTCCTGCAACTTCGATTTTCCGATTATGTGCTGCTCCCAACTACTCCCAATTCTCTCTACCCCTTTCCTCTACATCCCAGAAGCTATTATAACCCAGAAGCTCCTCCAAATCTCGCCAATTACTCCTAACAATCTTCACAGTAAAGAAATATTATTCTCGGGAATAATTTCTTATTTTCTTTCTCTGCGTGACATGAAATGTTCTGTTTATCTCTTTACGCGTCAAATATCCCTCAGTCAATGCAGAATAACATTCCAGGATAATATATCTTCCAATCAATGAGTGTCTTCCATATTATCTCAGAAATATATTCCGAGAATAATACACCCTCTGTTTGATGAGATTCTGTGATTTAATTGAAATGAATGCACTTACCACCCCTGTTGTGATCTAACAGGCTGGTACATATCCGAAGCAAGATGAAAATCCGACTGCATCTTCCTCAAAATACCAAACATCAAGTACGCAGGAACTGGAAATTTGAATCCAGAATTCCCGCCAAAATTTTCTTTTAAAACGATGAGGGTGAAGTGCCCTGGATCCAAAACACGGGTGCCTTTAACAGCTCGACTGCCTTGGGGGTGCCCTTATCCATTTTTTTAGGGTGCCTTTAGTAATTTTGGTGGGTGCCTTTAACACTTTTTCTGGGGTGTTTTCAACATTTTTTCGGGGTTCCTCCGGTGTATTTCTTGGGTGCTTCCGGTGCATTTCTGGGGTGCCTTTAGTACTCTATCCTGGGGTGTAAAGCACCACTTTACGAGCCAATTTCGTCGCAAGAGCTTATTTCTCTAAAAATACCTACAAAGACATAAAACACCATAATAAGTACAAAAATGGGTACTAATAATATATACAATAGAGATGAAAATAGACACATAAATGCGTCTATCAATTACCACAAGGGATCACAACTGCACTCATAACAGAAGCTAGGGGATGACTATGGGAAACCAGGATTGCAATGCAAACTTTTTTTGAGGCAGATTCTATGTCTACGGTGAACTTCATCAAGATAGAGAAACAACTGCGGTACCTAACAACGTGATCAAACTAAACACGTTCCAACAAATCCCAACTGCCAGTAACATTTATGCCTACAAAAATGGCCTAGCTAACAAAGTTGTAGCAAATTAACTGCACCACCTGCCAAGCTCCAACACCTTGGTATGAGAATACGAGAACTCAAGATTTACCGTGGGATCCCCACCAAAGGTTTTATCGAGAAAGAGGACTTGCTGGGACCCACAGAACCACCAAACATCACCCCATACTTTTCTATGCTTGCGGGCCCACGGGTCCCACCAGGTTATTTTACTCAGGCCAACCCTCGACTCGGATCCCACGGTGTACGTAATTCTGATGAGAATACTGTTTTCCTGATTTCCTTCGAAATGGTATCTGATGACTACCTCGGGGTAACTTTCCCCAGTGTGTAAGTTTGGTTTTGTCCTTCAGTATTACCACAAAAAAAGTGGGAATTATATAATTGTCCCTCATTTTCATGGGTTTCCCAAATACCCTTATGGGACAATAAAAATACCCCTCACCAATTACGGGCCCATCAGCGGTCCATTAACGTTTTTCTTCTTTCTACATTTAACCTTCCTCATTTAATCTTCGAACATTCAGAGAACATAGAAAACTAAATTGAAAACCTCCACCACCGTCTCCATCGCTACCACCACCATCTCCGTCACCATCTCACAACCAACACCAATACCAGTGCCACCGCCACCACCATTACCACCTACCACCACTACGAATGGAGAATACAATGGAAAATCAATAAAAAAATCAATTTCAGATCTGGAAAATATCTTAAAGCCATCGCCACCACCACTGCTATCCCATGTGATGACGGCTGGTGAAGAAGAGAGATCGATGGTTTTGCGCTTAGGATTCATGAAACGAATAAAGAAGATTTCGCTCTCTCGTTCTCATCTGTTGCTGCTTTGACAGAGAGGGTAGATACTCATCTGTTGCTTATCTATCGTGAATTGAAGAATGAGGGGATCTAAGATTCAAATTGAGGAGATGAAACAACGTTTGATTGATTCATGGAGAGCTGGATTTAGTTTCTATCGAGAAAATTCAGGGAAGAAAATGGGTTTGCTGCCATTGATTCACAGATGCGGAAGGAAGAATCGATGAGTCTGTGAGTATGAATGATGTTAGGGTTTTGTTTGAGTTTAATTTCACAAAGATGTTGTTCATGTTCTAAAACCAAGAAACAATCAGGTGAATGAGAAATGGGAAAGATAATGAATTTGAGTTTTAATAGGAATTGAAGTTGGTTTTTGTTTGAATTAGGTTTGAGTTTTGTACTCGAATTGGAGATATTCAGAAAGTGATTTTAATGTTTCTGAAGTTGAGTTAAGGTATGAAGGTTTGCTGCTGATGAAATTGATGATGGAGATTGTGTTGTATCTGGTTGGAATGATGAATTAAGATCAGTCATGAAGATAGTGGTGGTTCTGGTTGTTGTGGTGTTGGTGGAGATTCTGTGTGCTGGTGGTGGTGGTGAGGTTGGAACGATAAGTTGGTGTATACTACTTCATCGACTTTGAAGGTAAAGACTGAATCTATTTTGAATGATGTACATTTAATTTAAACGTTATCGTAGTTTTTGTGCTTATCATCCATTTTAAGAAACTATAATTGAATAGTTTTGTGTCTGTTTTTGTTTGGGGTGGTGGGGGTGGATTTTGTTGTAGTAGTGAGGGTGGTGGTGGTGGTGATGACAGCATTGGTTGTGTATCAACTCATGTTGTTGATTCCTTTTTCAGCGGATCAACAACCGTTGTTGATCCCATTTATGGGATCAACTCCCGTTATTGACAACATTTTTTATGGGATCAACTACTGACTCCTATTGTTTGATGTGGTGATAGATGATGTTATAGTGGAGATGATGGTAGTGGTGGTTGTTAAGGTGCTGGTGGTGCCTTTTGTTGGGAGGGTGGAATCAACAATGGAGATTGACTTATTTTGCAACTATTTTGGCTTCAGGAGCAGATTTGGAAACTACTACATTGGGATTATGCATGTATCAGGTACTGAAATCACCAACAATGCATGATATTAATAATTTATGGGATCAACTCCTGTTGTTTACTCCATTTTTATGGGATCAACTACTGTTGTTGACAGCATTTCCTTGGATTAGTATAATTATGCTTGTAGTTTAAATGCTTTGATTTTTATAGTTGTAAATTCTTCAAAATGTTGAATTTGTGGTGCAATGGTAGCATGACTGATTCCACGTCAGATGATGCGTGTTCGACTCACGCCAAATTCACTCAATCGTATATGTCATTTTGTATCAAACTTAGGTTGTTGGAGGCCATAGATGGTTGTTCCAGAGGTTATATTTTGCAATTTGTCAGATAATGATTTGGATTTGAGATTTTTGATTCACTGCCCTAGCACGAAAGGGCTTGACGTGTTGAAGTTGATTCACTACAGCTTTTTTTGCATCTTTTTTAGGTTTCATACTTGTTGGATGTTCTTTTTTTTAATGCTTTTTTGGTTTGGAGTTGTTATGTTTTGTAACGACATACATTCTGATTTGTTTTTATGAATGTTATTCTTTTGTTTCTTAAGGATATGTCAGTTTGCAGGTTCCAGGTTTATTGGTTTTAACAGGAAACATACTTATATAAATATGTTGATCTCATTTTTTGTGGATCAACTTCCATTGTTGATCCCACTTAAAGGGATCAACTTTTGTTGTTGACCCATTCACTGGGATCAACTTTGATTGTTGACACAATAAAAGAACTAGAATATGTATTAGTAAAGTTATTTTTGAACTTTTATTTTTGGATTAACTTCGGTTGTTGACGCCAAATTTTGACGGCGGCGGTGGTGGCGGCTGCGGAAAAGAGCGGCAGCGGTGACAGCAATGATAATGGTGGTGATGGTGGTGAAATATTAGTGGCGGTAGTGAAATATTAGTGGTGGTTATAGTTAGTAAGTGGTGGTGGCGGTGCTGGTGGTGGTGGTGGTAGTGGATGTGAAATAAGAATTTTTTTTGTTAATGGATAGGGATAAGGTTTTTAATGAAAATAATTATAAGTGAGGGTATTAATGTAGTCTAATTATTAATGGATAAAGTTTTTAAATGATAGGTGTATATTTATTGTTGTATAAGGGTATATTTGTTGGGTGTCAAAACTATGGGTATTTAAATAATGTACCCAAAAAAAACATGACTTGTGTTAAACAATATGGTGGAGTGAACAGGAACCGCACCAACGCTTCAAAAAAAAAAAAGGGAACCACACCCACCCAACCCAAGTATTAGAAGCAACTTGATTTTACAATGTGGTTACCAAGAAAATCCCTTACAGCTCGTTCGCTTGGGAGAATTGGAAACCTAAGAATTCAATTATGGGGTAATCCAATTCCTGGAATTGGATTCCAAGGAATTCAATTCCAATCCTAAAAATTCGTGTTCGGTTGAGGTAATTCAATTATCTTTGTTTTTACCCCGGAATCCAATTCCATTGCATTATTGGACCAATGCAATGGATATCTACTATTTTGGAGAGAATTGGATTCCTAGGAATCAAAATTCTTAATTACAAAAAGTTCATTTACAACGTTCGGTTCAAAGAATTGGGCGCATTCCCTAGGAATTGTATTCATGGGAATCCAATTCTTTGAAACGAACATGCTGTTAGTTTAGCAATTTCAATGACAAGCTAAAGAGAAGCTGATAGAAAATAAATATCACTCATAATCATATCCTCGGTCCAAGTAGATTGAATCTTATTATGTAATGGTCTACTTTTAAAAGTGTTGATTTCTTTCAAGGAATTTTCCTATCATTTTCGGTCAACCCTACTTCCCTTTTTTCTAAAAATCAAAGCATTAGCCAATTCACCCGATGTGATGGAAGCTCTCCAAACTTGTATTCTCTTGATGAAGACAATCCTTGAACTAAAATTGGGATTTTTGAAAATAAAAAATGATGTACTAATATTTTTCTATTACCACCTCTGTGCTAATTCCTTTGTGTCGAAAAAAGGGCTCAAACCTGAATTAGGAGACTCATGAATAATACTATATAGACTACACTATAAAACAAACAGTGAGACCAGGACATGCTGCTTGAAACCAATCCAATCAGTCTTGCATGGTCGTAAGCCATTCCCTTTCTCCTCTGATAACTCCGAATATCCCGAGCATCAGTCCGACTGGAGCTTCTTTGTTATTTCTCTTCCGGCAGCTTCCATGATTAGAAACTACGCGGGATTGAAATTGTTACCATGCATGCATTTTATAAAAGAGTCCAGTTCTGAGAACCCAAATTCTCTCTGCAATGAAGGAGATGGTTGTTGATACACAAAGAATGACAAATGATGACTATCAGGATCATTTCTTGGCTTTGCAGTCTCTAGAATTTTGAGGTACCCTTCTCTATCATAAGATGCCAGTGTGTTTTGACCAGCAATCGGCAATCCACTATCCCAAGCTGAATTTAGAACCTGCAGAAGAGATAGGATACTTTTAGAAACCTAATATATGAGGATTTTATGCTAAGAAGAAAAAAAAACCTTTACGGACTCAACTAATATCTTGTTCAAGCCTTAAAAATAGATAGCATTTGTAATTAATTTATATACCTGCCAACTCAAACCATCCGGATCAGCAAAAGCTTCATCGTTTCCCTCACCAGAGTACAGCAAACGTGGGAACACATACTTCATCGTGACAGAATGTTTCTTAAGAACATTAAACAGTGGAGAGTAACCATCATGATTTGTTGGATTGTAGAATCCTGCCGCCAGCTCGGCTGCATGGCTTGAAGTCTTATACCACCAATAAACTGATGGAATCTGCAGATTCAACGATTTTAGGGTAAGAATTCTTCTCCGTGGCAAATCTCAACTCAGTTAGGAAGCAATGCATGTGCATACCTTCACAATTAGCTCTGTCCCTTCAAATGCAAGACTTGCAAGAGAAAGGACATTATCTGCATGGTCTACTAGGGTCTGCGCATACCACTGGAGAAAAAAACGCCCGTAATAGTTGTCATAATCACCTCGATCACAGAAGAACCCTGTTTCATGAGGCCTTGAATTATATTGACCTGCATTATCAGGTCCCCTTGCCCAAAACAAGTGTCCACGCACTTTAGCTGCTTTTCGCAGACTTTGCTGTAAATATTTGTCATAACACTGCATGGCATCGCAAATATCATGATAAGAACTTACGACAACAGAATTGATATCTCATCTCTGCAGACATGTATAATTCAAAAAGACCTTGAACACTGAATTTACAAGATAGCATGCTTAAATAGTTTAATAAACATACAAAATGTTTACATACGCAATCATCATGGAATAGTCACATCAACTAAACCAGAAAGTTGTTCGAGGCAACTGAGTTTTGATATCAATTAGTGATTTTAACATGAACCTTTACTAGCACCCGTCTGGGTAAAGGAATTACAATACCCCAGCTCAACCACATGATAGACAGTATATAACTTCTATTTGATTGCATGCGGTTGCTATTAATTTTGGTAGAACAAGATTGCAGAGGTAACTAACACATTCTGGTTTAGAAATATAAGTAAAGTGACTGAAAACAGAAAGAGAACAATGCTTGTCTCTTGTGTCTTTTCATAGCTACTATGACCATAATTGGCAACTTTTTTGAGAAATGCATAAAAGATCACAATAGTACAATATTGCTACCTGTAGTTTAAGATCGATACAGTGAGCATAATGATAGAGCAATAAAATGTCGAGTCAATTTATATTAAATACCTGAAACTCACCGATACCAGGGTATGTCCATCCCATTTTTTCTGGAAATGCAGGGTACTTTAACTCTCCAGAAGCACCAAGTCCAATTTCAATAGCAGAAATGAGGCCCTCCACAAACAAGTCATCAAACTCTGTTCGGAAGCTTCTGATGAAGTCAAAATAAACCTGTTCACATATTTAGGGATTGCTTTAGGGACCAGAATTGAAACACCATAATATTCACAAAAGAACTATAGAAAGCTGTTCTGACTGATACACAGTTTGGGTTGAATTTGTTTTCTTCCAGCTGGTTATAACAATCGATAGCTCACACACACACATGTTGGTGGGAGGGGAGTCATTTTAAAGTAAAGCATGTCATAATAAGCACTACACCAGAAACCAGAGAGTAAAGAAATACAGTAATTTGTAGAAGGAGAACAGGAGAAATATGATAAAGGTTCCACGATATAATGCATAACAGATCAAAAAAAGCGCATAAATCACAGTTCAATACCTCTATCCCAGTTCTTCCTTTTAATGCTCTTTCCTTGTCTATTCCCCAAGATAGGCATTCAGTGTTTCTTCTTCCTTCACGGTCAGTGAAGAAGATATCTTGGTTATCTCTTCCAAGATCTAGAACCCACTTAGGTAGAGAAACTGGTATATCCCCAGATTCATTTACATCTGACTCATGAAATGCCATTACAACCTTCACAAATAAAATAAACATCATAGAACCCCTTCAACAGCTTTCATGATAACTATTTCCAATTCAAGGACAAATTAGGAGGAGATTTCACATGCATCACCATAGCGTTTGAAGCATAGAAAAACTCGAACATGTAAGCATTCTAATCGACTAAAAGAGAACATTGAACCTCTATGGTTCATAGACGAATCTTTCAGACAAATTACTGCAGAGTGTAGGTGAACTGATATGCTTATAGTACCAAAACATCCTTAAAATGTTACCTGTATTTTCATCGCGAACTGACGAATGATGTCAAACAGGTCTCTATAACCATCCCATGTGTATTTTTGTGGGTTCCATCCTTCGACAATACCCCACCAACACTGAACAACCACACCATCTACATGCAAAGACTTCAGCTGAGTTAGCTCCTGTCTAATGCCTTCTGGATCAACCAATTGGCAGAAGTTATTGATAACACCAGTCTGTCACAGTAACAACCAACGATTTGAAGGGATCAGATCCAAACTTGAGAATTTGTTCATCCACATAAACTGGTGAAATAATATAGCCAGGCATGAAAATTACTATACTAAACACAGCTATTTCAGCTTTGCACACTGGTTAAAGTTTCAGCATGTAAACACTTACGGGAAGCATCACATAAACAGGAATGTACGGAGTTCCTGTATAATCACCCACATGCTCTTGAGGACCAACATCACGCATAAGCTGCATCAACAACGGAAACACTGAGACCAACGCGAGGATAATAAAGCAACAAATAGAAATATAAGCCACAAGGCCAAGCATGGAGACTCAGATTATCCACGAATTTGTCGCCAAAGTCTCTCAAAGTATACAAATGGCCCAATTTTTTGTGATAACAACTTGTTGCTCACACTGTCATGTGAAAAGTTTAATAGCAGGTTTTCTTGATACATACATGAACTCACCGTCAACCAAGCTTTCGTTCATTTCAAGAATGAACAAATTGGTGAAACATTTATTTGATCATAATCATTCAAAAAGGGTTAATGTTATCCCTTATTTCTACTTGTACAGAATCTCCAAACAACTACTTTACCTGATCAGCCTCTAAGCATTGAGATGGGTTGACACGGTTCTTCGGACCTCTTTCTGAATCAAGAGACACGGCAGGTGACAAATTCCCTTCGATTCTGTGAACAGGAGTTTGGCAGTCTAAAGGTGCCTTTGTTGAGCAATTCTTCAATGCTGTTGTAGATACGGGACTTTCAATGGATCTAACAGGATATGGTATCTGCAAATACATAATTGAGAGCCCATAGTGAAAAAAAATATCAATTAGGGCAAGCACGAAATCAAAATTAGCTACCTTTCTAGGTCAGAATTTTGAATTTTAGAATGAAAAAAAGAACCCTAGAAAATAAAGTAGATACCATTGGAGAAGGAGGAATGTGAAGTGGAGGAGGCGGAGCAGGAGAAGAACGATAAGTGGTACCATCAGGATCAACAGACCAACCAGCTTGACGAGCTAAAGCAGCAAGAACATCATTCATATCAGCTCTAGCAGGTAATGTAAAATTACCATATTGACGAAGACCTGCTAACATTCTACTTGTAATTGCTCGTCTATGCCTTTCTCTTAATTTTGTTCTTTCTTTTTCCCTTTCTCTCTCTTTCTTTCCCTTTCCTCCTCCTCCTCCACTGTCGTTAGGACTCATACTCTCCATTTCTATAGCTGTTGCTTCTGCTGCTGCTCTTGCTGCGAAACCCCTTGGTCTACGCTGTTGATGTGTCTGTACTTTTTGTTGCTCTGAACTATTATCACTCTGGGGTTCCATCTCCCCTCTCTCTATCTCTCAATAAACCTCACTTATTCTCTCTGCCTGCAACTCTCATGTCTTTCTCTCTTTCTGTATATCGAGAGGAAAAGTTTATTTAGGCAATGGACAAGGAAACCTATTGACACACCAGGTGAGCCCTTAATTTTTTCTGGGACCCACACATTCTGACGTCACTTGAAAGACACCCCATAACCGAGAGATCTTGGCCATTGATAACAATATATGAGGTTATCAGAATACATACATAAAATAGAAAATATGATACTTGGATTTTGGATTATGAGAATTAATGATAGCTTCTGAATGGATGGATCCTCTACTAATATACTCTTGTAAGTAAGAATACAAATCTTTAATACAGTAAGTATACAACAAAGCTTTGAGCAACAGTGCTCAAACAGATTAAAAAAAGCTCTTCTTCATAGCATTTGCTTACACGGAATGATGAATGCCTTGCAATTACTACGTACCAGCAAACACCCCTGCTGCTGATCCATGATATTAAGCGACCTGTACATATTTGGTTTTAAGGTACAATGGTGCCTTCTTTTTTTCAAAGTTAAGCAGGAAACGGGTACTGCTTTTAAGATATGGACACGTTTCTTTAATGAACTAATCACCAGATGATCTTAGTTTTGATGCCTGAGGTACTGCCTTCACTTGTTGTCAGCCACGACTGCCAGAGATACACTGTTGTGAAATTCAGTTAGAACACCAGTTTCAGGGATTTATACCAAATCTTCAAGAAAATAGTCCTAAACCTCCAACATGTCATCTACATTGCCACTGATACTACGGCTATGACCAGCTGCTTTTATCTCCATCGCCAATTCATCCAACTTGGCATATATTGCTTCACTATGTGGGTGTTTTTGGTCCCTGGACGTGAAATAGTTCGTAACACCACCAACCACAATCCAACTGCACCCAACTTGTTTTCTATAACCCATCTCTCTCATCCCTTGTCTCACTGTATCAGCATTTTCCCACATTCCCTCCTCAGCATATATATTTGACATCAGAACGTGATAACCAGCAATACGATTTCCTTCCTCCAACTCAAACAATCTCTCAGAAACTACTTGCCCCAATTCAAGTTCTCCATGAATTCTACATGCCCCAAGAAGTGAACCCCAAATTCCCACAAGATTACCCTCATCACCTAATTTCTCGGCAAACTCATAAGCCTCCGCCACTCTTCCAGCCCTACCTAGCATGTCCACAACACAGCAATAATGCTCAGCTGTGCGTTTGATTCTGTACTCCCTCTCCATTGATTCAAAAATTTCAAGACCTTCATCAACTAAGTTGGAATAACTACAAGCAGACAATATTGCAACAAATGTGATTGCGTCGGGTTTCATGTTAGACCCTGACATGGATCGAAACAAAGACAGCGCTCTTTCACCTAACCCATGCTGGCCAAAGCCAAGTATCATGTTGGTGTATGTCACAGAATTGGTGTCCTGAATCATATTAAAAACTCGCTCAGCATAATTTATAGAACCACATTTGGAGTACATATCTAACAGAGCAGTACCGACAAAGACATTTAGATCCATAGAGTGGCGAAGAGCGAAACAGTGTAACTGTTTACCTACACTGATTCCACCTACTAAACTGCAGGCTGGAAGAACAGAGGACAGTGTTACAGAATTAGGTACCTCATTCTTCTCGATCATCTCCCTTAGGGCACTGAAAGCTTGTTCAATCTGCCCATTTTGTGTGTAACCCGCAATCATTGAATTCCATGTAACTAGATCTCTAGAATGGATGCAATTGTTTTCAAATATCCGTTTTGCAGTATCAATTAAACCAGATTTGGCATACATATCAATCAGATAGCTATCCATTCCTTCAAATCGAATTCCGTGTCTAAAGAGATAAGCATGAGTTTCTTTCCCAATTCTATGGTTCTTAAGATTCGATGCTGCAGATAGCAAAGCAGTGGCAGTGACTGAATCAAGTAAGATTCCTTCCTTCTGCATTCCGTACACTAACATCAATCCTTCATCATCCAACCCGTTCTGCACAAAAGCAGAAATCATGGTATTCCAGGAAACGACATCTCTTTCAAGCATCTTGTCAAAAACTCCAAATCCTACCCCGACATAATTGCACCTCGAATACAAAGAAATGAGTGCATTTGAAATAACTACAGAATGTACCATTGAATTCTTAATAAGGTAAGCATGTAACTGTTGCCCCAATTCTAATCTCTGTAACTGAGAAACTGCTGTTAGAGTAGTAAGAAAAGTCACAGTATCAGGACTAATCTGGTCCAACTCAAGGATTTGAAGAAACATCTCGAGAGCTTCATCATAAAGGTCATTCTGTACATACCCCCCAATCATGGTATTCCAAATCTCAATATTCCTCTCTCTAGACAAACTGAAAACTTGTCCAGCGGTATCGATGTCACCAAGCTCAGAAAACATGAAAATTGCTGAACTCACAGCAAACAAATCACTAGCATAATCAGTACCCAATTTAAGAAGCAATCCATAAAGAACAGCAGAACTCTTGCAATCCTCAATTCCCGCAATTGCCGGAAAGACATTAATAAAAGTAACAACAGTGGGTTTAATACCCATATTCATCATAGTTTTGAACAACTTCAACGCTTCTAAATATCTACCTGTTTTAGTATACCACGATATCATGGTATTCCAAGCAATAGCATTTCTCTTACGCATATTACCAAACACTCTCTGTACTAAATCGACTTTAACAAACTCGCGTTTATCATCTTCCAGGAATTCCAAACATGGGTTTAAACAATTAGAGTACATATTGAGAAGTGAATTACTAACAATTCTAGTAAGACTAGAATGAGACCTTAAAACTTGACAATGTATAATTTTTCCTAACTTGAGTTGTTTAGTTTCAGCACATGCTTTAAGTGCAGAAGAATAAGTATAAAAGTCAGATTTAGAGAATGAATTTGCCATTCTAGAATAAAAGTTAAGAGCTTCATTAGGCATACCGTTACAAATGAAACCAATGATAATTGTATTCCAAAGAACAGTATTTGGTTTGGGAATACTTTCGAAGAGATGACGTGCTAAATCAGGTCGACCTTGTTGACATAATTGGCTTAAACGAGCTCGAATTGTAGGAACTTTAGCGGGTTTTGAATTTGGAGATGAATCAGTTGAGGGGTTGTTTTGTTGCAGGGGTTTTGAGGAAGTGGGTTTGGAAGGTGAGGAAATTTGATGAGTTTTATGATGAACGTGAGGAGAAGAAGCCATGGCCATTGCCATGCTGGTCGTTGTTGTTGATGTGATTTTGCTTTCGGTGATGTGTATCTCCTCATAATATTTTTATTATCTATCTTTTCTTTTCCTATTTATCTCTCTCTAAAGAGTTTGGTGACTTTAGTCTATTTATGGGTTAAAAGTTAAAAATTACATGTCTCTGAAACCCAGAGAGAGTCATGGTTCGCCGGATCTACTCATGGCTCCTCGTATCAGGTACGCCATATTGGTACAGTATTTCTTTTTTATTTTCTTCTTCTCTTTTCATAAACGTTTTACCTATTTCCCATCCCACTTTCCCTATATCCCATCCCAATTATCCAAATCAAATTTTGTACAACTCAGTTTAATTTGGATGAATAAAACTCACTCAAATATTCTCTAATCTCCGTGATTAACCTAAATTTTTACCACCGTCGCCAAATTAATTTGGTTTGAAAATTAGTTTGCAAATCAATCTTAATCAAGTTTTGAGTTTGGATACCAAAACTTACTTATATTCCCGTAGTACAATTCCCGTCCACTAATATAAAATTATTAGATTGAGTTAATGCAAATATCCAATCAAAACCTAATTGAAAAGAAATTGAATATCCCCTTTTGTGATCACACTGTAATTTTTGGGTTTGTTATATGGGTGTCAAACCTTCATTAAACCATGTTCATGGAACATTATTGGATATCGATGGTATATATAGGCAGCGATGTGATGCTACCATCGTGTTAAATAGGTTGCAGTAATGATAAAGATAGGCTAGGGTTTGAGAGAAGAAGAAGGAAGACGGTGGTTTAGAAGACGACGGTTACCTTTAGAATATTATGATAGGGTATGTTTTGTATACCCACCTTAAAAAGAGTTATATAAAATTTGATTTGGATAGGTGGGATGGGATTTAAGGAAAGTGGGGATGGGAAATAGGTAAAACCTTCGTAAAAGAGGAAAAATTCCCATAATATATTAATCTCATAATCTCATAAAAACGGGTAGCTAGTTAAGCTGGTCATCCTCGTTCCTCAAAGGTTTGATGCGCTCCAGGAGGTCCCAGGTTTGAGTTCCCCATTGCGCTCCAGAAGGTCCCAGGTACGAGTCCCCCATGTATCGATTCTGTTGATGACATGGAAGGTAGAGTTAACTTGCCCCCTTGCGACATAATCAGTTCCCCTATCCGCTTCGGCTCCCTTGGACGGTTCCTCGTGATGCTCGTTGGTAGGCTAGCACGACAACATGTTCAACTAATGTAGTAGCTGGTGGGCTAGCACATTTTCAACTAATGTAGTAGTACGTTGTTGGAGCTTTTGACGTGGAAGGTAGAGTTAGCTTGGTGGAAATTGAATTATTGTCCCTCCTTCTGATGGGCCTTCACAAATATCCCTAAGCCTCTTTACAAATATCCCTGATGGCATAATTGAAATTATCAATAGAAATATATTTTGCAATATCCCTTATTTAACATTTCCCTTCTTCGTTTCATTAGCACTCATATAAAAATCAACTGAATCCACGACCACCAACTCCACCGCTGCAACCACCAACACCTTCTCTGTCGCCGTAACGACAAACCAACACCACCACAACCACTGCCTCCATTTGTATCTCCATCGCCACCATTGAGATTTGAGATTTAACTCAATCGAAAGTTTTAATTAATCGATTTCATATTTGAAATTTGTGAAAACTAATTTTATGATTTCAAAAACTTTAAACTTTATGATGAAATTCATAGGGTCAGTAACGGTGGAGGTTGGTGTTTTTGGTGCTGGACTGGTGGTGGTAGTTGGATCTGCGTCACATTTGGTTAATTAAATGTGATGGAAATCGGTGATAATATTGAATGTGTATTATCAATTGAAGAAGGAGAAGATCCTATTTGTACCAATTCTACGTACCCACTTATTCATCAGGTATGCTTCCTTTGAAGTTTCTTTTAGTGATGGATTGTTGTATTTGTTAAATTTGATTATAAGATTTGATTATTTTTTTATATACTTAGGGTTGAATTTAGGTATAAATGGTTATGGGTTTGATTTTTTTTTCTCAATTTGAAGGGCTCTCCATAAATACAGTTTCAGGGATTCATTGGTGTAATGTTTCCTAATAAATAATGTTCAATTCATTTCATATTCATTGGTGTAATTTCATATTTTGTGGTTTTTTGAAAATTTTGGTTTATGGGTGTGGTAGTGGTGTGATGTTTGGTTGTAATGGGGGCGTTGGACTGGTGGTAGTGTAGGGATTGATGGTTGGCTTATTTTGTTGGTGTTGGACTGATGGCGGTGGTGGTGGTGGTGTTGTTGGGGTTGTTTTGTTGTTGGTATTAGTGATGGAGCTAGTTTTTGGAGTTAGTGGTTGTGTATTTTTTGGTGTTGAACTAGTGGAGGTGATGTTGGTGATCTAATTTTAGTTGTACAATATGGAGACTTTCAAATGGTGTTTCGATATTCTTTTCTCACGTTTAGTAAGCAAGCCATCTAGCTAGTTTCAAACATATTTCTTTTCAATGTCTGAATAAAATGTCTTTAGAACAATGAAACTTTTTTTTCTTTAGTCTCTTGGGCGGACATGTTGAATCATTGCTGTGATGTAAATTTTTTGCACATCATTCTATATACTTTTGTACATAGTAGTTAAGAATTTCAGAGTGTAACTAGATGTCTGCACTTGGTTTCTATAGGTGGAACCATTATTGGACTACGATAAGTTATCAAAGGGAATTGTTTTTACAACTGATCGGTCATATCATCCAGGTGAGAAAGTAAGTATCAACTCCTCCTTTTACTGCTGTCTGTTAGATAATCTTTTTTGGTGTTTTTAACAATATACTTGAATTGTTTAGTGGTATGGAAGTAGTTAAGATTGTCACCAGAATTCGAAGTTATAAATTAAGATATTTGAAGTTGATATTAGAGGTTTAGTGATTTTTTGTTAGTCGAATCCTGCCACCAATTTTGTTACAATTTGGTTAGTTGACGACTTCATTCAGTAACAAAGTTTTCTATGTGTTGTTGTTGCTTTCGTGTGAAATTGATTTGCAGAGATATCAAATAGCTTTATTATACTATTTCGAACCAACACCAAAAAGATGAGCAGTTAGCAAGGTCTGATTCCGATTCTTATTTTAGCAATTTTATCTCTTTAGAAATGACATATTTGTGAGATTGGTATGATGCCCAGTTGTTCGTCATAGTTGTTATTCAAAATTGTTCACGTACATCTCTGGACTTCGATTTTTATAGGATCAATTACGGTTGTTGGTCCCATACTACTGTTGTTGACCCAATTTTTTATGGGATCAATTACTATTGTTGATCCGATCAACTCCTATTGTTGACAACATTTCCTTAGATTAGTATAATCATACTTGTAGTTTAAATCATGCTTGTAGTTTAAATCATGTAAAGTTCTTCAAATGTTGAATTTGTGATGTAATGATAGAATGGTAGTTGAACGGTGGTGGTGGAATGGTAGTTGAATGTTGGTGGTGGTGGTGCTAGTGGTGGTGGAATGGTGGTGGTGGTACAGGTGAAGTGGTATAGGAAGGAGTTTGTTCCATTTTGAAACAAAAAAAGAATATTATATGGGTGAGGGTATTAAGGTAATCTAATTTTAAATGTAAGGTTATTAAAAAGTAGGGATATATTTATTGTTGTATAAGGATATATTTGTAGGGTGTTAAAACTAGGGATATATAATTAATATACCCGTTAGCTTCCCCCCTTGCGACATAATCATCCCCCTATCCGCTTCGGCTCCCTTAGATGGATCCTCATGAGGCTCGCTGGTAGACTAGCACGGCAACATGTTCAACTAATGTAGTAGTACGTTGTTGGAGCTTAGCTTGTAAGGCTTCCAACTACTTTCTTGTAATAATGCTCTTTATCCAACGATATGATTAAATATAAGATGATATAGGATTTCTCAACATCATTACACTATCAACAGATCCAAAGTATCTCCATCAATTCTTGACTATCCAATCTAATTTTACAGACTTATAAACCATTTCAAAACTAGTTTGTTTGACTGCTAGGATTCCTAAACATCATTACACTATCAACAGATCAAAAGTATCTCCATCAATTATTAGCTATTCATTCTAATTTTACAGACTTATAAACCATTTCAAAACTAGTTCGTTTGACTGCACAGAGTAATGGTTAGATCAAATCCAACCCCGTAATATCAAGAACATGTAAGTCTAGCTTACACGAACTAAGGTAATCATAGTATCTTACACCTAAATCTAAATAACAAAGTATTGAATAACAGTAATTAAAGTAACAAAGGTTTTCTAAAAGAGTCTTTTGAGGTCTGGATCGGAATGAAACTGCTTGAATCGGCGTTGGAGTCTTTGTAACGGTTGTTGTTGTTGTAGTTGATGAACTAGTTGAAGAACTTGATGTTGTTGTAGTTGTCTTTCTTTCCTTTGCAATATCTGAAGTTTTTCTCACTGTTATTCTTTTTTCTTTTCTTTTTTTCCATACAAGAGAACAACGCATAACCCAAATAAGATAGTAAAAAAAGAAAGCACACCATCCTGAAACCAGATTTAACATTTAAAGCAAAACAATATCTAAAAATTCCTAGATCGGTAGAAAGACCAAAATCATGAAATTTGCAAATTTAAAACATAAAAAAGTAAAAAACAATTACCTCCGAAATCACAGCAGAAATCAGTGGATCTTCCTAAATTTGATGGAGATGATGTTGCTGCAAAAACTGATATTTAAGTTTTTATCTTCTCATGGATTAGCATTGAAAGTGAAGAATTGCTCTGCTTTCTTCTTTGCAAAATATCACATCTAATCCCTGCACTTACAACCACAAATCCAAAAAACAAACACATACCCTAACAAGGAGAGCATGATCGAAGTAAGAAGTAATCAAACCAAGAAAAAACAAAGAAGATTTGAAAGATCAAAGTGAAAGAGAGTGACTAGTGGTGGTGGATTTGTTCATAACACCCCCAAAGTAGACGATCTGAGCAGAAAAGGGTCAGTAAAAGATAGTTTTTTCAGGTGAGAGGGTGTTTTCGTTGAGAGAGTTTTTTCAGGTGAGAGAGTGTCTATCAGTATTGGAATATTAGTGTTTCTTCATATCGAATTTGTATATAATAAATTTCATTTTTTCTTAAAGAAATATTGTTAGAGCACTGCTCGGTCGAACTCGCAAGCGTTGTTATCTCAAGCTTGTTGTCAAGTTTAGTTGCCAAAACTATAAGTCTTGATTTCTAGTCTACTTATAGCTAAGTCTCGGATTAGGATAGTAAGTTTAGTTGAGCATTAGACTTCACGGCGTTCATCGATTGAAGACAAAGAACTACTAAGGGGAGCTTGTGGAACTTCATCAACAAAAGGTATGTGGAGACTTGAACTCATCTATCACTCAAAAGTCTATCTACTCTATCTCCTATTTGAGACAAAATTTGTATAGCTATATAGACTTCGATTATACACATTTGATATTTCGAGCTGAGTTTAACTCGCTTACATATTTCTCGAAATATGTGTTGGTAAGCTTTCGCTTTAACCAAGTTCATCTTATATTCTTAACGAAAGTCAAAAGATGATCATGTAAAAATCGCCTTCTAACATCTTACATGATTTGTGTGAGACAGTCATTTGATGTAGACTCGGAATGTTTCGTATTGATCATTTGATCACTTGAAAATTGTTTTGAAACTAATAGTTTGTGTGAGACATCTATTGTCGTCTTCCGAGAATGTTTCAATGATTGAAATAAGAATTTAGAAAAAATAACCATGATTGGATATGGCATAGTATGTGTACTTGCATATGTGTTGTCCAAGTCCGGGAACCATGTTATGCATACCCGTATGCGTACTGCCGTGAGTTTCAAGTTCCGGAAATTCAACTGAGTTTTGGAAGGTATGCGTACCCGTTCGCATACTGGCGAACCCAAACTTGGTCCGTCCACTTAGGTATTCGTACCCGTTTGCATACTTGAGTAGGTTATGTTCTAAAATCAGTTTGTTCATGAACTAATACATTTATATAATAAGGAATACAATCTTTTGCAAACCGTGGATATAATGTTCATGAATTGATTCGAGTGAATCAAAATCGATTTTGCTTCAATTGTGTCTTGTATACTTCTATGAGAATATAAACAATTGAACAACTCTAGAACTAGTTTCATTTGAGTCATTTGAACTAGATATGGTTAAGATGAATATGGTTGATATGAAAGTGTTCATATGGCTAACTTCGGTTAACTATTGTTGAGCCAACAAGGTGTACACGTTTAGGTACTATTACCCATATCTAAATGAAGTCACTTTTCATTTGTGTGGAACAAGCTAAGTTCGGTCTAACGGTTGAAAGATATTAGATTGAGTCTAATAAGGTTTTCATCTAACGGTGAATATTGAATGCTTTGTTACCAAGGTGACATTGATTGCAAACCCTGATTTGAAGACTATATAAAGGAGAACTCTAGCAACTGGGAAACCTAATCCCAACACCTCCTGTGCGATACTAGTTGCGACTAGAGTCAATTCTCCTTTAACCTTAGGTTTTTCACGAAACCCTGTAGGTTAACGACTTGAAGACTTCATTGGGATTTTGAAGCCAGACCCAACTATTTTCTCTGTAGTTGCGTGTTCTGATCTTGTTGTTTTATATCGTATTGAGTACTATCTTCTCTAAGATTTGCTCGAGATTTAATCTCCAATAGGCAAGATAAAAAGTACTCACAAACATCTTCGTCTCATCATTTGTGATTCCACAATATCTTGTTTCACTACCATATGATTAAGATTATTGTGAGGTGATTGATATTTCTAAGCTGTTCTTCAGGAATATAAGTCCGATATATCAATTGGTTCCTGTTCACCTTGATTTATCAAAAGACGGAACAAAAACTTCTAGGTTCTAGGTATTTCTGTGGGAGACAGATTTATTTATTCAATAGACTTTTCTGTGTGAGACAGATTGGTTTATCAAGTCTTCGACTTTGGGTCGTAGCAACTCTTAGTTGAGGGTGAGATCAGCTAAGGGAATCAAGTGCGCAGAGTCCTGCTGGGATTCAGAGGCATAAGGAACACGACTGTACCTTGATCAGTGTAAGATTGGTTAGGGATCAACTACATTCCAGTCCGAAGTTAACTTGTAGTAGGCTAGTGTCTGTAGCGGATTAATACAGTATGGTGTTCAAATCTGGACTAGGTCCCGGGGGTTTTCTGCATTTGCGGTTTCCTCGTTAACAAAATTTCTGGTGTCTGTGTTATTTCTTTTCCGCGTTATATTTTCTATATAATTGAAATATCACAGGTTGTGCGTAGTTCAATCAATTAGATAATCCAACCTTTGGTTGTTGATATAAATTGATTGACACTTGAACATTGGCCTTTGGTACCGTTTGTTAGAGCATAGTTCGGTTGAACCCACCAAGCGTTGGTATGTCAAGTTTGGTTGTCATATTTTAGTGAATCAAAACTCATCTAAGAGTCGCTTGATTATGTACTAGAGATAACTTCGTATAGGTTAGACTAGAAAGTCTAGGATTATGAGACATACAAGTATTACTCGAAGACCTGAAGAATGTGAAGAAGTAACAAGCTACAACGACGACATCATCCTTCCTCTTGAGGTTAGTAATATTGACTTGATATGTTTCATTCCTAACTTATCTTTCAAGTCGTGTTATATTGAAAACATAAATGCGAAGCTGTGAATGATTATTATTATACTCTAGTAGTGAGACATGATCACATGATCATAGTATTAAGGAATTAGAATACGAAGTATAATGCTTATCTTTTGAACTTCGTATATATGACATCGACATAATCGTATGAATGTTATTGTGATTATGTGTATGGGTAAAGGTGAAGATTTCATCCTAGGAAACAATGTTTACATTTGTTTAAAGGAAGTCTATTCATGAACTTGTTTTATGAATCGAAAGGGAAATCGCTAGGCTTATTGGTATTGTTATTTATTGCATATCCTTGGATTACCAATATGTGTGAGTTAGTAGAACCGATCATAACTTGTTATGTATCTTGGCATAACTAATCCCAGTGCCTGACTTATGATTTGGTATGACTGGTTTTTATTAATTAGTGTAACCGATCCTAAGTAATCACCTGAGATGGTGTGATCGATATTTGTAATTGTTGTGACCGATCCTAGTAATTGGTGTGACCGATCAAAAAAGAGTTGTGTAATAGGTCCTTGTAATTGGCGTAAATGGTCCTCGTAATTGGTGTAACCGATCCTGGTAACTGGTGTGACCGATCACAAGCAATACCATGAGTATATGGTAACCGGTCCTGGTAATTAACGTAACCGATTCTTGTAACTGATATAACCGGTCCTGGTAACTTGTGTGTTCGATCACAAGTAATCCATATTGAGGTAGAACCGATCCTTGTGATTGGTAGAACCTATTGAACCTATGATTGTGATTTGATACTTGATCAATCACATAGTTGGATTGGAATACATATGAACCAATTCAAAACTTGTTTGGAAGTTGATGCAGTTTTACAAGTGGTAAGTAGAAGATTCGATTCTCGGACTTGGGAAGTTGATTTTAGATTTAAACTGTAAAATTAACTAGCAAATAAAGTGAAAGCTAATGACAATGTTGAGAGACTACTGGGAATCAGGATTCCATCAAACTCATATTTTATGGTTCAAATATTAATCATTCTTACAAAAACAGATGTGTTTTTGCTGATCCGATGGTTCTGGATGGACATTTGTAGGCAATCGACGGCTCCCGTTACTCTCAAAATTGAAGAAACTCAAGGAGACAAATCGTGGCTGAAATTGCATCCTCTTCTTACGCCCTCATCCGACATCTCAAACCCAACTGCTTCGTCCGTTACACCCATAAAGTTGCCAAAAATAAGTTGTCAGGGTATTATTGAGCTTATTTTGCTCCATCTTTTCATCCGTAACGGAAAACTAAACACCATCATATAAATTAAATCTCTATCCTTTTGGTTTCATTGTTAAGGTATTCTTCGAAGTTTTGGATTGATTGTCTTTTGTTAAACAAAGGGTTGTTTTTTTTTTATGAGGTTTTAATGAAATTTTGTTTTTGTCCTGATTTGATGAATACCTACAGTTTCGTTGCAGGTTGTGGTTTTCTTAGCAGTGGCGAAGGTGGTATGGTATGTAATCTCGGTTCTCCTTTGAATGGGAAATGCTATGAATTTAAGGGTATTCTTAATTTCATTTTACATATGATTTTCTCTATGTTTGTGTCGAACCACCATCTTACGGTGTTTCTCTTTATTTTGTTTATGATTTTTACATAACTGCAGGTTGGGTTTTGAGCAAATATTTGTATTTGTACAACTCTTAGGCCAAGCACTATGGTGCCCCTTTTCCCTACCCTATCCCTCATATGTAGGTAAAATACCAAAAACGCAACCACTATGATCTTCCATATCCCTACATGTGTAGGGATATCCCTCACTTTCTCTACAAGGAGGATCACATCTGATCTGGGTAGTAGGGAAGGGAAATCACACAGCTACTCAGTTGTCGTATGATTTTACACTTTACGGTTACTCGCCGTAGCATTTTACACGACTACTGAGTTTCCGTATCTGGTTTTTAAAGTTTTACCTTAAAACTTTCCTTTTTCACTCTAAAACTCTTTTTTTACCTATTATATCTCCTTTTTACCTATTATATATCATTTTTTTACTCTAAAATATCTTTTTTTACCTAGACAAATATATTCTTATTGGAAAAAAAAACTGGGGGAAAAAATACGGCAACTGAGTAGCCGTATGGCACTATTCATATGGCTACTGAGTTTCCGTATCGTGTAGGGAAGGGAAGAAAGGGCACCATAGTGAGGTTACCTTCCTTGTGCTATCCCTTCCCTTTATTTGATTTGAGGGATAGGGAAGGGATGCCAATCATCATAGTGCTTGGCCTTATTAGGAACTCATACTTTGTTTAGACTGATTTCTAGAGTTTTGGACTTCGCAGATTTGCGGTGAAGTATGAGATCGAGAACCTAATCCTGAGAAATACTTTGTCCAATCCTTTGGATCTGCTGAATGGTAAGCGTTTCAGGGTTTTTTTTTTTGTTTTGTTTTTTTTTGCATACAATGTTTTAGGATTATACAACCTAAATGCTTGATTTTGATTTGCTCACTACTTGGAACTTGAAAATTAGTTTTTCTATGAGTACGATACGGTGTTGTCGTTCTTTAATTCAGTTTATGCACATGAATAGCTTCTTCCCTCTAAATGTACGCATTGTTTAATTACATTGGTAAAGTTAGGTTTACTGTGCATTTACTTAGTTAAAAATATATTAAAAAAAAAACAGTGTGATTCATTCGAGCAATCATTTCTTTGATGACATGTTAGCGATTAATTTGATTTCTTCTCCATTGTACCCATTGGAGTACTATAACACTCAATACAAATGTCTGATTAATTCAACAAAATTATGAATTCTTTGGTTTTACTTCTTTCATTCTCTCCTTCTCTCTTCTATCTAATTCTTTTGATTACAAGGATGCTTTGAAAAAGAGGGTTCCATAAGTTTAGTTTTCAGTCATAATGATCCAACCGATCAACGAGTACACTGGGGAGAATTTTGGATTCACCTGTCACTGATGGGTTGGAACAAGTGTTAACTAAGTTCATAGACATTATAAGAATGCTAATTTGTGGTGTGTCTTCTTAATTTGATTTGTTTTTCACTACTTTTAATTTAGTTGGAGGTTGTTTTGTTGCTAATGATTATGACTGCCACTGTAGCAACATTGTTGTCACGGAGTATAATTGAGTATGGCCAACAAGTATATGATTCTGGTGATATGGACGCACACTTGAAGCGATATATCAAGGAGTAATTCGAACATTAACATTTGTGTTTTTCAATCCAGTCTTGAATCAGTTCAAAATTTCCCACACATGATATGGACATTGCACACTGCAGTGGGACATCCATGGGGCCACGAAGTAGAATTAATATACAGAACTCAACTGTGAAGAAGTCATCAGGGGATACCTTTGCCTAAACGATGGGCCTCTGACATGTAAGAAATCGCTATTATATCGTTTCTATAATTCTATTACACAACCAGCAGGATTAATGACATAGACATTGGTGCTGAATAACGTATAATTCTATTAGGTTTGACCATCTTTTAATAACATATAGACATTGGTGTTGGATTAGATTATACTTGGCGTTCGCATTTTGTGGATTGGCAGAGAAACAACGGATGAGGAGAATCCTTCGGATGAAGACGGCACAGGTACCATTAACATACCCTACTCTAACAATCACTGCCAGAATATAACATCATTCTAGGAAAGATGGATGTCAAATGCTGACACTGGAGCACTACACTCAATGGATGAGAGGCTGATAGCTGACGGAGCGAACCATTCTTTCGCGGAGGAATGAGGACGTGGCTGTAATAAAATGATGTAATCCTACAGATGAACCCAGGATCGTATGACACTCTTACATGGCAGCAATATAACAGATAAGCTGGCAGCGGATTTTGAGAAAGGGTGACGGGGATTATGGGACACCCTTCTGAAAGTTTAAAACAATGTATCCGTCGGGTTGCCGCCATTTAACTCTCAAGATGCACAACAGCTATAAAAATCAAGCTACTAACGCCAGAGAGGGAGAAGGTAACAAGATGGATATTGTGGCTTTTCTGGCAGTACTTCTATAGTGTATACACATCGAGACTCTGTCTGTAGGAGATTGTAAAGTTCATCTTCTTTGGAGCTTAGGAAATATTACAAATGCAATTTTTTATTAATGCAACTTCTTTGATAGACACAGAATGAGAAAGGTATTTGATACAAGTGCTTGATTGGCTGATTAAAGGTTTATAATCATGGCTTTAATAGCACGGTTTATATCCTTTCTGAAACATTTCAAGTATTTTATGGCATACACAAATATAACGTACCCCAGAGTTTAGTTTTCTATTGATGTGCAAGTGTAACTCATAAGAAAATGGATATCAAGCCACTTGCGTTATAAATCAAGCATACTTGCAGAAAATCAGCATAGAATACTATAAGCCCAGTCAAAAGGAATTTATGAAATCCCTTTAATGCTGGAGAATAGAGATCACTTAGAATATCTTCAACAGAAGGTGCAAAAAATTCTATGTGGCTTTTTTATTTAGTCCTTTTATTTATGGGGAATACACATAGAGTAAATATAGGACCTCAAATCTAAAAAACCATCTTCAATAGTAGAGATTTTTTTTTGAAAAAATAGTGAAAAATATGACGTGGAGGTGGAGCCGGAGGTGTAGATAACATTTTCTTAAACACCTTCATATTTATTAATTGGCCCCTCTTAGTTTGTATGACCCTACTATTGGAGATGGATTTATGCCTAACGGGGGTCTAAAATCCTATGTGTCACTAAAAATAATAATATTCACCCCCTGTTGGAGATGCTCTTAGAGTGGCAGCAAAATTCTCAAATAGGGGAAGAACATGAAGAATTATTGGGGAGGTGAAGTTATTAACCGTTACCATCTTCATATAAAAATTATTGGGGATATGTTGAAAAGCAGTTTGAAAGAGCAACTGCAGTGGCGCGAGTATAACCAAAGATCAAAAACCAAAAAAACTTAAAAAATTAGGTTTACTCCGTGCTGCCACGCTACGGTGCATGAGTAAAATTTGATCGAGCGCACATAATAAGCTCGCTTGGTTCAAACGTAGCTTAAATGTTCACTTGTCATCAAGCCAACATTATATGCCCGCCCCACTTAATGCTTGACCATGATTGAAACGGATGTATAACATCCGCCCCACCATCAAACGGACATTTAAGCTGCGCCTGGATTTCGTGCATAGCTTATATATTCGTCCCACTCCAAACGAACTTTAAAACTGCGCCTGGTATCGAGCGTACTTTTAACTTCCGCTCGACCAAATATAGTTTTGGTCTGGATTTCAGACCATATTTGGTCTGATATTTGGTTTTGGTCTAGTATTTAATCTTTATTCCGTCCCACTGTGGTTCGTTTGGGGACCAAAATTTTGGTTATGGTCGTCCATTGTGGACGCTCTAAAAAAGTGCCAGAGAATATTTCAAAACGTATTACGGATTCAAACTACCCTACTAAGGAAATTAGATTACATATAAATATAAGATGGGGATGATGGTAAGTTACGACCAATAGGGGGATAACTCATAGATGCGTGGATTACGACAAAACTCAGGTAACTGTTTTTATTAACTAAGGGGTTTCCATCATGTGAATAAGCTCGAGGTTACCCTTACATATTTCACCCAGTCTAGCGAATAAGGTGTAATTGCGACTGCAAGAATCATATCTTTCTCATCATTATTCCCAACGAGGAAACGATGATATAGTTCGGTGGTCGGAGATATTTATGACATGTTTGGCATGGGAGGTTGAGATCAACTGACATCTAAAATGTACATTATATTCTTAACAGGAGGAAAATATGAGGGGTTGTCTATGTAAAACACAGAAAAGATACATCTAAAATGTACTTGAAATCCATTTTGGGCATCAAGAAAAAAGGTTTTTCATTTAGTATTATTAACAATAATTTCATTCCAATTTTAGTGGATGAGGTGATTGCGTCATTTCATTGGAATGTGTCTCCACTATATTATTGTTCCGCATTTGTTACTATCCAAAGTATCAGTCTTGGCGAGGTGCTTTTATGTTTGGAATGTTAATCAAAATTAGGGATATTTAGACTTTGGGTACAAATTCATATTTGGATGACTCTTTGTTGGGAGAACTTATTAAAGGAAAATTGGATCCCATAAAGTATCAAATTAGAGTTTGCATCCCAGGACATAAGTTGATAGTCTTGACAATTAGAAAATTGGGTTAAGCACGAAAACAACAACTCAATATTAGATTTATAACTTTACCATCTGTATGCGACAGTATGCCTCGTAATATTTTATGACTTTATATTAGTTTACCATATAACTTTACCATAATTTAAGTTTTAGAACATTAAATTTCTAACTTTATATTAGACTTAAATTGGAGGAAACTAGGAAGATTAAATTACTTCCACTAACAAATTCTACGGGATGCTATTAAATTTATTAATTAGGTTTTGATGCATTTTATTCACACATGATTTTCTAATATAGAATAAATAAGAGTGAGTTACAAATGAGAATTTGTATAAAATCATAATATATAATTATTGGTGATAAAATCCATAAGATATGTATCTTGATCGATGGTGAAATTTTCTAGAATCGGCATACCATATTAGAGAAAAAAAACAAAAATTACAGAAAAAACATCTATGCACAATAGTAAAAGAAAATTCAGCGATCACTTATATTACCGACAACTAATAAAACCCGTGCCATTACGGCACAGGTCATATCCTAGTTCTTATACAATTATAGCTCCAAAAATAATAATTATTGACTCTAAATCTTTGCCAAGGTAGATTTTATAAAATATTAATTGTAAATGGTAAGCACGAGTTATCAAAACACTTAAGCTAAGCATAACTCATCAAACTAAATGACAACTAATTAATTTAAAATCATAATTCAAATTATATTAATTCAAAAGTCACAAAAATAATCAAATAAAGTTACCACATTGATGAGAATTGGCTTCCTCCGTCATCCCAGTGATGGGGTTTAGCTCCACATGGTGAAAACACGCTCAAAATATTTATGCATAGCTCAAAAGTGTGTTTACAATGGTGAAAAGAGAGAAGAATAATAAAAACATAAAACTGCAACGTTATAAGAGTTGCGAATTAACTGTTACAAAGAATAACACTGAAGCAAGAACGACAGTTCTGTTTTGTAGCAGATTTCGCGACTGTTTGCGGGATTTTGTTCTTCAGCTTCTTCTTTACCAGCAGCAGCAGGGAAGTTTCCTGCAACTTCTTTTCTTCGATTTGTAGCTCTCTGTTCTATCCCCCAATCACTCGCTACCCTGTCTATAGCTCGCCTACAGCCTTTATATACTCAAAAGTACGTATTAACTCCAAAAATTCTCCCTTTACTCGCTGCAGAAACATGAATATTTTCTTTCCATTTTTTACCTTTCACGCGTTCTTAGCGTTTCAATCTGGGAATAGTTAACCTGTTTTATCTCCTTCACGCGTATGCTGGTAACTGGGATTCTCCAAACACGTGAGCGCACGTCTCAAACTCGCTGCAACTCGAATAAACCCGTGAAAACTTGTGTCCCCTGTTTGCTCCAGTCCACATAATCTGGCCAAATCTAATCGAATCGGACCACTGTAGCAGCCTTGTTAAGCTCAAACAAGTCCAACAAATCCAAATCCAATGATTGAATCTCTGTCGAACATGCCTAAAACTCCAACCCTAGTTCTGGATATTTCTGTTTTGCTCCCATTCGGATTCTAGCCAATTTTGATCGAAACGAAGACCCATAGCAGCCTTGTTTTGATGAATCAATCCTTCCTCATGAATTACAGTGATTTAGTCTCTTCAGAAACCTTGAAATCTCCAACCCTAATTCTGCTGGTCCAAAACTAGTTTTTCCCGCCAAAACGTAAATACAAAACCTTGAAGATGGACAGCCCTTAACCAAATGCTTTGGATGTCAATAGTAATCAGGGTGCCCCTTAGTAATTTGGTTACCTCTTAGTAATTCGTGGGGTGCCTTTAGCAAATTCATTGGGTGTTTTCTAACATGTTTTTTTGGGGTGTTTTTAGCACATTTCTGGGGGTGACCTTATCCAAAATTGGGGTGCCTTTAGTACTTTTCTCTGGAGGTGTAAATGCTACTTTTAGAGCCAATTTCTTCGCAAAAGCTTATTTCTTCAAAAGCACCTAGAAAGATATAAAAACAAGTTTATTAGCAAAAAATGAGTCCTAGCTAATGTAGTTATGGGTGAAAAAGTGTCGCACTTACGTGCTTATCAACTTCCCCCACACTTACATTTTGCTAGTCCTCGAGCAAAACAGAAAATATATCCGCTCAACAGCTGGATATAGAGAGATGTCTGCTAAACAGCGAGACGAAACCACTAAACATTGGTTTAAATATGTCTGCTAAACAGCTAGACGGAACCACTAAACAGTGGTGTAAAGAAGTCTGCTATACAGTGAGACAGATAATCAAAAAGACCCGCTCAACAGCTGGTCATGCCGTTTTTGTTTTTTTTTTGGTAACGTGCAAGAAAATGCCCTACAATAGACCCGTTAAACAGCTGATCATAACATGCAAGAAAATATAATAGACCCGCTCAACAGATGGTCATAATATGCAAGAAAATGCCTAAAAGTTAACTACTCCCCCACACTTAAATATGACATTGTCCTCAATGTTCTAAAGATAAAAGCATGAACAAGGAGAAACTGTTGCCACTTGAAGAAAATGAGCTAAGGAAGGATATTACCGTGTTGCATGAGCATGGGTTACCTCCCAAGAAGTGCTAAGTTTAAAGTCTTCATCCAGACATCAATTACCACAAAAATGGCTAGTCACCTTTCAAAATCATAAACCAATAGCCGAAACAATTATGGGTCAACAATACCAAATAGAGCTGACACAAATATAAGAGACCTGCACTGGATTAGATAAATAAACAAACTGAGAACAACCTTATCTAGGGTTTCATTCAAGATAACTATATTTCTCTGGGGTGCCCAATTGGGCTTCAAATGAGTGTCTTGATAAAAATATTCATCTGAGCTATGGTTCTCTAATACTTGGATTTCCTCCTGGACAGTATTAGGAGGATCGGGTTGCAGAGTTTGAAGAAACTCAAGTAATACCTGAGAGGCACAAAGATCGAGTCCCAAGTTAGGGACTTCAATTAGGGATACTTGATGATCGCAAGACTCATCATTACCCCCAAACTTAGGGTGAATAATATCCTCAAATGGTCCATAACCTATTGGATGGATTCTAGGGTCTGTATGTTCATCACAATGCCTAGCTTATTCTGCGGATTGGTCATCTAAATGAACACCATCATCAAAATCATATAATGGATTATCAAAGAAAGTCTCTCGAAAGGATCATCGACTTCCTCCAACTCACTGAAAGGTTCATCAAATAATGGATTGTCAAACACAATGCAGGCGAAAGGATCACGGACTAAAGTGCTAAGCATGTTCACCTCTTCTAGGTCGTCCGTCTCAGAAGACTTAATAACATTAAATACATTTAGCTTAGTAGTCATATTACCAAAAGATATGTTCATAAGTCCGGTTCTACAATTGATGACAACATTAGAAGTGGCTAAAAAGGGGCAACCTAAAATCACCGGTATTTGAGCACTAGAGTCCTGAACAGGTTGGGTATCTAAAACAACGAAATCCACTGGATAAATAAACTTATCAACCTCAATCAGAATATCCTCCATGAAACCACGAGGGACTTTGATAGACCTATCAGCTAATTGCAGTGTCATTTAAGTCGGCTTCAACTCTCCAAGACCTAGCTGGTTATACACATGATACGGTAGTAAGTTAACACTAGCTCCTAAGTCAAGCAATGCCTTATCCACTAAATGATTACCGATTACACAAGATATGGTGGGGCATCCTGGGTTTTTATACTTAGGGGATGTTTGGTTCAGAATAATTAAACTTACCTGACCAGCTAAGAAGGCTTTCTTATGGACATTAAGCTTACGCTTTCGTTTACAAAGATCCTTAAGGAACTTGGCATAAGCAGGCATTTTCCTAATTGATTCTAATAATGGAATGTTAATGTTCACCTGCTTAAATATTTCCTTTATTTCGTTGAAAGTCGATTCCCTCTTGGTTGGAGCTAACAATTGCGGAAATGGGGCTCTAGGAACAAAGGTAGTCCTATCAGGCGCATTGGACTCTTTAGAGACTTTATCAGTCTCTTCATCTATGGTCTCTTCTTCGGAAGTAGAGGGTGGGACTACAGTGTGTTCATTATCAGGTATATCTACCTTATTATCGACCGTTTTACCACTTCTAAGGGTTGTTATAGAGTTCACATGATTGAACTCTTTCTCTCTAGAGGATAGTTCATGAATTCCTCTGGGATTGGGTAGTGGTTAATTGGGAAACTTTCCCTTTTCTCTTTCGCTCAAAAACTCTGCAATTATACTAACCTAATTTTTTAGCTCTGAAATAGCCTGAGAGTTTTCCTATAAACCTTTCTCAACTATTTGCTTAAACACTGCACCGTTATGAGATAAGATGGTGAGAGACTCTTCTAAGCTCATGATTTTTTTATCCGACAGGTTCTGATACTGATCTGGCCCTAAATGGTTCTTAGTATACCCAAAACACGGGAGAGTCTGAGAACTACTAGGCTGACCTTGACTCTGGCCCTTAGACTAAGAAAAATTAGGGTGGTTCCTCCAACCATGGTTATAGGTATCTGAATATGGATCAAATCTCTGACGGTTTTCAAACCTAGAGTTGTTATAAAGAGCATGAGATTGCTCTTCGTATCTAGCATGGTGCGACCCTTGATTCATTCTAAGGCCTCTAGATGCCTAAGAATATCAGACTCATAATCAACTCTTTCGACCCTATGAATAGAATTTTTGGGTATTTCTTGTTCTCTCATAGATGCCCATTGCCTAGTTTTCTCGGCTAACTCGATAAACTTGTCAAAACAAGCATCTGGGTCCTGATGGGTGAATTCTCCAACACTAATTGTTTCTACCTGCATACGGGTTTCACTATCAAGCCCCTCATATAAAATTTGGGCCATGTGAGCTTTCTCAAATCCATGATGTGGACATCGGTATAACAATTCACTAAACCTTTTTACATAATCATTAAGGGTTTCACCTAATTTTTGCTTAAAGGTTTGGATAGACTTCCGAACAGCAGCAGTCTTATGGTGTGGGTAGAATTTCTTAACAAATATCTCTACAAGACCATCCCAGGTGGTAATTGTTTTAGAAGGGATAGAATGATACCACTCTTTGGCTTTCTCATCGAGAGAGAAGTGAAACAAACATAACCTAAGCACATCTTTGGAGGCATTCGGATAGTTCATTGTGTCACAAATCATTTCAAAGTCTCTTATGTGGGTATACGGGTTCTCATTCTCTAACCCCCTAAAGGTACGAAGCATGCCAATTGTCTCAGGTTTAATATCAAATTAGATCGTAGAAGTTGGTAGAACTACACTTGGGTCACGCATTACTCTAGACGGGTTCAAACGATCCCTAAGGGTTTTTAACGGGACCTCATCATCATTTTCATTAACCATTTCGGGAAAAAATAGAAGTACCACCTAAATCTTTGTAACGGGTCGGACTCGAATTAAAAAGGTCGTTATCCTCAAGTCTATCTCCTACCCGTTTCCAACGTCGCATACATAAGCAAGAATATTAATGCAAAAGTCACAAAAAGAATTAAATAAAGTTACCACATTGATGAGAATTGGCTTCCTCAGTCATCCCAGTGATGGGGTTTAGCTTCACATGGTGAAAACACGCTCAAAATATTTATTCATAGCTCAAAAGTGTGTTTACAATGGTGAAAAGAGAGAAGAATAATAAAAACATAAAACTGCAACGTTTATAAGAGTTGCGAATTAACTGTTACAATGAATAACACTGAAGCAAGAATGACAGTTCTGTTTTGTAGCAGATTTTGCGACTGTCTTTTGCGGGCTTTTGTTATTCAGCTTCTTCTTCACCAGCAGCAGCAGGGAAGTTTCCTGCAACTTCTTTTCTTCGATCTGTAGCTCTCTGTTATATCCCCCAATCACTCGCTACCCTATCTATAGCTCCCCTGCAGCCTTTATATACTCGAAAGTACCACAAAATCTCCGTATTAACTCCAAAAAGTCTCCCTTTAATCGCTACGGAAACATGAATATTTTCTTTCCATTTTTTACCTTTCACGCGTTCTCGGCATTTCAATCTGGGAATAGTTAACCTGTTTTATATCCTTCACGCGTATGCTGGTAACTGGGATTCTCCAAACACGTGCAGCGCACGTCTCAAACTCGCTGTAACTTGAATAAACCCGTGAAAACTCATGTCCCCTGTTTGCTCCAGTCCACGTAATCTGGCCAAATCTAACCGAATCGGACCACTGTAGCATCCCTGTTAAGCTCAAACAAGTTCAACAAATCCAAATCCAGTGATTGAATCTCTGTCGAACATGCCTAAAACTCCAACCCTAGTTCTGGATATTTCTGTTTTGCTCCCATTCGGATTCTAGCCAATTTTGATCGAAACGAAGACCCATAGCAGCCTTGTTTTGATGAATCAATCCTTCCTCATGAATTACAGTGATTTAGTCTCTTCATAACACCTTGAAATCTCCAACCCTAGTTCTGTTGGTCCAAAACCAGTTTTTCCCGCCAAAACGTAAATTCAAAACCCTTAAGATGGACAGCCCTTAACCAAATGCTTTGGATGTCAATAGTAATCAGGGTGCCCCTTAGTAATTTGTGGGGTTCCTTTAGCAAATTCCTTAGGTGTTTTCTAGCATGTTTTCTGGGGCGTTTTTAGCATATTTCTGGGGGTGCCCCTATCCAAAATTTGGGTGCCTTTAGTACTTTTCTCTAGAGGTGTAAATGCTACTTTTAGAGCCAATTTCTTCGCAAAAGCTTATTTCTTCAAAAGCACCTAGAAACATATAAAAACAAGTTTATTAGCAAAAAATGAGTCCTAGCTAATGTAGTTATGGGTGAAAAAACGTCGCACTTACGTGCTTATCAGAAGTGTGGTATAATCGATTCCAAGATTGTAAATATGAAACATGATTTACAAAGAAAAAGATGTCAACATACTTTGAACGAAAAAGAAAAAGTGCGCTTATCTTTTATTGTTCAAAGATATTCCTTAATTACTCAAGGAGATCCCGGTCCGAAATAAATTAAGAATCTTTTAATTAAGGTTGTTAGTTTTATATGCTTTAATTACCAGCAATTAAATGCATATCTCTAGAGAATAAAAGTTAGTAATGTGCATTTACTTATTGGAGATTTTCTATTGTGTTTAAGGAGAAATATAGAGAAGAAAGATATCATATTCATTAGATATCAGTGTAGTATTACATAGGAATAAGCCTCTATTTATAGGCTAGAGTGTAAACCCTGGTTACATATAGATGGGCCCACACATGGGACAAAGGCCCTACAACACTCCCCCTTGTGTGGTCCAATAGTAGTGCTTCATATGTAGTGCTTCACATGTAATGCTTCCGATGTAATGCTTCAGATATAGCTCTTCAGATCTAGTTTCTCTCATCGATGACCATTGTATCTAAGTCTATTGCCTCATTAAAACCTTGCCAGGAAAACCCAGAGGGACAAAACCTGAACTAAGGAAAAAGAGTACAATTTAAGAAAACTTATAACAGAGTTGGAATCGCATATGTTTCCTCGTTAAAACCTTGAAAAGGGAAAACCCAGTGGGATAAAACCTTGGCGAAGGGAAAAGAGTACAGCGCGATTAAGTCCGGAAGTATGCCTTTGTTGGATATTCATACATAACATCTTATCTATGTCTATAGATGATTGATGAACACCTAGTACTGATAAGCAATAGTATTATCAATACTACTAGTTGACTTGTGCCGAAAAATGTTGCCATGTAATCCTTGCTTTGTTGTGCTAATTCCGGCATTGGTTTCACTTGATAAACTATCGAGTTTTGTTTCTTTGATTTTGATATTGTTCAGCAAGCAATCTGCAGGTCTTCGACATTTATCATGTAGTTGGTGTAGTTATGGTTGCCTCGCTAAAAACCTTGCCGAGTAATAAAAACCCTGTGGGAAAAAACTAATCTCGATCGAAGGGAAAAAGAGTACAACACAGCTTCACATCTCAGAGACAAATATGTCGACATCATAGCCTTGGATCCTCCCTCTGATGTCGGCATCTCCCCCTGATTCCATTCAGAGGAGTTTCTAGACAGTTACTCTAGTCATATATTTTACAAAAGTGAATATAGGAAATGACTTAGTAAATAAGTCAGTCATGTCCCCCCCTGATTACTTTCATGGGAGAAGAGATTATTATTCCTTTATAATCAACAACTTTTGGATTGCACTTCCATTAGCAGTCATTTTTATGTATTTGTAGGGATAAAACAAACTCATGTCAATGGTTTCTTTTTAAAACAAACTCATGTCAATGATTATTCCAAAGACGCTGCGTTGGCACTGAGCTATATCTAGCTAACAAGTTCACTAAGTACAACAATGCTTTTATTGCACTTAATATGGGAATTTCATCTCCCAACACATCTTCGCCATATTTCTTTAGAAGAAATGGTCATTTACTTACATTTGAACCTCGACTAATCATGGGAGTGCTAGCAGTATGCATGTCCTTGTTAAACTGCCTGACAACTTTGGACATATGCAAACTGGTGGAATAATATACCACAAGCTTGGTGTTCGATCGAGCTTTCCCAGATTTTCATTTCAAATTCGAATTTCAAGCAGCTTGTAAAATCTCTTATTTCATTAAGAGTACATACCATATCCATATCATCGACATAGATAGCTATAATTCCAATTCAGAAACTTTCTCTGTGAGTACGCAGAGAAAATATCTTAATTATTTATCCCTTCCCAATCAAATAGTCACTTAGACGGGTATACCAAATCCGCCAGATTATTTCAATCCTTAAGTGAGCGTTCCACTCTAATTTGAAACGTACTCCGTGGTTTAGATTCTTTTGATTTGGGTAGTAAAAAGGTTGTTATGCACTTTTGTAAACATATTTATCCCTTAATCCTTGTAGAGATACGTAATAACCACATAAAAATGCTGCATTTCAAGTCCTTTTGAAACTGCCAAGCTAACTAAGTAGCGGAACGCTATAACGTTCATTACAAGATAACAATCCCAGGGTTTTGTGAGAAACCTCGTGCCACAAGGAGAGTCTTTATACTTTAAGACTGCTTTCTTCTCATTATGCTTTGTGACAAATTAATCATGTATGTCCAATAGGCTTTACACTTGGTTGGTTAGCACTACCACACCAAATACCTATATATTTGTCAAAGAACCAAGTTATACCTAGATTGTATAGGCCAATATGCTCTTTGTTGACATTAAACAATAAGAAGCATGGTTCGATCTCATCGTGCTCTATTTCCTTGAGCATCTATATATAAAATTAATCATTAATATTCTCGCACGATCTTTCCATTGACTCGTGTGTGTTCTCATACTCCTTTAGGATTTCATTGTTCTCTGGAATCATTAAACTTAGGAGCGTCCTCCAGTATTGATTCATGGACATAGTTAGAGACAATCAAATGAGGTGATTTCATTAATGATACAAATAAGGTTGTGCCTTACTCATCTACTTCCTTTCTAGGTGAGCATTGATCGAACCTGGTGGTCTCTCCATCTTCCTTTATGGAGCCACGGCCTTAACTACACTTCCACCAAGTGTAGTTGCAACACCTTAGTTTATGGTGTACCCCATACTGAGGATTTCTAACCTTGCAGGCACATTTGCATCTGGTATGTGTGATCTTGTCACGTTGCCGATATCAGTGCACTTTCTGAAATTGATAATTCTTTTCACTTCACATTTACATTTGTGGAGTACCAGAATCAATATGAGACTGAGTGGGAACACACCACGACAATTCCTGTCGTTCTCTTAGGAAATTCTTCTCTTATCTCCCCCTTGCGACGGGAAGACTGTCTCATTAAAGTGACGATCTGTAAATATAGCGGATAAGAGATTGCCTGTTAAAGGTTTCAAATGCGGATAATTATTGGGAATTCATATCCAACATAACTACTTAATCGTTTTGATGACCCATTATAATACGATGTGGAGTCGCAATGGCACATATATAGCACAACCAAAAATGCGTAAGAATACAAATGTCAGGCTTATATCCAGTTACCAACTGGTACGCAGAAAAGGTTGACTAATTATGGATTCTAAAACGAATAAGTGAATATGCATGTAATATTGCATATCCCCAAGCATTTATAAGAAGGTTGTTACGCATAACCTATCCTTAGACACCATCTGTAACCTTTGATGGTAGCCTCTGCTAGACCATGAGGTGAGGATGTTCTACAATGATCCTATTAAACATGCAATATCCATCAAGAACTTTTGATATAAAATATATAGCATTAACAAGGTTGGTGAGACCTCAAATTGCATAATATGTGCTAGAATTATTTCAAAAACGCATAATTTCTTGTGATTAATAACTAATTAAACGCTTCAAATCATCCACCAGAGCCATAAATCACTTGAATGGTCTGCATTCTGCATGGATATGTTCACAAATATCACCTTGTTTCTTTTGAAAGAATGGGTTGTTTACCATTTGCATCTTTGGATGGTCTCAATCCTTTTTACTAAAGAATGACTTTGTAAAATGAGTTACATGCTTTATTACTTTAAAAGCATAATGGGAGGGGAGGTGGTGTTTCTAGTACTTTAGAAAGAGTTGATTATGAGATATGCCGTCACTTTGCATTCTTTCAATCTTTGTAATTCCCATTTTCTTGTTCACTCAAATAAAAGGATGTCTATTTGAGTTCTTTCAAAACAGAACATCATATCACAACCAAAAATTATAGTGATTAGATATTTAAATAATTATAGTAATTGGATTAAAAGGGAGGGATACTTCCGTCAAATAAAAAAGTAACCAAAAATTTCGGGACGGAATTTTATCAAATCTTTTTATGAAATTGTTCAATTTTGTTAGGTTTCATTTGACAAAAAAGTGGCCATAAATGGTTATGGTAAAACCTGAATGAGTCAATTCCCAACATTACATTGTCGATGACAGTATGGATTCAATTATCCAAGTATTAGTGATTTACAGTCCACTGGACTAATTGGCTCATTATTTTTTCTAAAATGTGATTCCTTTCACATTGGTAATTTGTAGATGCATTCCCATTCCCACAGTTAGTTTTCGTACAATAACCGTTTGCACAGAGTTCGTAGAAACTTAAAAAAGTGTGATTAGCTCTTGGTTCTTACAGAGCTCATGTAACTTGTAATCTTTATACCAATTAGGAAACAAAGATTGAGCATTTCTTCGCTCGGCTATTACCTGTAATGATCCAATCATCGCATGATAATATATTTCCTGAAGAGTTTCGTGTAATAAGTGGTGTGGCCTTATTACGTAACAAAAGAAAATCTATCTCATTTACTTTAGAGTGTTACCGTTCATTTCATGAAGATGATATGCTTTTCATCATAATGTACGATTGATCCTTATAACTCAAGTACTTTTGAGTATACCTCAAGTGCTTTAGAGTATTTCAATCGCATGGAAATGATATACTTTTCATTCCATAAGTGCAGACAATGGATTTAATTCTTATTAACTGGGAAAATTTCTTGTTTCTACTGAAGTTGACAAACAGGGGTATAACCTTATTTTAACATATAGTGAGTTTGTTGTCCTTTAAACTCTCTATATATCTTGTAGTTGGTTGCTACTATATGATACATGCATTCCATTGTTTGTACCATTCTTAGTGAAATGTTTATACCAAGTTTCCAACTCTCATTTAAACGAGTCAGAATTACATCTCTGTCTCATGCTCAGTAGATACATTTACTTTGTATCGTTATTACTTGAGCCAGAATTACATCTCTGGTCCTATTTTAGCAAAGGCTTATATCTTCTACGTAATTCATGTGTATTCTTTCACATGTTCTAGTATACCAATATTGGTATGATTTAGCACGTCTAACCCTCTGTTCTTCGAGGTTCTTTCCATATTTATCTTCGCCACAGTTACTTTAACTTGAGAAATTTCATTATCCCAACAGGTATACATTGTTGTTAAAGAGAATCTCACATGCCTCCCAACCACTTACATTGGGTTGAATAACTTACTAAAGATCGTGAATCTCTTGTTAACATATACTTCAGCATCTACTGTTACTTTAGTATAATGGATGAAGTTGAAAAGATAAAAAAGAAGAAAAAAAAAAATCTAGACTCATGTCACCTTTTGTTCTTTTGATAAAAGTTGAGGTGCTAATTTGCAACATATCTTTGTTCAAGTTATTGACTATTTTATAGTCTAACAAGTGGAATCCATCCCACTGAACATTCAAATTTTCGGGGGACAAATTTCATGAATGTTTTAAAAACTTCTTTCAGAGCATTTCATCGCCTGAAGTCAATGTGCTGCCTTGAAAACATAAAAGTTATTCCTTCATCTTTTGAACAATACATCGTCATTGACTGAAGGTTTTTATAATGGAAGTATAGCCCTTGTAGACAAAAATGACTCTTGTATCAGAGACTCTTTAATGGCGCTCAATTACTTCTGAGTCCAAAAGGTCAAATTCGAATCAAGTTGGGTTAGTCAAAACCCCGGTTAACTGTTTGGTCAAGGCCCGGTCCATTAGGTTGACTAGGTTGTGGTTAACAAAAGTGCACATATATGGTCCATTATATATGAAGTACTCAGGCCTATTGATAATAAACTTGAAACTATTATCCTAGAGGCCTAAATATATTGTTAACCCTAAAATTGAAATTTTAATCATCCAATTGTAGTGATCAGAAACTAATTGTAAACATGTCCGATGATGATGATATTTCTACATAAGTTCCATCGTAATGTTTCAACAAACATAATTAAATTTCAAATACATCCAACGGCTAGATAAAAAGATATTCTTGACGCCGTATGACTGTTCTAATTAACGTTTCTGTAGACACAGCTGGAAATATCACGTACTTTGGAGTACTTCCCATGGTTGGATCTTTATGAAATTGTTACCGTGGGTCTTTATGAAATTGTTACAGTGTCTCAACGAAGATAATATATACCACATATAAAAATTATAGCATAATCCAACGGTTGAAATTCTAAAAACCGTAGGTTTTTCAACGATGTTATAATTAGGGTTTTCTGAACGAAAACAGTTCCACTAAAATCATAATTTGGAGATTGCATCATATTCCGATTGGATTTATATTTTAACAGAGTAACTTATACCTAATTGGGTTGAACATAATAAAATTTCATGAAAATCTAACGGTGAAATATCTATGTTTGATAACCATACATTCGTGGAACCCTAATATATACTACGAAAACGAAATTTCTTTGTTCAAAAGAAATACCTGGTAACGCATCCATGGTGATAAAAAAATAGGATCAGAACCACGCTAATCTTCAAGAAATATCCATGACCAATCTTGAACGAAGAAAAAAAAATTGCACTAGTTGGTAGAGTCATGCCTGATAACGTGTTTAAGGAGAAATATAGAGAAGAAAGATATCTTATTCATTAGATATCAATGTGGTATTACATAGGAATAAGCCTCTATTTATAGGCTAGAGTGTCAACCCTGGTTACATATAGATGGGCCGCACACATGGGACAAATGCCCTACAACATATTGAGAGATTTCGGAAAATATTGGAGAAAGCATTTCCAGGAATTATGAAAACTGATTTGGGCATTTATTACATATCTTGAGAATATTCGGTTTTGGAAATTCCTTGGTGTCCAAACATCCTTGGTCTATAAATACCTAAGTTTGCATTTCGAGCAAACTATCCTTAGAGCCAGGAAAACTTCATCTTTTTGTTGTTTCTGGTGGAGCCGTCTATCCGGAGAGGAAAGTACCCTAATTAGGCGAAATCTCTTACGACCGCTCGTTTAAAGACTAATGTGGGATAAAGAAGCTTTACGAGTACCGTTGGTGGGAAACTTGATAATTACAGTTTATTAGTTTTCGATTGATTTGATTCACTAACGGTTGTTGAACTTTGATTGCACCTAGTTTGTTTATTCTTGAGAATCTTCTCTTCTGATATAAGATTCACTCAAATTAGATCGAAGTGTCGACGGGATCTTTAGAACTGTTTGTAGATCTAAAAACATCTTGTGATAATCCATTGTTAACAGACTTCGTTCTGTGTGTGATTGATCACAAGAGATTCAAGTGGTGTTGTGCAGGTTTAATTGAAGATCAAAGAAGATTTGAAGACGAAGAAGATTTCTGATTGGTTTTTCATATATTTGTGTAGCACAAACCTTGATCGGCTGGGATCCAACTAGAATCAGATTTATTCGATTGATTAGTTGTGTGAGATCGGTAACACCTAATAGTTCTCTTGAGTTCTATTTTGATTGTTACAAATCCGAATCTTATTACTTAGGTAATAGAGATTGGATTGATCTAACCAGGCAAAGGAGTTTATTAGTTTAAACGGAAGATCCTTTGCATATGACTTGAGATATCTTTATCTGAAAAGAATCAATAGAGTTGTTACCAAACAGATTTGTTGTTCTGTTACTGTTTGGAATACTATCCAAAGGAATTGTTCCAGTGCGTGCACTTGTTGAATGTCGGAAGCGCAGGGATACTGAAGAAACTAAGTGAACTAGGTTTAGTTGCTTGGTCTCAACTATACGAAGTTTGGTTTAGATTTTGTATAGCGACTTAATTATGAGAGTATTCAATTCTGGACTTGGTCCCAGGGTTTTTATGCATTTGCGGTTTCCTCGTTAACAAAATCTTGCTGTGTCTTTTACTTTTCTATTTCCGCAATTATAATTGTTTATTATAATTAAAAGTAAAATACACAAACGTTAACTCCGTATTACTTGATAGTGATCCTATAGTGTTTGGTTTAGTCCAAAACTATTATCAAGTAATCACACTTCGATTGTTGCATTGTCTCGATCCCATATCCATAGACGATCACACAAAGTGTGAATAGCGATTTGTAGTATTGTCTCGACTTTGTCCATAGACAATCACTTTCGGTAAGAGGACTTATAGGTAGATATTTTAAAGATTGTGGTGTATTTGGGTACCCTCGTCTTTTCAATTGGTATCAGAGCAGGCAAACATGAAAAAGATCTAATAATCTGTGTTTGGTGCGATCCAACCTATAAGAAATGAACTCGAGTTCACATGAATCGATTCAGTTAACATACCGCCAAGATTTGACGGAACAAACTATCTATGGTGGAAAATTGCTATGAGATCTTTTCTTCAATCACGAGACTTTAATACTTGGCAATTAGTCGTCGATGGTTATAATCGCCCGAAAGTAGATAATTCGCTGAGTTTAAACGCTTAGTGGATTATACAAGCGAAGAAAAGGCTTTTGCAAAGCAGAATTCAGATGGTTTGAATGCTATTATACATGTTGTAAGTTGTGACCTACAACATCATGTATCAACATGCCAAACTTCAAAAGAAGCTTGGGATAATCTTCAAATCGTATTTGAAGGTAATACATCAGAGAAAGAAGCTAGACTTCAAACTATTACTTCTGTTTGGAAAAACCTTCGAATGGATGACAAAGACACTTGTGAAGAGTTTCATATTAAACTCTCTGAGATAGTTAATGCTTCTTTCTCTCTTGGAAAATATATTTCTGAAAAGGATATAGTATGCAAAATTCTCAGATCATTGCCATCTAGATACGAATCTAAGAAGCATGCAATCATCGAAGCTAACTATCTTTCATCCTTATCAAGAAGTTCTCTTGTAGGAAAACTAAAAATATTCGATCAGGAGTACTTGTCAAAACGAAAAGACAATGTGGCCTATAAAGCCATCAAAAATCTACCGACTCAATGTCCGGAAAACTCCCAAGATCAGGAAGATCTAGATGATGAAGATGAGACTGAACTAAATCATCATTTGTCTCTTATTACTCAACGATTCAAGAAATTGTTGAGACACCGAAAAAGAGAATCTCCTGTGTCGAAAAGAAATCATATTTCTACACATAAAAGTGAAGATACTTGGGATGACGATGATATTATTCCTCAATGCTACAAATGTAGAGGCTTTGGTCATATTTCTCCAGATTGTCCAACTAAGGATATTCAGTGGAAGGGAAATGCATATACTGCCACACTTGATTATTCCCCTGACGAGGATAATCTAGACTGTATGATAGACCATGTTGCAACCATTGCAGAAGTCTATGACTCTGAAATACTTTCAACAATAGATACCCAAGAAGAGTTCACTCCTAAGATTTTCAAACAAGGATTTCCTTGTAAAGATAAAAGAACTCAGTTTCTTGAATCTGAAATCAATGGAATAAAATCATCGCTTAATCATATCAGACTAAGTTACCTGAATGATAAAGTAAAACCTAACAAGCGTCTCGTGAAAATCGAACTCTCTCAATGTTCCAAGAAAGAACAAGTATCTAAACTCATTCATGACATCAAATGTTGTCAAGATGAAATCAGAAAGTTAAAATCAGAGAATTTGAAATTGAGAGATAAACTTTTCTGCTCTGGCAAATCAACATTTGATATGAATATATCAAAAAACAAGGAAGCAAGGTTAAAATAATCTATCAAACCTAAGGGTTGTAACCGGAATACTTCTGGGGCTTGTTTCCGATGCAGACAATGAGGGCACTATAAAAAACAATGCCCTGGTGTCACACAGAGAGAGAAACTCTGTCAATCAAAAAAACCAAGATCTAAGTCCATATCAAAAATTACTTCAGAAAATCAATGTAAAAAATTGAATAATGTGATTTTTAGACATCAAGATCTTGCCTCAAAATTGAGAAGCGAACCTAACAGTTCAAACATAAAAGATTCTCAAATCTGTAAGTATGTTGAAACCTCTAAGGGAGCAAAATTCAACAACCGAAAATTGATAACCTAACTAGTTATCATGAATCCTTACTTGTTACCCTCAAAAAATAAACAGTAAGGATATGTATGTAAATATTTTAATAAAAATATTTCTAAAATAAATTTTCGATTAAGGTATTAAATGAAATAATATTCTCAAAGATTGTGAGAAAAACTTATCTTATTTATAAGAGGAAGGGCTTCATATTTCATTTTAGAGATCTGACAGAATGTCTACCTCTAGCTGCAACTCTCGCAAAGCTGAAAAAGTCAGGACTATATTGTTTCCTAACAAGAAACTTCGTCTTGAATCTTCAGATGGTGATTCAGACTCATCTCCAGATATTCATCAAGATGTTCCTAATGAAGAAATCACATCTCTTAATGATAATCTTCTCAAGAATCTTTCACTAAAATTAGATCTAATCTTATGTGAAGTAAGGAACATGGAAAAGGATTTGCGAAAGGAAGTAAAGGAAGTCAATGACAATGTTATTAGTCTTGAATCAAGATTAGTAATCATAGAAGATGATTGGAATCCTGTGAAATCTTCGGATCCACCTTCAGAGAAAACTCTAAAGGAATAAATTAGAGTCTTGCAATCCAAAAAAAATAGACATCAGTTTTTGATTTATTTCGATTATTGTATAAGATCTATTTTTGAATAAAACTATCAATTATTATGAATAAAATTATTATTTTATAATTTTTCTTGTGATAGTTTCCGATTACATAGCCCGTGCTTGAATGTCTATATTATTGCTATGTGTTTATGGGATGCCTGATTTCAGTTTTCATAACCTTAATATTCGATCTCATATGATGTGAACCCTTATGGTTTGTGTGACTTTTTGATTTAGCGGGATTAAGTTCTAGCCCAAGTTGGTAGGCTTTATCAAAGGACCATAAGGTGTTCCGATTGAAACTCATATGTAAAAAGTCACAATGTGTTGAATCAATTTGTGTTTACATGAGTTGTGTTTAGCATAAACATATGTGTTTCGGGTTTTCAACTTTTGCTATTGGCACGCATTAGTTAAAACCGATTCAACCTTTCTCTGGTAAAGGTTACTCTTTGATGTTGTTCTTTTGTTCTTGCGAGAGGATGACAACATACTGGAGGAGAGTTCTAACTTGAACTTGCGCTTAATGATATATCTTTCTGGGGAGAAGAGGATGCGGAATATGAGGTAACGAATTTGTTAGTTAATCGTTTTCATGTTTAAGAAAATCCTGCTTATATTACATATATTTTGCTTTTGCTTAACAAAATTTCGGTACAATTGATATGTATTTCATTATGTGTGTATGAATGTGTGTGTTTGATTCAATTGTTTCCGGTTAAGAAAAACTATGTCAATTTATTTGGATTATTGTTTGGTATCAAGTGTTTTTGCTTAACGAAATTTCGGTGCAATTGCGGTGTTATAATGTCTATGTTTGTTTCAATTGCTTCCGGTTAAGAGAAATAATTGTGCAAGTCAATTTATTTGGTTTGTATGTGTTGTTTATGGATTAACAAAATACAGGATCATTTGTTTAGTCCAATTCGATTCCGGATAAGAGAAACTAAGTTAATTCTGATCTTAGTTAGACATATCAAATTAAAGGATTCGGTTATTCAAGTTTAATCAAATGCCTTGACAAGAAATACTAGTTAGCTAACCTAGTACTTGTCTTGTCTAAAGTGAAAAGTCTAAGTTATTGTCTGAATAATTAGAACCTGATGAGAGAAATAAAGTTAATTCTGATCTTTATTTTGGTATTATCGAAATAAGCGATTGTATGTTTACAATCGGTTTAGCAAGAGAACTAAGTTTCTTAGTCAATTTGTTAAACTATTAGGGAAAATTGCTTCGGGCAATTGTTTCCTTGATAACATATTAAAACCAAATTACTTGTAGTTTCGGTTTTGATATTGGCTATCTAAAGTGGTATGTGAATGTAAGGACCCTCAAGCTCGCCAACGCTATTAGACCAGTCAAGAAACGATTAAGCCGCTAATGACTCGATTTAATTAGAGATGAACCTTAATTAATAGAAATTAATCTAACAATGATCTAGATACAAAACTAGTACCGATGGATAGATATTGAAAATTTACGCGGAATGGACTACTCGAACGTGTCATTCGGATACCGGACGAAGAAGATATCACTGGATTAGTACGAAGGGTAAAATTATCATTTCTCAGACAAATCTCCTGGCTGCCCGTATCATTTTTGTGGGTGCCTCCACATTTCTCGTCGGTCTTATCTTCACCCGATAGAGAGAAGAATTCATTTCTTTTCTTCCTTCTTCTTCTCTGTTCTTCCTCTCCTTCTCTATCTGCGATCTCAGTTCATCAGAATTGAGTCTGTTCCGTGTGATAATCTCTTGTAAACCTCGTTATCTTGTTTGAGCGAAGATGAAGGTGATGATACTGAAGTTATCTAATCACAGGAAGAAGATGAAAGGGTAAGTTAAATTTAGGGTTTCAAATTGATTGATTGTTCTTTTTCAAATCGTTTCGTTTTGATCGATTATAGAATGGGTTTTCTGTTAATTGAAGTGTAAATAGATATATGAAGCTTAATTTTGATTTCATTTAGAATTAGGGTTTTCTGAGTTGAATTGGAATTCGAATTAGGTGATGGTTAAGAAGAGATTGGAGATGGGTTTAGTTAATTGAAGCAAGGGTTTCTATTCAATTGATAATTTGAAGTGGTCTTGATGTTAACTGGGAAGTTAGGGTTTGAAGTTCTAAACCAGAGGTTGAATTGAAGATGATGAAGAACTTGGATTTGATTCTCGTGTTGAGATGGTGATGGTGACAGTTAGATGTATGTTTAGGATTGCAGATGGGTCTAGTTATTTGATTACAAGGATTGAATTTCAGGTGATTCGTTAGGATTGTTGGGTTGCAGCTATAATTTGAGATATAAGTGGTGGTGCAGGTCATGTTAGATGATTGCATAAAAAGTTCATCCAATTGAACTGAGTTGAACTGGTGTAGAAGTTTATGCTGTTACTGTGGGTATTGGTGGTGGTGTTGTAATGGTGGATGTGTGAATGAATGCTTAGGATTTTACAGAGTTTGACTATCTCAATGGATGCAGTAAATGGGCCTGGTGGTATTACAGTTGAGCTGATAAGTGTGGATTGTTAGGTTGTTACTTGGTCTAAGCTGAGGATGTTGCTTGTTGCAGTGAGGATTGTAGTTGGAAGTTTAAATGAATGAATGAACTGCAGATGTTTTAGTTTAGATTAATGGATATGGGACTCTTATACAACTAGTGGTGTAGGCAATGTATACAGGAAATGGGAGAGATTTTGGTGGTGTTGTTAAGAAATGGTGGGAGCGGGATTTTGTTATGATTGCAGGTGCAAGTAAACTGAGATGGGATGTTGGATTTGATTTGTAATTGGTTAATATTTTGGGTATGATAATTAGGTTCAGACTAGTTTATTGAGGCATTGAAGATAATATTGTGTGGTAATGGAATTGCAGATGGTTGGGTTGTGTTGGTTGAGTAGACTGTATTGTAGTTACATATGGAACTGAAGTTGCAGTCTAGTGAAGGAAGCTAAAATGGGTATGAAGAATGCTTGTGGATGAGTGCTGTTTGAGTTATGTATGGAGTGTTGAAGCTGGTATTGCAAGTGGTAGTGGTTCAGGTTAGTGTTCTTTGGATTGAAGTTTAGAGAGATGAGTTATGAGATGCATGAATTAGTGTAACAGGGATGAGTTGAAGTTAGGAGTTGTAGCTCAGTAATAAATGTTGTTGTAGAAGGATTGAGTTTGCTAGTGTAGTGAATGAAATGAGTTATAGAACTGAATGAGAGATTAAGGTTGTTTGTTGTATGAAAGTTAGGAATCTGTTCAAGATGAATTGCTGTTAAAGTTGAGGTTTATCTTAGCCATCCCAGTCAGATGTCTGACTAGCTTGTTTAGCTGACTCAATCTGACTGAGTCAAATGTGAACCTGACTTACCTGAATCAGTCTTGTTGACTGAGTGATTCTCTGAGTTTCCTGCCTTGACCTGAGTTAGACCCTGACCGATTCATGTTTGACTTAGTTGATCGTTTGACCGTTTACTTGACCTTTGACATACGTTGACTGTTAATTAACCCTTTGACCGTTATTGAACGTCACTTAACCAGATGGACCAGGCCTTGGATTAACGGGTTGTGCCCAATGGGCTTGGGCTTGGGCTTAGTACCATGTATTCTTAGTTTGATGTTTTGGACCCTTATGGTCCCAATTAGCCTTTGATCCTTCTAAAAAGTTGTAGATATTCTTAAAACTTAACTAATGGACTATAAACCAACTTAATTGAATTAGTAAACTTTAGCTATACCAAAGATAGAGAATGAAGAGGTATAAATCTATAAATGGGCTTAGAATCATTAGATAGTTCACTTAACCTATAATTAGAGACTTGTATGAGATTTTGATATGAGCCTTATATGAGCCTTTTGGCTAATCTCTTAGAGTGCTTGTGTGATTAATAGTTACTCTTTATTAACAACGATCGATTCAAAGGATGAACTAGTGGATCTCGAGGTAGGCATGGCTTGTTATCAAATCAGGTGGGAACTCTGTAACCTTCTTGTAATCATTGAGTTTACTTTATCTGCGAGCATGATGAGTCCTTATCTTCTGTGAACATGATGTTTGTAATTGAATGGGTATGTTGTGTGATATGCATTATGTGGTTCCCTGCGAGGAGTGTCTGTGATTCCCCACGACTCCTTGCTAAGTTTTAGAAGGGCGGTAACTCATCCGTTTGCAATATTACTTAATTTCTTGCTTATTAAGATAGAAGGGCGGTAACTCATCCGTATGCAATATTACTTTAGAAGGGCGGTAACTCATCCGTTTCGATATTATATATATTATTTTATTTGGGGATTTCACTCATATGCATATCATACTTGATTGTTCAGTCTTAGTAGTATGACTGGGTTACTATGATCTTGACTTAGGAAGAAATTCTAGGTTCATGACTGGAAATGGTCATTATTTGGAGACTTCGGTCTACAAATAATGATTGGGCCTTTTGTGAACCTGTTGTGCGGGGTCAGATCATAGTAATCAAAAATTTATTATATCCTAGACTTAGATGGTGGCATTGTGATCTATGAGGTGTACGCATTCCACGATAATATCTTACGGTACCTGGATTCATGCTATCATTTGAGACTGGAGTTATTCCTAGCATCTTCTTCTCCATTGAGTGAGACGAGGTTAGGATAACATATGTTTAGGTTTTTTAATTCAATTCTCGTAGATCTATCCGGTGGTGGATCTTTTACGGATATTGTTATTATTGTACGCAATATCTGGGGAAAAGAGTTGAAGCAATCTTCTGCTTCGTGTTGTGTGTAAAAGGTGTTATCTGTTTTCTTCTAGTGTTTCGTTTTAATTTCATTATCTTTTAGAACTGTGAATGCATGTTGGTGATTACTTGAAAGTTATATGTTTCCATTGGGCACCCCTTTGGGATGATGTGCTCACTTGTTCCCACTTCAGTTTCAGTGATCAGTAGATATGGTGCACGTGATGATATCCGTTTTCGTAGCTTAAGGTTTTAGCGAACTGGAGATGTTTGTGTATCTTTTATTTATGTATTGTTATGTTAATCTGTAAAACAACACATTATTATATACAGATAACTCGAGAGATTTTCACTTATATAATATCAGAGTATGTGGGATTGCTTTGGAAATGGTTTTATGTAATTAGGGTTCTTAGAATCGATAATATGGAGTTGATGTTTCCATTTAGAATGCAATTCTATCGGCTAAGCAAGTTTTGATAATTGGGGCGTTACAGTGAAACCTTCGTGCTTAACTCTTATAGGTTGTACAAGTCTTTTAGATTTGTAAGATCTTTTCGGTTTGACCTTTATTTGCTCGAACCTTTGTCATTTTGTGACAAAAAGGGGGAGAAATATATGGAGTAAACAAGTGATTTGGAATCACTAAAGAAAGGACAACTGTGCTTAAACGTTATATCTAACGAAAGAGTAAAGCATTGACTAAGGGGGAGCAACATATCATATTGCTGTTGTAGTTATCTTGACTACAAAAGGGGAATAACAAAGATGTTCGGATTGAAAATCTACCTATCTTACCTTTAGGGGGAGTATTAGCTTTGTTATTCATATGTCAACATCGGCATTTATTAATTGAATATATGCAAGTTATTGTGCTGTTGAAACTTGGAATCAAGCGTATGTTTCATGAATTCTTGTAATTTGTTTATCCATATGTATTAAGATTTTTGTCACTAAAATTGACAAAGGGGAGATTGTTAGAACATAGCTCGGTTGAACCCACCAAGCGTTGGTATGTCAAGTTTGGTTGTCATATTTTAGTGAATCAAAACTCATCTAAGATTCGCTTGATTTTGTACTAGAGACAACTTCGTATAGGTTAGACTAGAAAGTCTAGGATTATGAGACATACAAGTATTACTCGAAGACCTGAAGAATGTGAAGAAGTAACAAGCTACAACGACGACATCATCCTTCCTCTTGAGGTTAGTAATATTGACTTGAACTGTTTCATTCCTAACATATCTTTCAAGTCGTGCTATATTGAAAACATAACTGCGAAGCTGTGAATGATTATTATACTCTAGTAGTGAGACATGATCACATGATCATAGTATTAAGGAATTAGAATACGAAGTATAACGCTTATCTTTTGAACTTCGTATATATGACATCGACATAATTGTATGAATGCTATTGTGATTATGTGTATGGGTAAAGGTGAAGATTTTATCCTAGGAAACAATGTTTACATTTGTTTAAAGGAAGTACATTCATGAACTTGTTTTATGAATCGAAAGGGAAATCGCTAGGCTTATTGGTATTGTTATTCATTGCATATCATTGGATTACCAATATGTGTGAGTTAGTAGAACCGATCATAATTTGTTATGTATCTTGGCATAACTAATCACAGTGCCTGACTTATGATTTGGTATGACTGGTTTTTATTAATTAGTGTAACCGATCCTAAGTAATCACCTAAGATGGTATGATCGATATTTGTAATTGGTGTGACCGATCGTAGTAATTGGTGTGACCTATCACAAAAGAATTGTGTAATCAATCATTGTAATTGGTGTAACCGGTCCTGGTAATTGGTGTAACCGATCCTAGTGACTTGTGTAACCGATCACAAGCAATACCATGAGTATATGGTAACCGGTCCTGGTAATTGACGTAACCGATCCTGGTAACTGATGTAACCGGTCCTGGTAACTTGTGTGTTCGATCACAAGTAATCCATATTGAGGTAGAACCGATCCTTGTGATTGGTAGAACCGATTGAACCCATGATTGTAATTTGATACTTGATCAATCACATAGTTGTCATGGAATACAAATGAACCAATTCTAAACTTGTTTGGAAGTGTGGTATAATCGATTCCAAGATTGTAAATATGAAAGAGGATTTACAAAGAAAAAGATGTCAACATACTTTGAACACGAACAGTAACTCTTATCTTTTATTGTTCAAAGATATTCCTTAATTACTCAAGGAGATCCCGGTCCGAAATAAATTAAGAATCTTTTAATTAAGGTTGTTAGTTTTATATGCTTTAATTACTAACAATTAAATGCATATCTCTAGAGAATAAAAATTAGTGGATATTTTAAAGATTGTGGTGTATTTGGGTACCCTCGTCTTTTCACCGTTCAAGTTGTTTCTCATAATAATCAGGCTCATGGATTCTATCTGTTTGATTTGCTGATTACATTGAGAAACAGAGATACAACTCTTGGATATATTTCCATTGATTGAGTCTGACTGTCTAGTTGATTCTCTTGGAATTATATTGGAGTTTGTCCATACAGATTGCTAAGCGAAATATTGGGTGTGTTTGTTAGACCCCCGCTTTTTCAATTGTTATTAGAGCAGGCAAACACGAGTAAAACCTCATAAGTCTGTGTTTGTAGCGATCTGACTCTATGGACAGAAGTGCTATCTCTATAAACGCTTCACCGGGATTTAACTCTGATCTTAGAGAAAGTTCTGAAGAGCTAGTTAATCTCCAGAAGAGGTTGGATGAACAAATTCGGATCAGTTCTGATCTTGTTGCAGAAATCGCAAGGTATAAGGATTTGAAGTCTGTCAAAGTATCTTCAATGGATTTGAATAACTCCTCTATTCTTCCCTGAAGAATTGTCGCAAGTCAGGAGATAAGCGAGGTTTAGGCTTTGTGAAACCTGATATGACTTAGAACTACTCAGATGAGTTTAAAGATGTTGGTTCATGTATGTTCTGCGAGTCTCGTAATCATTTTCAACATACGTGTACATATTTTAAGAAAAGTTTAAGGGTTGCTAGTAATATTCATAAGAAAGCTGAACAACTGTTTACTTCTCTAAGAAGTTGTACAAATCTAACATGAAATCCCAAACGGGATAGTAGTGTTAGCATGGGAGCTTTTGCTCTAAAATAAATATCACCCTTTTAATGGTTCCTTGATAGTAGATGTAGCCGGCATATGACTGGAGATCTTTCGTGGTTTGTCAGCACAAGCGAATTTGATGGTGGTCCAGTAATATTCGGAGATGGGAGCTGCTGTTACATAAGCAAGAAGGGGACGATCAAATTACCTGGCGTTCCTGAAATCCATGATGTCGTATACGTTAAAGGTATGACTGCTAATCTTCTTTCTGTTAGTCAAATTTGTGACAAAGACCATAAGGTTGTCTTCAACACAAATGGATGTGACATTGTATACAAGTCTGGAAAAGTAATTTTTTATGGATCTCGTGGAAAAAATAACTGTTATCTTTTGGATACTCAGTTTAATAATTGTTGCAATTTGACTAAGGTGGAATCTACACATCTTTGGCATGAGCGTTTTCGTCACATCAATTATCGCCTTCTAACTAAGATCATTAACAAAGAACTTGTTAGAGGTGTTCCCAAAATCAATGCTAAGATTGAAGGTGTCTGTGGTGCCTGTCAAAAGGGTAAACAAACGAAAGTTCCACATAATTCATCTCGAGATATCCTCACTAAAGCTCCACTTGATTTAATTCATATGGATCTCTTCGGCCCAATTCAACAACCCACTGTTGCTGGGAAGAAATATGCTTTGGTTATGGTAGATGATTACACCAGATTCACTTGGGTAGCGTTTTTAACTCATAAGAATGAAACCCTCAGTGAATTCAAGATTATTGTTAATAGAATCCAGAACGAATAGGGTCGCAAACTAAAGAAAATTAGAAGCGATCGTGGCACTGAATTCAAAGACACCAAAGTTTTTGAATACTGTGATAAGCTGGGAATTATTCAACAATACTCACCACCCATTACTCCACAAGCTAATGGAGTTGCAGAAAGGAAGAATATGAACATTCAGGAAATGGAAAGGGTAATGCTCGGCATGCTACTTGATCAATCGTGTTTATTTACGGTCAAAGACCTTAAACACTTCCTATGAGTTGTGGTATGGTAGGAAACCCAACTTACACTATCTCAGAGTGTTCGGCAGTAAGTGCTACATTCTAAAGGATCGAGAACAGAAAGGGAAATTTGACTCAAAAAGCGGTGAAGGTATTTTTCTTGGCTATGCATCTGACAGTCGTGGTTTTCGAGTATTTAATCTCAGAACACAAGTCATGATAGAATCGGAAAATGTTATTATTGATGATCTAAGTAATTTTCGTCATGATGACTCTCCTGCAGAAATGCCTCCAACTAAGACAATTGAGAAAGACAAAGAAATTCCAGAATCAGCAGAAGTTGTTCCAACGGTTACTGATCCAGATGTTTCTAGTGATGAGGAGAAAAACCATATTCAGGCTATTCATGTTGAACAAGAACGTGTTCCTCCGCGGCACCTATGGGTTCAAAGGAATCATGATACTAACAGTAGTATTGGGGGAAAAGATTCTACTGCTAAGACAAGAGGACAACTTCAAAATATTTGCAATTTTGGTTGTTATCTATCGCAAGTAGAACCAAGAAATATTGATGAAGCTCTTAGCGATCCCATTTGGGTGAATGCAATGCATAAAGAGTTAAATCAATTCCAAAGACAAGATGTATGGGAGCTCGTACCTTGTCCCCCCCAATATCAATATTGTTGGTACCATATGGATATTCAAGAACAAGTCTGATGAATTTGGCACCATTGTCAGAAACAAAGCCAGACTTGTCACTCAAGGATATTCACAGATTGAAGGTATTGACTTTGACGAAACCTTTGCTCCTGTGGCACACCTTGAGTCCATTCGTTTTTTATTAGCTCATGCTTGTTTTCTTAAGGTTAAGCTATTTCAAATGGACATAAAATCCGCATTCCTAAATGGAAATTTAAAGGAAGAGGTCTATGTTGCTCAACCTAAGGGATTTTAAAATCCTAATTTCCCAGATCATGTCCTTAAACTCAATAAGGAATTATATGGGTTAAAACAATCACCTCTTGCCTGGTTCGAAAAACTAACTACTTCTCTCCTTAGGAAAGGTTTTTCGAGAGGTGGAGCTGATAAAACTTTGTTTACCAAATGGAGTGGGAAAGATGTTGTTATTGATCAAGTTTATGTAGATGATATCATCTATGGATCAACATCTGAGAAACTTGAAAAATAGTTTCAAGTCTCTCTTGGAAAGGAGTTTGAAATGAGCAATGTTGGTGAATTAAAATTCTTTTTGGGTTTACAAATTCAGCAACACAAGGATGGAATTTACTTATCTCAAGAAAAATATGCAAGGGATCTTGTTACAAGGTTCGGTCTTGATAAGTCAACTCCAAAACTGACTCTTATGCCCACCACTGGTAAACTACATCGAAATGAGAAAGGTGTAAATGTAGATCAAAAACTCTATCGATCTATTATTGGAAGCCTTTTATATCTCACAGCTACTAGACCAGATATTGCTTTTAGTGTTGGTTGTTGTGCTAGGTTTCAGGCCAATCCAAAGGAATCTCATCTTGCAACTGCAAAAAGGATCATGCGATACATTTAACACACTATCGGGTATGGTCTATCTTATACTTTTGATACCTATTCAGATGCTGATTCGACAGGATGCGTGGAAGACAGAAAGAGTACATCATGGGGTTTCTACTATGTAGGATTGAATCTTGTAGCTTGGCATAGAAAGAAACAAAATTCACAATCCTTTTCTACATGTGAAGCAGAATATATTGCTGCAGGCTCATGTTGTACTCAACTCCTATGGATGAAACAAATGTTTGCCGATTATGGAATTGACACTGGAATAATGAACATCTTTTGTGATTACTCGAGCGCGCATCACTGAGAATCCTGTTGAGCACTCAAGAACTAAGCACATTGATATAAGGTATCATTTTATTCGAGATCTCTATGAAAATGTTATCATCAATATGGAATTTGTGCCTTTCGAACAACAATTGGCTGATATTCTCACCAAACCATTAGATACTGCTACGTTTTAACACTTACGACAGTCTATTGGTGTTGTTCTGGTTCATTAGCTCTTCAAACTTCTTTCCCCTGAACTTATTTCGATCCTTTGGGCAATTAAGTTTGGAATCCCAGTATAGTGTTGCTTCAATTCCGCATTTGTTTCTAGTAGTTGAATTTCAGTTAAGTATCATAACTTAAAAAGAAATCCTTCTTTTCTTATAAAAGTAAGGTTGCTCTTATTGTTCTTTCGGGAATGGCATTTTATGGGGGAGAGTTCTTAATTGAACTTGTGTTTAATTTCCAAACCTTTGTGGGAGTGCGGCTGTGGAATATTGTAGGAGTTTTCTTGTATCTTTATAAACTCCTTGATTAATACACTAAGTTTCGACTATGTGAAATCATCGAAACAAAGTTGATATGTTCTCTTTTAGTCATGAAGTATCTCTATGAGAATTTAATTATGATCCCACTAGTTTTCGTACCTTTGCCAATTTATATTGACAAAAGGGGGGAGAATTAATGTGTAGTTCACACTACAAATACATATGGTTTACAAATCATTATGGAAGGGGGAGTGGTTTTCATGTGATATGAAGTACCGATTAAGGGGGAGTGATACATATCACCATAGTATTGTTGTCAAAGTTGTGATACAATTGGACTTTGATGCTGTGTAATGATACTATGACACTGTATAACAATGATTGAGAGCTATTGTTTTCTCATTGTTATAGCTACGGATCTTCAACAACTATGATGCTGAGTTGAACACGTTCAGAATCACTAGAGTACTTGGAAGTGATGAAGATTTCGAGTAATGTTGAAGAACCAAGGAAATCAAGCATTTGGATGAGAAGCTACAAATTTTATTTATTTTTTAATCCATATGTATTAATAGTTTTGTCACTAAAATTGACAAAGGGGGATATTGTTAGAGCACTGCTCGGTCGAACTCACAAGAGTTGCTATCTCAAGCTTGATGTCAAGTTCAGTTGCCAAAACTATATATATTGATTTCTAGTCTACTTATAGCTAAGTCTCGGATTAGGATAGTAAGTGTAATTGAGCATTAGACTTCACGGCATTCATCGATTGAATACGAAGAACTACTAAGGGGAGCTTGTGGAACTTCATCAACAAAAGGTATGTGGAGACTTGAACTCATCTATCACTCAAAAGTCTATCTACTCTATCTCCTATTTGAGACAAAAGTCGTATAGCTATATAGACTTCGATTATACACATTTGATATTTCGAGCTGAGTTTAACTCGCTTACATATTTATCGAAATATGTGTTAGTAAGCTTTCTCTTTAACCAAGTTAATCTTATATTCTTGATGAAAGTCAAAAGATGATCATGTAAAAATCGCCTTGTAACATCTTACATGATTTGTGTGAGACAGTCATTTGATGTAGACACAGAATGTTTCGTATTGATCATTCGATCACTTGAAAATTGTTTTGAAGCTAATAGTTTGTGTGAGACAGCTATTGTCGTCTTCCGAGAATGTTTCAATGATTGAAATGGGAGTTTATAACAAATAACCATGATTTTGGATATAGCACAGTATGCGTACTTGTATACGTGTTGTCCAAGTCCGGGAACCATGGTATGCATACCCGTATGCGTACTGGTTGGTTATGGAAGTTCGGGAACTTAGTATGCATACCCGTATGCGTACTGGCATGAGTTTCAAGTTCCGAAAATTCAACTGAGTTTTGGAAGGTATGCGTACCAGTTCGCATACTGGCGAACCCAAACTTGGTCCGGCCACTTAGGTATACGTACCCGTTTGCATACTTGAGTAGGTTATGTTTTAAAATCGGTTTGTTCATGAACTAATACATTTATATAGTAAGGAATGCAATCTTTTGCAAACTGTGGCTACAATGTTCATGAATTAATTCGAGTGAATCAAAATCGATTTTGCTTCAACTGTGTCTTGTATACTTCTATGAGAATATAAACAATTGAACAACTCTAGAACTAGTTTCATTTGAGTTATTTGAACTAGATATGGTTAAGATGAATATGGTTGATATGAAAGTGTTCATATGGCTAACTTCGGTTAACTATTGTTGAGCCAACAAGGTGTACACATTTAGGTACTGTTACCCATATCTAAATGAAGTCACTTTTCATTTGTGTGTAACAAGCTAAGTTCGATCTAACGGTTGAAAGATATTAGCTTGAGTCTAATCAGGTTTTCATCTAACGGTGAATATTGAATGCTTTGTTACCAAGGTAACATTGATTGCGAACCTTGATTTGAAGACTATATAAAGGAGAACTCTAGCAACTGCGAAACCTAATCCCCACACCTCCTGTGTGATACTAGTTGCGACTAGTGTCGATTTTCCTTTAACCTTAGGTTTTTCACGAAACCCTGTAGGTTAACGACTTGAAGACTTCATTGGGATTGTGAAGCCAGACCCAACTATTTTCTCTGTAGTTGCGTGTTCCGATCTTGCTGTTTTCTATCGTATTGAGTACTATCTTCTTTAAGATTTGCTCGAGATTTAATCTCCGATAGGCAAGATAAAAAGTAGTCACAAACATCTTCGTCTCATCGTTTGTGATTCCACAATATCTTGTTTCGCTACCATACGATTAAGATTATTGTGAGGTGATTGATATTTCTAGATTGTTCTTCGGGAATATAAGTCCGGTACATCAATTGGTTCCTGTTCACCTTGATTTATCAAAATACGGAACAAAAACTTTTAGGTATTTCTGTGGGAGACAGATTTATCTATTCAATAGACTTTTCTCTGTGAGAAAGATTGGTTTATCAATTCTTCGACTTTGGGTCGTATCAACTCTTAGTTCTGGGTGAGATCAGCTAAGGGAATCAAGTGCGCAGAGTCCTGTTGGGATTCAGAGGCGTAAGGAAATCGACTGTACCTTGATCAGTGTGAGATTGGTTAGGGCTCAACTACATTCCAGTCCGAAGTTAACTTGTAGTAGGCTAGTTTTTGTGGCGGCTTAATACAGTGTGGTGTTCAAATCTGGACTAGGTCCCGGGTTTTTTTGCATTTGCGGTTTCCTCGTTAACGAAATTTCTAGTGTATGTGTTATTTATTTTCCGCATTATATTTTCTATATAATTGAAATATCACAAGTTGTGCGTAGTTCAATAAATTAGACAATCCAACCTTTGGTTGTTGATATAAATTGATTGACACTTGAACATTGGTCTTTGGTTCCGTTCAAGTGTTTTCTCATAATAATCAGGCTCACGGATTCTATCTGGTTGATTTGCTGATTACATTGAGAAACAGAGATACAACTCTTGGATATATTTCCATTGATTGATTCTAACTGTCTAGTTGATTCTCTTGGAATTATATTGGAGTTTGTCCATACAGATTGCTAAGAAAAATATTGGGTGTGGTTGTTAAACCCCCGCTTTTTCAAATACAATAATGTTTAAATAACTTTCACGTACTATTGAAAAGTAGATAAAACTCATTTACCTACCGGATCCGAAAATTATTATATAATTCAAGCAAATTGTTATATTAAAACCTTACTAAAATCGTTTTAATATTGGATTTTCGGCAAGGGCTAAAATCGTACAATTATGATACTGCATGTTTCTGACCCGGCTTCAGGAATGCATGTGACGATTCATACTTTACGATCCGTGAACCGTTTCACGATCTCTGACTGAGCGAACATTCCTTTCAGAACTATGATGAATATGTTTCTCGAAAGGCCTCCCCGGCTGAGCGTTCGATGCTTCACACATTTCATCATCACCTTTATATAGAATCAAAATGATTTGGCGGTTCCCTAGACATAATGTTTGTTAGGGAGCTTAACGCCTTCAGGACGTCACGCTGCACGTTGTTCCTTGACTATGTAGAGAGACCGTGTATAGAATCTTAATGGTTGGGCGGTTCTCTAGACATAATGTTTGTTAGAGAGCTTAACGCCTTCAGGACGTCACGCCGCTCGTTGTTCCCTGACTATACACCCCTCAGAACGAATATGATGCTTCAATTATCTCATATCTCGATTCTGCAAATAGATTAATTCTAGCGTGACATTCATCCACTGAATTCTTAGAAAATAATCAATTATATCTCATTATTCCGTTCCCTGAATCCCCCGGCTCGATTCCAAGGATTAGTAATAGATAACCATTTTATCTCATTACTCCGTTCCCTGAATCCCCCGGCTGGATTCCATGGATTAGTAATAGATACTTAACTTATTTTATTACTCCGTTTCATGAATCATTCTCAGCCGTATTTCATGAATTGGTAATAAATATTCAACAATCGGGCATCTGGGTCACCACCGAGTAAGCCCCGAGAAAACTGTGCAAGTGTACTTGACAATAGTGCACGAACGAGCACCCGAACGCACGGACGAACGTTCGAAAATATGGAAAAACGAGGAACCAACCAGGAAAATAATATTAAATAAAATAAACAAGAGGTGTGGGACCGGGCCCACCGGCCGCCCGGTCATGCCGCCGTGACCGGTCACCATTTCCCATTGTTTTATTTTGTTTCCCTAATCTCATGTAAACTCCTTCATTTGAGCAAACTCCCTCGTTTGAGCGAAAATCTTGGTTTTCCATACTTTCATCGAACAAAAATAGGGAAAGGTGTCACGGGACCGGGCCACCTAACCATCCGGCCATTCCCTAGCCGTGGCCGGTCCCACACCTTATAATCACTTATTTTCTCATATTATTATTTCCATCATCTCATGGAACTCCATCGTTTGAGCGAAAACCCTAGTTTTTCAATATTTTCTCAAATATTGCTCAAACTATGAAAAAGCCAAAAAAGTCAAATGGTCACATGACCGACTAGGCCACTCACGTCAAGTATTAAAATATTATTATTTTAATATTTTCAAAATATTGGTCGCACGAGCAAAGTTCTACTTGCTCATTCGAGCAAAATTGAGAGTTTCAGTCAAGATCAAACTCTTCTGAAAATCCAAAGTAATTCTCAAACGCACACTAGAAAATACCAAAACTCTCAGGACTGAGACACGGACACTGTGGTGACATGGGAATGCTACCTTGACCGACCAAGGCCGTCCCTAAGGCTTGCAATGAGCCGGTCCCACACATCTTCATAATTTTGACCTAATTTGTTGTCAATTGTTTGTATTGGGTCCAAACTCTCTCCAACCAACTTGGGATTTGCTTAATCGATCGTCAGCAGGTCCCACGACCACCAAGGGCCGGTCCCATGACCCCTTGTCGGTCCCTCATCTCTCTATAACTAGGTTTTACTACCTAACGCTCACACGAGCACTATTTTAATAAATGATTAAACCAGTGTTTGATCACCCTTTCACCAACTGGTCAACAAAAGACTTTGGTGCATGCTCACTCGAGCACTTGGGCGTTACATGGTCGGCCATCATCCCATGTAGCCGGTCCCTCCTTCACTCAGTGACTTATTTTCAATAAGTCATCAATTAAGCAAAATTAGGGTTTCGAACAAATGATCTGTAAATCATAATTCTGAGCGAGTTCAAACACTAATAATTTTATGATTGATCCAGCAATCAACATCTGAGTTAAATATATAATATTTGGTCACATTACCAATATTTCATCAAATGAGCAATACTTGCTCAGATGCTTGAAAATTGATTAAACTATCAATATTCAATTCAGTAATTTATTGAATGGGCAATACTTGCTCAGATGATCGAATATTGATCCAACTACCAATATTCAACAATTCATCATACGAGCAATATTTGCTCAGTGTATCAATATTCATCATATTGATTCAACTATCAACATCATTCATTCGAGAACTATACGTCCCAGCAGACATGTTCAATTCATGAATCCTAGAGCATTCAACAATCATGCTCGACTGAACAATACTTAGACTCATCGTCTAATCAAGTCAACGACTGACTAATCAAATACACGTCTGCTTTGCAGACTCCACGTTCGTGAGACATCAATCACGTCACATGGGGGATATTAATTATGGTTTTGGTCTGGCGGCCTACAACACGTGTGTTCATCCACGATGAGAAATGTGAGTAAGTCGTGCAAGCAGTTGAGGGAGTTAGCAAAGTAGTAGGTGGACAATCAACCAAGTATCCGCACGACCTGAAACTGGTTAAACCACGATTTCCCACTTTCCCACTCTTTCACTCGAGCAGCCGTCACACTTACTGGAGATTAGTGTGTCTACTATTCTGGCAATATAAATAAGTCTCTGAATCCACGATTGAAAGAGAGACAATTTTTCGAGCAATCACTCTCAAGAATTCCATCAATCGACCAGAACTTATTCGAACTCAACAATTCACAGAAAACTTGTAGAAACCTTAAACACATTCACGATCCTTGATCATCATTGATCTCACACACTTCTCAGCTTCCCTCCTATAGATCAACCCTTTTTCCTCTTTGTGACCGAATTGACTCTGGAACGGCCATTGTCTTGGTTTAGGCCGGAGTCCTACAGATTGATATCTCGAACTCAAAGCAATCCTGTGTAGTGCATCTATTTGAGGTTAGGCAGTTCACTCGGTTGGGGAGCCTCCGTCACACGGTCATCTATCCATTCCCTAAAAAACCAGCGAATCGTTTTTCCCCATCAAGAGATTGGCGACCACAGTTGGATATTAATCTCTCGGTTGCAATATCAAACTTTCACAAAATGGTTGATCTTAGGTCAGGTTCAGTTGCAAATCCTAACACAAACAACGGTAGCACAAGCAACAATAGTGGTACTCCAGAAACTACTTCTGCTTCTAACATCGGTGTTGGTGATACCACAACTCCTCAAACCAACATTGGAAACCATCCCCTGTTCGGCCGCTCTCCTGAGGAAATTAGAGACAATCCTCCTACCATAGTTGATCTCATGAAGGTGCAAGAGACTCTCGCCAAAAATAAGATTGACATAGCTGCAACACAGAAAGAGCTGTGCAATTATCTCAAAACTCTCACAGACAAGATGTCAGAGAAAGCTCATGAGAAAGGAAAAGCCAAAGAAACATCTTCGTCTACTGATCCCGAAATCTCTCCAATCCACGTGGTAGATGATGATGAAGTCCGCAAAGTTGCAGATGACCCACCAGCAAAGGAATCTACAGGTTTCATCACTCATGAAGACCTAGAACGCTTTCTGGAGGCTCGAGGAAAAGACAAGACATCATCTGTCCAGCGTCACCAACCTCCATATCCCGCTGCTACACAGAGGATCCCTCTCCCGAAAGGCTATACTTCTCCAACATTTACACTTTACAATGGAACAGGGAATGCCCGAGAACATGTTTCTCGATTTTTGGAAGCATTAGGAGAACACAAATGCAACCATGTCGTCCGTTTGAAGGAGTTCTCAAAGTCTCTGACAGGTCAAGCATATACATGGTACAACAACATCGCACCAGGGAGCATCACTAGTTGGGGAGAAATGGTTAATGCTTTTTACCGGAAATACTTCTTCATCTAAGAGCAGATTACTCTCTCTAATTTAGGAAGAATGTCTCAAAAGAACAATGAACATCCGAACGACTACGTGAAAAGGTTAAGGGTCCAAGCTATGGATTGTCATGACCCGAATATCACTGAAAAATAGCTGGTGGACTTGTGCATCAACGGAATGATCCCGGTCTACAGAGCCTTGCTTGTGAATTTGTGATTCCAGACTTTCTCAGAGCTTCATGAAGCAGCCAAACGGTCAGCAACCACTGCTCCGGCCTTACAGGAAAGAACAAGAGCTACAAAAGTCGAGGAACAACGAGAAACTCGAGGCAGTGCTAGGCGCCTAATCAATAAATAGTACAATCTCCAACCTTCCATGAATGTTATTGAAGGAAGCAAAAGGAAAACCGAGGTACCACTACACAAGCATGCTTCTCCAATCTCTCAGGCTCCTCCGAAAGCGCAAAGAAAGGATAACCAATCCTGAAATGCAAAAACCTCGACCCAGCATCAACAAACGGGAAATGATACTCAAACTTCCTTCTTCCCATTGAAGAACTGAACGAGTTACTAGAAGTCTGGATTCAATATGGTGCAATCGAATTTCCATTCATCATAAGAGAGCCAACCAAAGAAGAAATGAAGAATCACAGGATATCAATCTCTCCGAGCAACCTTTCGACGAAGCAGTTCAATCCTTGGTCGAACGTATATGTGAATTGTTTTATCCGTCGAAAGTACAAAGGAGAGACATGTTCACAGAATCACATGAAGATACTTTCTGAGCCTCCAGCCACAGACAAAGAGATGTACGACTGGGGACTGCTTACCACAGTCAATCTCCAAATAAACGAATTTTGGAGAACGCTGATCGATGCTGGCACCTATATCAACATTGTTCCCTGAAAACCCTCAGAGCGGTAGGAATCACACGACAAGAAGCTACTCATGCTCCCATCTCAATCAGAGACCATGAAGGAACGCTTAGAGATGCTTATGGCTACATCACTCTCAAGGTGAAAATAGGTTCGACCTGGACAGAGACCAAGTTTCACATAATCAGGAAGATCCAAGATATAACACAATCTTCGGACGAGCGTGGATCCACACTGAAAAGATGGCTACTAACAAAGCGTCTTTGGTTGCACATCTCTCCAATAAAGAAAGTTCTGATCCAGAAGATTTGGCGGACATTCCATCATCAGAGCACTTGGAGGAATTTTGAACTTTGACGAGGTTGAAACATGAAACTTTAAAAGATGCATAGACGTTCATCAAGAGGTTACGCACTCAGGCAAGTCTCATTCCTCCCATGTCTATGTCACTTATTTCCTCATATGCTATCCTAGCATGGGGACTCAATTCTGGTAGCAACTCTGCTATTTCAAGACGTTATGAATGGGTAGCTTCACCACATTAATATTTTACCAAGTGGTTAAATCTGACACCTCTCTGAATCGAGCATCTCACTGAGACATTCATTACTGAGATGATGTCCAAGCATGGCAAAGAACACTTTGGGGGTTTCTCCATAGCCTTGCAGGAGTGTCCATATGTGCCACAAAATCAGAAAGCTTTGATGTATGCACAAGTGTGGAATCCCACTGCAAAAAGGAATGTTGAATCAACAGAAGATACTCGGTGAAAAGACCCGCAAGCTCGTCAACACTATTAAACCAGTTAAGAGATGATTAAGCCGATAATGACTCGATTAGTTGATATAGATTTTAATTAATAGAAACTAATCTAACAACGGTCTAGATACGAAACTAGTACCGTTAGATAGGTCTCGAAAAGTTACGCGGAATGGACTACTCAAACGTATCATTTGAATACCGGACGGAGAAGAATTTATCAGATTAGTAAGGAGGGCAAATTAGTCTTTTTACACTCGAACCGACCT